>MU623359.1:0-343991 GCA_025201765.1 Daldinia sp. FL1419
ATATATAATATTTAAGTTGTTTTTTATTATATTATAATATTTTTAAAATTTATTATTTTAAATTTTATTAAATTATAATTAAATTATTATATTATATAAATTATTTAAAAATATATTTAAATAATTTCTTTAATTTATTTATATTTTTTTGATTAAAAAAGATTTTATTATTAAAAGATTGGCTTTAAATTGATTTTTTTAATTATTTTTTTTATAATATTATAAGGTAAAAAAATAATAAATTTTAATTATAATAGAATAATAGGAATTTGGAAAAGGGTTTTTATAATAATATAAAATAATAATAATTTGTTATAAAAGAGGGGTTTAGTAAAAAATGGGGTACTATTATTATTTATATTATTATAATAAGGTTTTTTGAATTGTTATAATAATGATTCTTCCTTATTAATTTATATTATTATATTTAAGTAATATTAATTAATATTAGGTTAAATGTATATATAAGAGAAATGATAGTGAAAATAAATAATAAGTAAAATAATGTAATGAGACTTATATATTTATAAATCTTAAGGAGGAAAGTTATTTATTTTGAGTTTAATAGGTTTAGAATCCTTATATATATAATATATTAATTATGTAATATTTTTTTTGTTTGTTATAGGGGTTTATGATGCCTGGTAGCATACAATTATCAAGATATAAGGTAATTATATCTTAAAGAAAATATTAAAATAATTAAATAAAAGAATTAATAAAGGTAATTATTTGGTAATGATAATATGTTTTAAGGAGGTTATATTTAATAAGAGGATTAAAAAATATATATTTTGTATAAAGTTCTATGAAAAAACTAAGGATTCTATACTTAAGAACTTAACCTAATCAAATAAGAAAGATAATATTTGAAAACTTATATATTAAATAAGAATTCTAATTAAACAAGAACTCTAATAGCTACCTAGATACAAGGTTATTATATTTTAAAAAAAGCATTTAAATAATTAAATAAAAAATTAATTAATAAAGGTAATTTCTAGTGCTTAAAAATTAAAATAAATGATTTATTTAATAAGAAAAAAAAATCATAAATTATTATAAAAAATTATATAAAAAGTGATATTTAAAAAACTTAACCTAATTAGATAAGAATTAACATTTAAAAGCCTATATATTAAATAGGAGCTTTAATTCAGGGTTAATATTACTAAATATGAGCTTTAATAGCTCCTGTAAGATATGCCATGCACTTCAGTTAACCCATTATAAACCAAAAGGTATAAACGAAATAAAAGATGTAAGGTAATTCTATCCTAAGGGAGCTATTAAAGGGATCAAATAAAAGAACTAATAGGAGTGATTGCTAATAATAGTAGTTGGCACTTAAGAGGTTATGGGCAAAGGAGGTGTATATTATTGTAAGAAGCTATAAAATAACTTATTAAGTTGTTAAGAACCTGATATATGAGAACTTGACCTGATCAGATAAGAATTAACTTTTAAAGGCTTATTCATGTCCAGAAAAGGCTTGTAAAAACTTTAGAAGGGTTATTCTATGGAGGTTAATAGGGTTTTATAAAGTAGCTTCAATTATATAATTATATTATTCTGGTTTAATATATTAAATAGGAGTTTTAATAGTTAAATGTAAGGTAATTATATTCTAAAAAAGGTATGTATTTAAATGATTAAATAAAAGGTTAATAGAACTGAGTGTTGGTAATGGTAATTAATACTTAAAAGATAGAATAGATGATATATTTAATAAAAAAACAATTTTATAAATTATTATAAAAATTATAAAAAAATAATAATTTTGTAAAATTTAATTTAATTAGATAAAAATTAATTTTTGGGGGTTTATATATTGGATAGGAGTTTTATTTTAAAGCTAATATTATTGAATAAAAATTTTAATTGAATAAAAATTTTAATAGTTAAATGTAAGGCAATTATATTTTGAAGAAGGTAGGTATTAAAGTGATTAAATAAAAGGTTAATAGAATTATTTGTTAATAATGGTAGTTGGTGTTTAAAATAATATATTTAATTAAAGATAAGAAGGTTGTAAATTATTGTAAGAAATTATATGAAAGGTGATGTTTAAAGAGTTTGATTTGATTAGATAAGAATTAATTTTTGGGGGTTTTTATATTGAATAGTAGTTTTGTTTAATAACTTTTGCAGATATGTTTTGTATTTTAGTTATTCTATAATAAGTTAAAAGATTGAATAGGATAAAAGTTGTAAGGTAATTATATTCTGGAAGAAAATGTTAAAGTGATTAAATAGAAGGTAATAGAAGTAATTGCTTACAATGGTAGTTAGTGCATAAAAAATAGAAAGGATGATATATTTTATAAGAAATAAAAAAGTTATAAATTATTGTAAAATGTTATGAGTAGAGTTGAAAGTAAGTTGGTGTTTGAGAATTTAAGTTAATTAAATAAGAATTAATTTTTGAGGGTTTATATATATTTAGAAAAAATTTATAGAGATTTTAGAAGGGGTTGTTTTTTGAAAGTTAATAAGTTTTAATAGTATTTGTAAGATATGCCCTGCATTTTAATTACCTTATTATAAATTATATTTTAAAGAAGGTATTAAAGTAATTAAATAGAATAATTAATAGAAATAATTGTTGGTAATGGTGATACGTTCTTAAAGAGGTTATATTTAATAAGAAGTAAAAAAGGCTTATATTATTGTACGAAACTCTACAATAAAATTCATAATTTTATGTTTGAGAACTTAATCTGATTAAATAAGAAAATAACTTTTGAGGGTTTATTTATGTTTAAAAAAAACTTATAAAAACTTTATAAAGGTTAGTTTTATGGAAGTTAATAAAATTTTACAAAGTAATTTTAATTACGTAATTACATTACCTTAATTTAATATAAAATATATTAAACAAGAACTCTAATAACTCCTACAGGATATATTCTGCATTTTAATTAACCTATAATAAGTTAAAAGTTATATAAATATAAAGGATATAAAATGATTATATCTTAAGGAAGGTAATAAAACAATCGGGTAAAAGAACTAAATATATATAACTACTTGCCAATGGTAGCGCATTATAAGAAGATATCTTCAAGAAAGGGACTAAAGCTGTATATATTCGTACGAAGGCTCTATATAAAATACTCTTGAAGGACCATGATGAGCTTATGCTAATCAGACAAGAAACACAACTCTCGAGGGCCTGTTTATGTCCAAAAGAGCTGTGGAGACCTTGGAAGGTTTGGCTCTATAAAGGCTAATAAGGTCTTATAAGATAGTTTTAGTTACGTAATCATATTACCCCGGCTCAATATAATACGTATTTTATAAGCTTATATAATTTTTTACTAAAGTTGGGCTATTGTGGTGCCCCGCAGGGGTGCCCTCTTATAAGGTAAGCGTTGATTCGTCAAAATTATAGTGGGGATTGTCCCACAATCAAGTTACAATTCAGCAACTTATATGTCAAGGTTGGCACGAGCCATAATCAAAGCCCAGCTTATGCAACCAAACACCACCTATAGGATTGGGCCAACATAAATAATGTGATGATCCTGAACCTTCTTCTCTATTACTGAGTATATTCAGGGGCCCTTTCCTGGGTGTCACTATAGATAGTAAGTGACTAACCTAGCATAGTCTAAGAAGCCGACTACACTAAGATAGACACCATAGCACGTACTAGCACCATTTTACAGAAGGTGTACCTTGAATGTAGTTACTACCAAAGGCTATCACATTTATGTTGCTATGTTTAGGGAGCTGCAGAATCGGATTTTAAAGGGGGGAATATAAGTTCGAAACGCCCAGTCAACAGAACGCCCAGCATAAATTGACGAAGCCAACCAATAATTGTAATGCTATCAATAAAAGGTGCCTAGCGGCGGCTAGTAATTCAAAGCCTCGAGTATCCATGCATAGCCTGGAATGCACTATTCGAATATCCCCAACTCATGCGCCCATCTTCGTACACAAGAGAATAAAGTGACAATCTTATATATACAGATATCATTCCCTTCTTCCCGTCTCTTACAGTTTCATACCCGTCATTTTAGCGACTCTCAAGCTCTGCCTCATGCTCAAGTCTAGCATAATCTCTTCACTACCACCGGGAATGGCGTAGGCACGGACATCACGGTACAACCGCTCGACCTTGCCGCCCTGACCACCACGCGAGTAGCTTAGACCACCGAAGATTTGGCTGGCCTCGCGCGCGCAGAACTCAAAGGTAAGCGTGCTCTGAGCCTTGAGACCGGCGATGGGTCCACCAAGTCTGAGCATAGCCTCGGTCTCACCCATCTTCTGGCACTGGTAGACGAGGTTCTCTAGCCAATTGTAGGAGGCTTCGATTTGTCGCGCCATGTGTGCCAACTTCATGCGGATCACAGGGTGCTCGATTAACTTCTTACCGAAGGTTCGTCGCTTGTTCGCGTACTTGACAGACTCTTCGTAGCAGACGCGAGAGAAGCGCAGACATTGGATGATGATACCCATGCGCTCGTGGTTGAAGTTGGTCATAATGACTAGATTCCAAGTCAGTAACTCAGTATGTAGTTGATGCTGGAATCCGCTTACCCTTGAAACCCTGATTCTCCTTGCCGATAAGGTTCTCGACGGGCACCTTGACGTCCTCGAAAGTGATGTAGGTGGTGCCGGACGACCAGACACCTTGGCAGTCCATGCGCCTTGTGCTTACCCCGCCGAAATCCCGCTCGATGAGGAGTAAGGAGACGCCGTTCATGCCCTCGCCGCCTGTCCGTACAGCGACAGTGAAGTAATCACACCATATACCGTTGGTAATCCACTTCTTCTCGCCGTTGACAATGTAATGCTTACCATCTTCACTTAACTTGGCCTCGCAAGTTAGGTTAGCGACATCACTTCCGGCGTCGGGTTCCGTAATCGCCAAGCAAATTCGCTTCTCTCCAGTCAACAGTTGGGGTAGAATACGATCCTTCAGGGCTTTCTTGCCGAACTTGACGAGTGGCGGGCAGCCAATACCAAACCCACCGAGAATGTTCCAGACAAAACCGCCGGATCCGACGCGTGATAATTCATCGGTGACGATCAATTCGTGGAACAAATCCCATTGCTCAGGCGAGACCGATTTGACGGTATTCTTTACGTATTCCTTGGGATAGTGCACACCCAGAAGGCCCGCGAGATAACCACGACGACCTGCCTCGAGGAAGATTTCACGTGGTACCTCTTTCTTTTCGTCCCATTCGGTTACATTCGGCTCGATATCGCGCTCGACCCATTCGCGAATTTCGGCTCGGAGAGCGGCGTGAGACTCGTTGAAATAGGGAGAGTGGAACTACGAGAAAAATGATTAGCAAGGGTAACTGAGACATGTGGCGGAAATAATAAGACGAAGACATACACCCTGGTACCAGCTGGGATCGGCGAATGGAATTAGAGCACCGAATGGTTCTAGCGCTTCAGCTTCTTTTTGCGCAGTGGAGGGAACAACTGCTTTCTTGGTCTCTTTGGTGGGTTTGGGGGCAGCGTAGGTCTTAGACGGTTCTGGCGTCGGCTCGGACTTGGGTTTCGTGTCTAACGAGCCGATCTGGAGTGAGGGTTTGTACTTTTTAAGAATACCCTCGTTGTGGTATTTCCAGAATTGCTTAGACGCATCCTTTCCGGCGACTCGGGTTAATATCTTCTTTCCACCTACACGATAATAAGACTATTATTAGCTGCCCCTTTTGACTCGAACTTATGGAACTCGGGACATGTGGCATGTGACATGTGTTGCGTGAAGCTTTTTAAAGCTCCGAAAGTTAAATAGTTGCGGGTTGGTCCCAAGAGATCAAATGATGACATACCTGGGTGCTCATCTTGAAATTTGGTTAGATCGTAGACATCGTCATCAACAACGATCCATAGCGAATCGCCTTTGTTATGCGACGCGACGTCGCTCTTGGAAAAAGTCTTGGACATGCTGAAGAAAAAGAAAAAGAAAAAGCTCGAGTATGCTTGATAGTTGATAGACAGAGAGAAAATGTATATTTAGAATTTTGAACAGCAATCCAAAATATAGAATTATTAAAAAGTACAGAGATAATTAAAGGGAGGAAGTTTGGAGGAGGAAGAAAAAGACTTTAAAAGATTATGTTTTGCACGATGCCAACTCCAAAAGCTTAAAAAGCTTTAAAAGGTCTCGGCGATTGCACTTCACTTTTCTTACCGAGCCTATGCTTCTTGTAATTAGTACGGCTAAGGAACTTGTAAGCGTCAAAACCGACATGTGATTATGGCTTACCTATCTTCCTACTAAATGGCTTAAAAAGGGGACCCTGTAATGTTCTGTAATGTCTACCTATGCCCGGAAGCAGCTACTTTTTTGCATAGTTCACTATGGGTGCACTAATAAGACCCTCTAAGCCACTCAGCGCCTCGCTATTGGCAATGACAACCCGCGACATTGTTCTTGCCTACTAACTATCTAAACCAAACCCCACATGAACCTAACCTAGCAGCCTAGGTAACTTAGCGGAGCGGACCTACACGCAAGACTTAAAAGAAAACTCCGGGGATATTCGTGGGGAAGGGAATGCGTCAATGGCCTGAGACGTTATTTAGTGTTCCCTCGCCCTTACTCGTGTCATATGTACGTGTTATGCCGGCCCAATCGCCTTCTTTCCTGGTTCGTTTGGCATGTGATTCAGAGGTTCTTCCCTCTGCTCGGAGCTGAGAATGTGGGGGATTATAGCATAGGGAATGATGAGGTCATCTTTCAGATCTTCTTCGTTGTGGCCAATTGGAGAAGGTTGGAGATCTGAAAAGTACCGGGGTTACTCGCTGCCGAGGCATATCCAAAAAAGGATCCACAGCTGGTTGAGAAGTCACCGGATCACGCGGGCGCGGGCGCGAGCGTACTGCAAGAGCTACCTACCTATTCAAAGGTGCAACAACTCGAAAGGTACCTCTTAGTAGCCTAGCACATGATTAGTACCTAGGTACTAACTTACCTACCTACCTTTCCACCTCTAGTTACCCCGGATTATCTATCCGCTCCTACCTCCCGGCCAGGCACGCTGGCACGTAAAGTCAAAAAGTACTTGCCTCAAGCTTGTTTAACAGGTATTAGGAGGTATTCTACTTTAACTTTTAAGTGACATATTCATCTAATGTTACTTTATTTACTCAAAACTTGATTGCAAACATATCCGAAAAGAAAGCTACCTCGGATTAAATCGAGCCTCTGCAACGTACAAGACGTGTCAAATCTTCTACAGAGTTATTGCATGCAATACATGTCAGATACTCAACAGTTGTTAAGTATGACATGAACGCATGCTAGGTTATCAGTAACGTGCCATACTATAATTGCAAATGGAAGCACGAGATGGTTGATGTGCAGTCTGAGGTTCTCAAAGCTATACGTAGGTAAGACAGTCAATATATCATCACCATCAAACACCGTACGTCGCGTTACTCGCAACTTCGTTACGTCAGATTGTTTCGAGATGGAAGAAACAATCTCTGCTGTACGCGATAGTTCAATTACACAGGAAGCACCGCAATAGATCGCCGCGCCTATTAGCGCCGCCACGAATACACTACAATATTATAGCCTGAGACGGGTTGTTAAGCGCCTGCGTCTCGAGCTTGACGACGTCGTAGCCAGTCATTCATGTTGTTACCGCTGGGCAAGGGACAAATCCACAAGCACAGACCACCAGCAATCAAGCCGTCGATTGGTCGACAACACTTCAATTGGGAAAACTCCAGATTTAGAAGTCTTTCGAACTGACCGGCGATGGATAGATCAAAGGCCTGTCGACCCTCTTTGTTAACGCCGTCGTACGAATGTGCGCTGTATTGGGCGCTTGTTTGTCAATGGATTCATACACTCAAATCTTCCTATGTTTCCACTATGCTTCCATTGTTTTCGCATTTAAATATCATTCAACGTTCCTCAAGGACTGAATCTACTTTTTGTACACATGTTTCCTTCACTACTGCTTTAACACACGACACTGGATGTCTTTGATTCACTCTGCATTCCTTTAGTATCATCAGCAGATAATTATTTAATACTCCCTACCTAACGGTCTTCTACGGAAATTCTTGTTATATTCTTTTTCCTTTAGATTGGTTTGCATCAAATTACGGCTTCCGCAAGCTCGTACATATCTCACATACATACATAATAGCCAAAGAAGAAAAGGCGGCAGGGAATAATGGCCATCAAATCTCTCATCACCCGGTTCGGCAAAGGCGCCGCTACCAAGCAAATGTACATTTACGAGACATGGCTGCGTTGGATCGCCCGCGGGATCCAGTTCGTCCTCGCCGTACTTGTCTGCGGCCTCTACGGGCGTCGCGTCGACCACGACCATAGGCATGGAAACGGTCAAGCAGTCGCATGGGTTTACGCACTCATCGTCGGCGGTCTCTCGGCTATCACCTGTCTCATCTATTCTATCCCGAACCCTTGCGGCAAGTTCCAGTCGCACCGCCTATTCGCCTGGGACCTTATCCTCTTCGTTTTATGGATCGCCCTCTTCGGCACCTTTGCGGCCATCTTCCTTAAACGCGAGGAGGACGAGTATCAAGGCACCAGCGTCGCGCTCATGAAGTGCGCTGTTTGGATCGATCTTGTGAACTGCGTTTTCTGGCTCTGCACCGGCCTTTACGGCTGCTTCCGCACTTTTGTAGGCAGGAAGGTGAACGGCAAGATTGACGAATATTCGAACAAGGTGGAGGATGGAATCAACGCCAAGGTAGACCAATACGCGGGCTCCGCGAGGCAAAACTTCAACACGAGGCTTAACCCCTTGCACAATGAAACGGTGAAGCACAACTTCAGTACCAAGCTAAACCCTTTGCGCAAGGAAACGGTTTGAGCTAGGAACCGCGCGAGGGAGGGCTGGTTGCATATATACAATGACGATACGCACGGTCGTATCATATGGTCGGTTTTTGGGGGCACGGTCACGATACATAGCATTACGGTCGGTTGCATATAGACTCCTAGGTATTAGATGCGCTTCGTTAGTTAGAAGGGATGTCTTGGATTGATTCCCTCAGGCTCTCCCCGTTAAGAATCATCAAGTGCCCATTAATATTATCATGATCTTTTATAAGAATGAATACCATCCTGACTCAATAACTATGTGAAATGGACACTAGGTACTACAGTGACCCCTCTGGCCATTTATACGCCGGCCAAGCGAAGTCGGGGTCAATCTTCATGCTTAGAGTGACACTGCCTATCGGAAATTCCTTCACGGTTCCATCCGGCAACGCCCTTCTCTCTGTTTTCTCCCCGTCGACCCAATCATTCCGTACTCCCAACTTACTTGCAGTGTCTCCCTTCAACCGGTACGCCACATCCGGCCTGGGCGCCATCTTCGCCAACACTTCCTCGTCCGTGCTTTCTTCAAACTCGTCTGGCTCCGCAGTGATGAATCTATAATGCGTATAGCGTAACGGCTCAATGACATCTTCGTGTCCACAGCTATGGACTTTTGGCTGAGTAAAGCTTTCCCGAACAGGTGTATCAACACCGCAGTCAATCAGGTCCTCGTGAATGTGGATGTTGCCGACGTCGTAGTTGGCCCATGCAACGGCCAGAGACTCGGTCTCTACTAGAATCTCCCATAATACAGATGCTTCCGCAATCGACTCCTGGCCTTCGACTTCGTAGTCTCGGGCAAAGTCATCCACATACCACACAGCACCCTTGAGAGCGAGCTGCTCGTCGATGAGGATGAATGGATGAATGCGACCGGCCTCGGTCTCTTTTTCACGAATGTAGGAATGCGGCTTGTTCAAATAGTCCTCAGGAGCCTTCTTGATGACTAGTTCGAGCATGGTTCCAAATGGCGCAAAGGTGCCGTACTCGAATGCTTTTTTGAACGAGTTGAGTTCGTCGTCGGAGAGGTCCGTTAACAGATAGGCGTTGAGCGGCGCTGGAGCCAACGATCCATTCAATGGAAGAGTAAACACCATATTTTCTTAGGCACGCCGCAACGTCTATAGATACCCAGGTAGTAATATACGACAGAAACGCCGGTTTAAATCCATTCTTGGTTTATGTCGGTGGCTCTCTCTTTTTATACGCTGATTCAAAAGGGGCTGTTGGGGAATTCATTAATAACCATGTTGCAACAGTCCCCCAATTGTACATGTTATACAAGAGACTACTTTAATGGACGTTAGTTGTAAAGCGGGTGTCGAGAACCAGCAATTCTACTGCCATAAGGCAGCCGTAAAGCCATATTGCTTAACCTCCTAATAAATCACCAGTGAGGGCGCTGCGCCCCTTATATATGAAGATCTTTCCCTATTCCTGATTAGTCTTCGCGTATCCCTTGACAATATAACCTAGATACTTCAAAATACATATTTAATTCTGAATAGTTTCCAATATCACATCAGAGTTGAATAAAAAGCGCGCTTAAATGAACTATTTCTATGTAGCGACTTTGAATTAAGTTTGTTATCGTATTAATAAATGGTTTCTTATATTAACTACCTCTAAGTGAAGCTATTCTCATAAAAGTAGTCGTTTAGACCATTCAAATTTCAAGTGCCCTACTTGCACCTTGAGGAATATGTACATAGTCTTTCACCATCAACTTTTCCTTTACATTTTAACAATTCTTTGTCCCCCAAAGCCTTGTAAAATCAGGTCGTAGTCGGCACATTCACTTTGGTTGCCTTGAAGACAAAAAGGGAGGTGGGCCACGTGAATTTGGTGGATAAAACCAACCGTGCTGTTCATCCAAAATAAAAATCCCTTCTCTGTCAGCTACCCGTCTCTGAATCACTTTTGCCTCATTAACTAGGCCGATCTCGAATAGCAGATCAAATATGTCATACCATTCGGGTTGTGTCTCGGCTTGGGAAAGGTCCATTATCATCTTCCACAATGTGTTTATATCAACTTTAGAAGCATACTCACATAAGCCTACGGCAATTCTTGCGTGCGCAACGACCTCATCAGGCTGGACCGTACCAGCGGCCTGTCGAAATTCGATAGTCCGCTTAGGCCCCGATAAGATGTAAGTATTAGTTCTAAGTAGCTCAACCTCATTAACCCCATCCTCATCGGGCTCCTGTTTTTCATAAGCTTCGAAGTTGTAAGCGCTACGGCCCAAAGCGTTGTGTCGCATCCACAGAGATATCACTGCAGCGTTTGGGGCAGACAAGAGCTCCCTAGCCGCGACCATGATATCCAATGGTTCACCTTTTACCCGTTCTGGTAGATAATCTCTAGCCCATATACATCCACCGTCGGCGTAATAGTGTGGGTTGAGTTCGTAACCCTTAATAGCACCTCGTTGGAAGACAGGTGTGAATCTAGGGCTATTAGGTTGTGGGGGTTCAGATACAGGCACCGTTCCAGACTGACTAGTGTCCGGACCCTCCTCATAATCCCCGTCGTCCCGGTAAAATCCAAGGCGTTTACTCACCTGGTCCTTCGTTAGCCCGTGTGCGAGGATGCTATAGAGCCGATTGCTTGGGCAAAACGAATACTCCCATCCTCTACGATTAGGCGGGTGCATCTGTGTTAAGATCGGGTCAGCAGCGAAGAGAAATGCTGCTATCCTACGCAGATGGCGAATAGGTATCCAGTCCTTACCCCGTCCATAGTGGACATGTAGGCCGGCGGACCTCGGAGCGTATATCCAGAAATTGTCGTTAAGCGCTGTGATGACATGTTGGACCTCTTGGAAAGATTCCTCGGTAGCAAAGAGTGCTGGAGATTTGATTTCCAAGTCCATCCATAGATAACTATCCATCTCTGGCCCCAAGTTATTATCTTGAATGACACTATAGTCCCTATCAACGACCCAACCTATATAGTCCTTTAAGTGGTTGCCGTCTCCGCTAAGTAATTCTTTCTCGTCAGTTATTACACGGTGACCTTCGTGGCCTTTTGCGGCATTGTCCATGACTTTCTGTACCTTTTGGAAAATAAGCTCCGGGATTGGCGTGTCCATCTCGGGTTCAATTGGCCTACCTTTGGATGATCTAAACATGCCCGGTATGGTGTTTGAGTTGTCCGCCTTAATAGCAATGACAAGTTCCACCTCCACTCCAAAACTGCTTTTAATATCGTTTGACATTGTGCAAGCTATCAAAATTGCGCTTTCTTTTCTTTAACCATACATCTAGGTGAACAAAACTCTGGGTGTCACGTTTTAGATCGGGAAATGCATGATTATAAAGGCTTCTAGAACACTTGTTAAACAATATTTTGTTTCCAAAATCCATACTTGTTCGGTAAGATATTCTCTTCCTTGGGACTTTTTAATGGTTTCCAAACAGGCTCTCTGAGTATGTCCCCCCTTTCAAGTATATTGAGGCGGATAAGATTGTTGTCAAATTATCAAATCGTAAGATTGGTAGACTGGTTCTCAACGATCAAAATGATTCTCGACAGAATTAAAGTATCTGCATGAACTAGGTGGAATATTAGCAAGAGGTAGAGCCCCTGCGTAGATGGCGCTACATGTACTTGACTAGCAGGGAATGAGATGTAGTCTTGGGGGAGTTGAACAGTCTTACTACCCAGTACGTGCCTACCTAATATTCTATATAGTAGATGGATGCTGGACGTAACCTCGATGGGCTATGCTCTGGACACACCTCGGCGATTCCATAAATATATTTACATCTATTCAAATGAATCATGTTATAAATCCTGCTCGTTGTCTTAACACGAATTCTTTATCAAAGCTGTCTATGCCGTACCATCGCAATATCTCCTGACAACCATAATAGAATTTTAATGCAAGACAGAAACCAAGAAAATGTATTATTTCGATCATAATTCTAACCAATGCTAAGCAAATAGGGGTTCATAATCATCATATTTCGTAGGGAGCAAAGATGATAGAGAAGGAATAGTGCTACTACAGTCTTCCATGATCTGTTGTATGCCCGCAATATAACCCAAATGTGAATCATCTCTATCCCTAACGCCACTCAATCAGCTTGCTGTTTGGTGCCCATGTCAAATGGAGCTGTTCACGGTTCTCTCGTCTGCGCTGACTATTCCTCGTGGGACCAGCGGTTAACTGGACTGCAGTGCAATCGTGGCAGTAATCTCCAAAGTATGTCTGACGACGCCGACAGCCGTGGCACATATCCATCAGAGGAGCTGTCATACGCCAATAAGACTCAGAGTCATGGCGAGGGTGATGCTGAGCTTTCGTGTCTGAGGCTTGTTTAGAGGGTATGAACCGTAACGTTGAGCCTGGCGCATTGTATATAACCGCATTGCTCTGTTTAAGCGACCTTTCGTGAACAATCATCTTCCCTTCGTTTACTATGTACTTCGTCGGATACTCGCTGTGACGTGTTTCCCGCGTGAAACGATTAGCTAGGTCACAGGCCTGACTGTGGTAGTGATTGTAATGGTGATCATAATAGTGAGCCATGATGAAACTGCGCGTTTTCGGCTAGGATACTTGGACTTCTTTATTGTAAATGATTGCCTATCCAGGCGTCTAAGATAATTGGTAGTATAGTGTAAGGCTAACTAATAAGTTGAATTGTGTCGAGATTTTTCAGTAGAATTGGTAACGGAATGAGTGGGAAAGGGGAGGGAACCGATGGTACTAACAGGAAGGCTCTAAGCCGTGGTCAATATTTATAAGAATTATGTTTTTGTTGAGAGCTAAAAACGACGCCGTAATCGCTCACGAGGAATTACGCCTTATATACTGTGCGACAGTTTTGCTTGTAGTACATAAATTAATGCCTTTGCCTACGTTCTAACCATTCATGACGTTTCGCGGAATAGAATGCAAGCATCACGACCGCATCTGTCCAATTACAAGTGTTAAAAAGACAAGTCGCGGGGCGATGCTGCGGGCTGCCAGCCAAAGCCGCCCCCCATTCTTTGGAAGAATTGGCGGAGCAATCGTTCTAGTCCCGGACTTGGCGATGGAAGCCTAACACAAGTGCATGAATACATGGTCAACCGTAGTCAACGGTCTTTGAGAGTAGTCGTTGATGAGGCTGTCTACGCTGCCACAAACTACCACGTAATATTCCGATGAAGCATAACCATACCAGGCAGTGTTGTCTGACAGTAAGATTTAGGACTTTCGCTGTCAAAAACATGTTTGTTTGTTGTGGGATACTTGTGCGGCTGAAATGCATTCATCTTACCCACCCATAAGAGGGGTCCGAAATATTATTGCATGCTTGGCTGAAGGACTCGTATAGTGTTACCCAAAAGCGGATAGGTGCAGATTATAACTCAAGCCCACGATGACAATGATTTTGACAGGACATCGTGGTCTGGGTACTAGTATTTACCTCCTAGGCACTTAGGTATGTAACTGATCTGAGCACACCAAATTGAATGTCCAATAGCTTTATCGAGTTACATTAACTCAGGCGTTTTTGCTGCTTGATTCTAACCGCTCGTTTGGCGTGATAAAGAGAGATATATATATTAGACCAATTCCAGCGACGATCCTTGACACTACATAGTAAACTTCCTCTTAACTCGGGCCGTGAAAAAATTAGTATTCAACCGGCAGGAAAGGCTGTAGATTGTCTGAGATGCGTGTTGCATCAAACACCCCGTACAGAGCGACCGACTATGTGACCCGGGCCACATCGCCACCACCTGCTAAGCGCTGTTCGCAACAGAGTCCACGGAATGGGCCGTCCTAACCCTCACCCTTCCACTCTAATTTTCATCTGTTTCCTACCCCACCATGCCAAATTTTGATAAGCCAGTTATGATTCGTTTTAATCTATCACATAAATTCTGATACATCAGTGGCTTGGGTTGGGCGCAAGACGTAATAAGCCTAGCTAGGCCAAGTCATTCGGAGGGGTAGCATTTCGAAATAAAATACTACTTTGATTGACGAATACCTACACCGATCAACTATAAAGGGTCGTTACTTTAGGCATTGTTACTTTATATATTTCATGATTTAGGTACCTAGACTGGCACTGGGGATTTGGGTATCGAGCCCATTCTAAAATATAAGAGGTAGTCAAGATACGCCGTAGATCTATTTATTAGTACCTACCTAAGTTTACTCCGCATCGATACCCTTCCCTACACACACTTCATTTGAGCCCCATGCATATTAATCTCCAATTTTCTTTACTTTTCATCCTCATAAACCCCCCGTTGAGTCGTCTGTCGGGTCGATAAAGCAATATTTCGAGAAGATGGCGGAGTCCCAACGTGAAAAGACCGAGGAAATTGAAGAATATGACCTATATGAGATGGCATTAGCCAGGCTGATGTCAATTCAATCGGAGCATGAAAAGAAAATACAGGACGCAAAGGCTACGTTTGAAAGCAACCGTACTTCCCGCCAAGAAGACATACAAGAGCGCCAGCGCGAAATACAATTGCTGCAACAAGAATTGCAAAAAAAGGCAAATGAGTTGAAAGAAAAGGAGATGGAATTACAATATGAGGAGGATAAATTTCGCGCGTTCGCGAAAAGTCAACATCGAGAGCGCAAAAGGAGACTCGAGCCATATCTAAGAGCTTCTCCAGTAGGTAGAATAATATGACCCCTCTCGGAGTTTTCCTACGAGCGACTATCAGTCACTGACATATGAAAGGCACCAATAATGCCCCCAACCAGAGAGTCAACTGAAACAACTAGAGGACGAACAGAGGCAACATCGGCTAGGCAGGAACCCGATCTTACTGAGCTTAGGGTCGGAGATCCATCTATTATTGACTTACAAGACGTTTCTAGCGACAGTGGAAGTACCGTGCCACCATCTCTTGCATCGGCCTTATCACCGAACAAACGGCCTAGGATATCTGAAGTTGGTCAGTCCCTAAAGCACCAGTGGTACACAACTCGTGTTGCTGGTGCACTACATTATTCAGAGTTGGGTGACTAATAGTATGGTAGAAAGTTCGGATATAGATCCAAGTCCAGGGCGAAACGGAAAGCGACAGCGACTACGGGTTGGATATCGCTCAGAGGCTGGTGAGGGTTCAAATACAGCTCAGCTAAGGGGGAGTCAAAGCGAAGCTCAGGCTACAACACCTGCCATAAATCCTTCGCATTTACCGACAGAAAAGCAAGGAAAGGGAATAGTGAAAAATAGAAATGGGTTTAAAGGTGTGGTAAATCCTACGGCAGGTGGAATTTATAAAGTTGTGCAAAGCCCCCGTAAAGGTGAATATGCGGCAGTCCTTCTTCCACTCGGCGATTTTAGCGCAATCGGCATCTCTAAATCGATCTACGATACGACTCTCCGGAGGTTCATTCCAGTTTGTTATATACATAATAAGGAAAGTAAAGAGATATTGGGCTGGAAGAAGGATTACGACGATGGCGGCGTTAAAGTTACCAATCGGAAGTTCCCCGTCATGTCCCTTGAGAGTATTGCGCGTGATCGAATACCACTAGACGGTGAGTTTTCTCCCGACGGTGCAAAATACTCTTGGGTTCCCGCAAGATCCATTAGGACCTTCGATCTTGATGCTACTATATCCCGCATGACACCGGGGTACGTTAGTGCGAGAAGATTCAATACTCGTTTGAATCTTATAAAAGAAAGTAGGGGTCGGCGGGAAGATGATAGGGATAGTCTGCTTACCCTTTCCGTGACACATGAAGAACCAGCAGGGCAGGTTCCCAAAATCGAACAAGAAGATGCGAGGAACAGCCAAACACCAGAGCAGTCACAGGTCTTGACTCTTAGATACTCTGAAGCCGATCAGGATCCTCGTCAAGCCCGGACTGTCGAGGAGCACGATGATACGATTCATGCGAATATCGAACCTCGTTCAAAGTCCCAGTCCCAAAGGACAAGGCCTGAGTTTCCTAGTTTTGAATCAATCTATCGTGAAACTTCGGAGCCGGAGCTAGCAGGATCAGAAACTTATTCGAATGGAATACCGAACGATGATGATAGAGATACCCAAGTATTAAATGGTCTTTTCCTAGGATCGCCTCTTGCGCAGATAGGAGAGACATCCGATGACAATCCTACCAGCGATACTCAATATAGCGCCCCCATCAGAGTCCCAAGATGTACCGCTAAGATACGGTCCAACTCAGAACTACCATATGTCGCTCGCGCTATTAGGCGCCCCTGGATGGGAGACGATAGCAATGGTGCCAACAACCAGGATGGTTTCCCATCAGAACGGCCAGAGTCTACATCTTCGATAACCGTACATACCAGCACAAGAGGGTCTAGCAATCAACATGAAAACAACGAAGTCGGTCACTCGCCCCCCACTAGCCAAATGTTATCTCAGGGGTCGTCTCAGGGTCATCCGATCACTATTGAACCACAAAGTAACCGAGCCTGCAACGAGGAACCTGCCCCGCGACCCGATCCAAACATTCGGAGTATAGCTTCGATGGCACTTGGTATGAATATTATGTGGGATGCACACTATTGAAGGAATACCAGAATTGATCACGTACCTTCGACCTTTTCCGCTCTCGTCGAGTATATTTTATCGTCTCTAAATTGTTAAACTCGCTCGTAATAAAACTTATACACTGGTAATCGAAAGGGGCACCTTATTCCATTGTTAGTTGTGAATTTCGTAACGACGGCTAGCTTCCTTGTTGCCTAGGACAGTCGATGCCTACCTATGTTTTCCACTTGATAGGTGTCCTAAGGGGTATTGGTATCCGTAGTAAGTAATAGTAAGTAATAGTAAGTAATAGCAAGCAATAGCAAGCAAGAAGTATGCATACGTACCTACGTAGGTACTTTCCTCAAGTTCCTACTTTCCCCAATATTATTTTCGGATCCCTTCAATTTTTTTACGATCTTGGTTTTAACTTCCTCACACACCAGGTTTCCCTTTTATTTTTATTTTTTTATTATTATTATTGTTTTTATTTCTCTATTCTTTATTCTTTCCCCACCACAAACTCTGCATTTCCGTAGATAACCTCTCAATTTCATTTTACTTCAACTCAAGAGCCCTCTTACCCTCGATCGCTCTCGATCGCCCTTTCTTCATGGGTCAGCATCAGAGCACGCCGATGGGTCAAGCGACTCATCGCGACGCTGCCGCTAGATATAAATATTGCGCAGCGTCCGGAATTGAGACTGGCATAGAGGGCGCATGGGTTATGCGAAAATCCTGGCAGCCAAAACCACCCTTCGATCGACTACTAATAGGAGGATCAAATGATGTCCCTAGCCGGAGCAAGCAAGAACTCAAGGCTTTCGCGGGGACAATTGAAACAAAAGCGCCCGGAAATCAACAGCAGCGAACTGACGATTCTTCCATCATTAAATTTATAGCAAGGAACCATATTGATGCCATCCGATACGCTGTCCAGATATCGGCAACCCAATCCTCCCCAGCCCCTCCACGTCTCGTTATGTTTACTGACGGATCTCTCAAAGGTAATGCTGCTAGTTACGGTATTACTTACAAGCGCACATACAATCACGGTGACGGTTGGATTGATGCAGCTTACGGATCAAAGGGAATGGCCGCGTTCGTGGGGTTTGAAGCTGTCGCACTGCACAGGGGCTTATGGATAGCTTATTACGATGTGATGCATTGGATCGGGCGATGTCCTAGTCCTGTTGATGGCGGTCGCATTGCGCCACCTACAGTAATCGTTATCACCGACGGTCTTTCTGCCATCCAGCGCTTGCATTATAGCTATTGCTGCACCAAAATGGAAGCAAGACCGCAGGACGATTCTCAAACATATGATGACTTGGTCCTACCTCTTGATAAATTGGTAGGGCTTGGCTGCAAAGTTGAGATCCATTGGGTACCAGGGCACGTCGGAATAGAAGGAAACACTCGGGCTGACTCGTTGGCTTCGAAAGGAGCTGACCACGCTTTAAAATATATCCAATCAACAGGTACTGACTTAATCCTTCCATTCTCAAAGACCGTGCAAGGCCAAAAGACTCGAGGTGCTTGTCCATATTTCCGGGGAAGCCCCATGAACGATTACATCCATTGGCACAAAGCAGAAACGAGAGAAGCAATCAAATCTAGAGCAGAACAACGGAACCCTGTGAGTAAACGAGACCTCATGGTATTCTAGAGTTTTGGCTAATCGAGACAGGACCATGCTTCATCATTGGTCAAAGCGCGTGGAATTCGAAGTATCAAAATCCCCACGAAGAAACAGCGGGAAAAGCAGAAGCAAGCCGAGACGAAGACAGTCGCCAAAAGGACAGAAAAGCCTAAAACTAAGAAGAAGGTGGCTGGAGCGAAAGCATTAAGACTTACGAAATGGGCCGAGGGATTCATCGGCAAAATGTTTCCAAATAGGAATACCAACAACAACGACGCTAGCCAGTCGAAGAGAAAGGCGGAAGGCACCAATAGTGACAATGACCCTGATTACCCGTCACCTCGAGCCAAAAGGCAGAAGACCGACCACGAAGCCGACGATGATTACATTTTGCTATGATACCGGGTGATTGCCGATGATACATACCTCGTTACGCTTCTCACGCGTACCAGGTATTAGTGCAATAGATCAGGTATTTCTTCCAAGTTACACGTTACTGAATCAAGCCAGAACTTAGAGGATACTGAAAGGAAATAGACGACTTATCGTTAATTTATGGCTCAATTCTCGAGAAAACATCCCCACGCAAATTTTAGGAAGGCTGTCTAAACTCGTCAAAGCTTCGTATCGCGTTGGCAACCTTTTGGACCTAGACGAACAAATAGGCAAGATAACCTAGTTATGAATCCTATTAATACAACGAAGAATATGAAAAGGTAAATACATAAAAAGTCTGGCCCAACTTTATCCTGTCTTAAATCCCAAGTACCGCTAGAAAGCTAATAATATTCTAAATAGGGGATAGAGGCCCGATTATAATAAGATCGACAGGTCTCCTCGTGGAAAATTCCATTATTTGAGAATGAAAGGAGGGGCTAGGGGGTTCCTGTAAGCTTGTAGGCGGGGAGTTTCCCGTTTAGAGGGAGCCGCAGTCGTAGTGTTTCCATACACCTCCTTAATGACGTCCTCCCAGGTGAGCCCCGAGTACACTGGAACTGAGTCGCAGACCTTTCCTGCGGGAGGTAGAGTACCGTCCGCCCAGTATTTGGCAGTCACTTTCATAGTGCAGGCTGAAGGAGCGGCCAACGAGGCATGCTAGGATAGCATCAGCACTCAGTATACTAGTAATTAAGAGGCGTGGCAAGTAGGGGAATGATAAACTTACACCATATCCATCGACCGTTAACACAGTGCTACCCTCGAAAGTAGAGCTAACGTTCTTGGCCGAAACGAGGGGTGTAAGACCGTCGTGAGTGTTACCGATAAAGAGGATAGGTTTCTTCGTCTTCACGTTGAAGTCGCCCGTGTATCGCTCCTTGGGCTCAATCTTCCATTGCGCGCAAGCAGCGTAGAGGAAAATCAGGCCATCTCCCACTATAACCATATTGTTAGTATCATATCTCAATCTTGTGATTTGCACTAGAGGAGTTTCAGGAATTACGTACTCATCCTGCTGGTCTGGTATAGACGATCGGCAGCCGGAACGAACTCCTCAAATGTCCTGCTTCGCACCATGTTGTCGCTGCAGTGGATGGCGGGAAGGACCTGTGGCTGCTGGGTCATCTGGAAAACGTTGATGTCTGGGGGCAAGATAGCCTCGAAAACCCTGTTGACCACGTCATAGTCCTCGGTGAAAATCGCATTAAGCACGGAAGCCACGGCTGGCCAGATGTCATTGCTGTAGAGAGCCTGCATCAGGAAGGTCTTGAGGTTGGCGTAGTCGATTAAGTATGACTTGATAGGGATTGGGTTGTACTTGACTCTGTCAAGGAGGTCCCAAGCGGCTTGTTCGAGCTCGGCGCCCGTCTTGTTGTTACCCTTCGCCAAAGCACATTTATCACCGGCTGCGACGCATTCAGTAAAGATGGCCGAAAATTCCTTGTCCGAATCGGTGAATTCCTCGAAGTCGCTATGGCAGGATTAATTATCGCTCTTTTAGGCTCCATAGATTTGAACAGTGACTTACGCCTGTGCATGGTAGTACTCGTGCGGGTTTTGGACACCGTCAAGGACCATCCTTTCGACCCTATCGGGGAACATAGCAGCAGTTGTCGCTCCCAATGTAGTACCATAGGAGAAACCTAGCACGTATTGTCAGCTCCATTATCGCTTACACCGTTATTATTCCCAATTGACATACCCCAGTATCGCAACATTCCATCCTCGCCAAGAGCGTCTACGATTTGCATCATATCCCTTGCCACGAATGCAGAACTAAGCAAGTTTCCGGTCTTGTTCTGTGTCCTTTCACAAGTGCTGGCAAGCAAAGCTGCACGTGCATATTGCCTTCCCAGAGTCGTATCGGACGAATTTGCGGGCAGCTGGTCCATATAGAATGACCAAGCATCATACTCGTTCTCGAAGCACTGGAAAGGGATTCTAGAACCGTGAGTGCCGCTGTAAAGTTCCGGAGTCGTTAGCGGCGTCCTGAATACCGTAGGCTAGAGGAAGCAGAGGTAAATTAAAAATCTTACCGCGGGTCAAATCCGATGAGATCATATTGACGACCGGAAAGCCTAAAGCCCACGTTAGTATAATAAACCCCAGGCGTAGAATATGTTTTTGAACTTACGCTAATAGCCTGCCTGATATTTCCTCGCCGCCTACTACATCTCGTGCAGTACCGCCAGGTCCACCAAAATCCAAGAGGATGCTTCCCTTGGAAGGTTGTATAGGAGCAGGGACCTTAACGAGGTCAAGCTGTAACTTCTCGCTGGAATTGGACTCGGTGTAGTCGAGAGGGACCATCAGAACACTGCACTCCACGGGGACATCGGCAGGAACTTCGGTCTTGTTGCATGGTCCCCATTGAAGCTTCGAGGTCCCGAGAGGTTGGGCAATGGAGAGGGTGATGAAGGAAAGCTGTAAGGCGCTCCGGAAGGAAAACATGATGGCTCACAGTGGATGGTTTGTCCTCGAGACGGGATTGCGATAGAGAAGCATCGAGTGGTGAAACGGGACAGACGAGGAGGTATAAATATGAGTAGGGGCGTACATGGTAGTCCTACATTCTGCCATAGCAATGGTATTATGACGTCCTCGCTAAGAAATTACAATGGTTAGGAGCTGAGGCTTGGTTATGCGCTACCACGATCCTCTTTCTATTCTGTCGGTATTTCATTCGAGAAAATGTCGTGTTTAGTAGGAGAAATATACGGCGTAAACATCCATAAGGCTGGAAGATATCCGCTGAATGGCTCGAGGTCCTGTTGACAACGTGGGGCCCCACTCAAGTGCAGATACGCCGTGTTTGCTTTGAGCTTTTGAGCTTCAGAGCTGAGAATTGACCTTGCACTGCCTCCCCTACGTACAGGGCGCAGGTCAACCCAATGTTATCCCTACCCATCATCCCAAAGTCTAACCCAATTTGGTATAAAATATTTTGATCAAATCTCCACCACAAATCCCCACTTTAAAATGAGTTTTTCTCTAATTAATTAATAATTAATTAGAAGAGATAAACGAATAGATCTTTATATATATATTTATATATATATTTATTAAATAAAAAATTAAATTTTATTAATTAAAAATCAATTCTAAATTAATTTTAAATCAATTTTAAATTAATTTAGAATTGATTTAGAATTGATTTTTAATTAATTCTTAATCAATTCTTAATTAATTAAATATTTAATAATAAAATTAAAATAAAATTAAAATTAAAAATTTAATTAATTAAGAATCAATTAAGAATCAATCATAAAAAGCTCACCCCAAAGCGGGTACCAAAATAAAACTTTGCCTAATTTGGTTAGACTTTGGGATGATGGACAGGGATAACATTGGGTTGACCTGTAGACTCATCAATCTCTTTAATTTGAACATATCAAGGACTTTTGTATGTAAATACATAAGGATTTTAACGTATAATATCGAACCAAGTTTGGGATTACAAGGTTACCTAGGTATGTATCAGGAGAAAAAAGGGGAAGTCTTTTAGGTTAGGTTAGAAGCATCATGCTTGCAAGACGCTAGTTATAAAAATAACAGCTATGATCTCGATAAATGGATTGATACTACATATATCAAGCCACACATCAAGCCACACACTAGCATCCTTGGCCCTTAAGCTAGTTAGGTACATCTTACATCTTACGCGGTTCAAGGTAAAACGCGTACTACGTCATTGACAATGCAAACCATCACTTCCAAACAAAACATCACCTAGATAGGTAGACACCATCAATTATAATCTATTAACTGTACAACTACCTAAGTGCCATATTCTTTACTTCGCTATGCACCGCTGCGATGATCATCTAAACGAGTAATCATCTCGTTATGTCCGTCAGCTACGTCTTAGGTAGAACTCAACCATTTCGGACATTCACTTAACCTGTGAAGAACAAAGCAGGCTCTATGTTGAGATATTTGAATTGCAAAAATGGAGTTTCATAAGACTATACACGATCATGGTCAGCTTCATGGCGGTGGTGGTTTAAATGCTATGGAAGCCAAGGTAAACCATCCCGGACCTGATCCACTGCATACCTCCTTACAAGACTACTCCACGAGAAGTCCCCCACCAGCGCACCCAGCTATGAACAAAAGACTTTAGATTTCTAGATACCTAAACTCTGACATTTCCCTCGCTACAGCCAAAAGGCTCAGCATCCTTAGCCGCCATAGTCTCCGCATTTGTTCCAACATGGGTAAGTCTATATGTCTTCATACTCGACACGCTTGCTGAGTCGGGAAGGTAACTGGCCTCATTTTCGTTGCCATATTCATCGTTGTTCGGCGCTGGTACCCGAATATCTATTCTCCGCGAACCTTCGTCGGAACCATACCAGAGAAGTATATATACCTACCTACCTAATATACCCTTATTTTATTGCTACAAGGCTAAATTTCATGCAGGGACCGAACTCCTTCCGTTGGTCGATCATATTTCAACTGGGTCCATACTATGCGCAAGGTCCCCGATAAGTTCATCCTGTATCACCAGTCACTAGATGCGTATTTATATCTCCGTTTCTTGAGGACTGTGATCTTCATCTGCTTCGTCGGCTGTTGCCTCACATGGCCCGTTCTCATGCCAGTGAACGCAACTGGTGGCGGTTCCTCAACCGAACTTGACAAAGTCGGCATTGGGAACGTCAAGAAAAGAGGGCATCTATATGCTCACGCGATAATCGCTTGGGTATTCTTCGGCTTCGTTATGTTCACAGTTGCCCGCGAGCGGCTATGGCTTATTGGTCTTCGTCAAGCCTGGACCTTGTCGAAACCTGTTGCGAACCGCCTTTCCTCGCGCACTGTCCTCTTTTTATCAGCCCCAAGAGACGCTCTTGAAGAGGATAATATGCAGCGATACTTTGGTGATGGAGCTTTACGTCTCTGGCCGGCGACAAAAATCGATGCACTAGAGAATCTAGTCTCAAAACGTAAATCTAAAATTGAACAACTTGAAGCTGCGGAGATGGCTCTGATCCGAAAAGCTAATCGCGAGGGGAGGAAACGAACTAAATCCCGTGCACAAAATGAAAACCCGAAATATGAAGATCTTCAGGATTCGGTCAAGAAGTCGATTAGGCCGCGACATAAACCAGACGTCTCACCACTAAACGAGAAAGTCGACAGCATCGAGTGGCTACGTGAGAAAATCAAAGAAGAGGAAGCCAGCATCCAAAAGGCGCGTAACGAATATGAAATTGGCGATACCAACGGAGCAGCAGCAGTATTCGTCGAGTTTAGGACATGTGCGGAGGCTCAGCGGGCCTGCCAACAAGTTGCATCCAGCAATCTTCTAGCTCTCAGCCCCAGGTATACCGGTGTTTTACCCCAGGAGGTCATTTGGAACAATCTCACTATCCCACCTGCTCGTCGCATTTCTGAAGAAGGTACCGCGCTAGCAATCGTTACAGCCCTGATAGTGTTCTGGTCCATTCCAAGCGGGATCATTGGCTTAATCTCTAACATAAGCTACCTTGCGGACAACGTCCAGTGGTTGAGTTTTCTAAAGGATTTTCCAAGTCCAGTCCTTGGACTTTTATCTGGTCTAATCCCGCCTTTGGCGACAAGTTGGCTAAGCAAGCTGGTACCCAGTATATTCAGATGTAAGAATTTGACCCCCTGGACTCAGCCCCGAACAGATATGCTTACCGCGACCAGACATATTCAAATCCGCCGGGAGTCCCACCAATACCGCCGCCGAATTAAAGGTCCAAAGATGGTACTACATCTTTCAGGTAACACAGGTGTTCCTCGTCACCGCTGTGTTCTCCGGGGCAGCACCAGTAGCCGCACAGCTGATGGAACGAGCCAAGGATCCAACTTCGATTCCCGAACTATTGGCCCGACAGTTACCAAAAGCATCGAACTTCTACCTGACTTACTTCATTATCCAAGGTACTACCTCCGCCGCCGACAACTTACTTAATTATTCGGATCTTCTAAGTTATCTCTTTTACGACTATTTCTTTGACAATACTCCACGCAAGAAATTTGGTCGATATACAAGCATGAAAGGGATTGCTTGGGGAAAGCTGTTTCCAAAGGTGAGAAGCACTAAGTACTAAACTAATACAATGACCAAGTTACCGCTAACCCCGTACAGTTTGCTAATTTTGCAATTATCGGTTAGTATATCTTTATCTTTATCCTCGATTCTATCTACCTCTTTTCATTATTTAACTAGGTATTTGATTGTTAATAAGCACTCTTTAGCGATCGCATACTCTTGTATTGCTCCGCTTGTACTAGGTTTCGCGGCTATTGGATTAGGCCTGTATTACTTCTCCTACCGATACAATCTCCTCTTCGTAATCCAGCCCAAGATAGATACAAAAGGCCAGGCTTATACGCTCGCATTGCAGCACCTTCTCACAGGTGTCTATATCGCCGAGTTATCCCTACTAGGTCTTTTTAGTCTGAGAAGAGCAGCAGGTCCATCTATTCTAGCTGGTCTGTTGTTCATTGTGACAATACTTTATAACGTACTAACAAACAAATATCTTGCGCCGCTCGAGCACTTTCTTCCGGCTGACCTAGCCGCAACAGTCGAGAGGGATGACGAGACCACGCCACTCTTGGCTTCTGCAGAAGAAGGCCAGGCGCATGCGACATCTCATATTCAGCGCCTAGGACAGCATGCGCATATACCAAAATCCGTCGCTCAGCGTATTCTAGACCCTATCGCCCGTTTCTTTGAGCCGCAAGTATTCACTTCGTACCAGGCCATGAGGTCGTGGTTACAAGATGGAGATTTGCTTAACGGCGAAGAGGATATCCCAGAGTACACAGAAGATCAAATTCGCAACGCGTATCTGAACCCGGCTCTTACGAGCCCGACGCCTTTGATCTGGATCGCGAGAGATCCCATGGGCGTTAGCCAGAACGAGATTACAGAGAACGAGAAACATGGACTCAAGGCTAGCGATCAGGGCGCCTGGCTCGACGAGAGAGGGAGGCTTAGATGGAGTTCGCAAGAGTTGGAGGAGGTTCCCATCTGGAAGAAGGGCGTGGTGTACTAAGATAAAAGAGGTAGACACTCTTCTAGAAAAGGAGGCAGATAAGTATGATTACATCACTGGGTCCGTTTTTTCTTAAGGTAAGAATATTTTGGTGCCTACCTACCGACGTGTCCGAAACCAGGGGGAGTGAGAGACAGAGGGAATGGATCTCCCTTTTCAGCTTCACCGCAAATAGATCCGACTCTACTAAGGCCAAGTGAGCAACAAGCAACTACCAACCCCGACATATCTTTTGTGGATGAGCAAAGACAGTGTTTCAACTTTTACTAGATGCTCCGCTTCGTGGGCCCTGTTTTGTTACAATAGCCCCCCTCAAAACATCATATAATAACTGGCCTAACCGCCGTCATGATTTAGGTGCAGGGCAAAAGCATTTGCAGAAATATCGCTAAGAAGCTAAACCCAAATTAGCATACGTACTTGATCAAGTCAATTCCATCTAATCCCCAAGAGGGGCTACTTATTTAGGCTCAATGTATACCTCTCGTAGCCCGTGGGTTACCCGCCACTTTACTAATGAGCAAAATGACATTCACGAAATGCGTAGGCGACTATTCGGTAGCCCATATGGACACCGACCTAATCTTGAAACGCCCATAGGGCGAGCATTAGCCCATTATGGGCAAATGTGGAATATGCACCCGACCGAACTACTTCCACGGGCCCGACAAGACGGACCGCCGGTGGCAAGACCCACCGGAGCCTGGGTACCTTTAGGGGGTCCCCTAAGAACTGCGGGAAACTGGGTCGGCCGACTAGTTGGTTGGTTCGCTACTGCCGAAGAATCCGGCACAGCCGAAAACAATATAGGGGAACGGCCGTCTGTTACAAGGAAACTAGAAGACCTTCCCGAGCTACGGCATAGGGATGATTTATACACCCATAACCCTGCTTATCACGACGACGCACCACCAAACGGGATTAAAATCACTCTGACTAGTGGCTGGGTTGCCTATTTTCATCAAATCCGTAAATTCCTTTTACACCGTCTCGACGAAAACGACTTACCGGTATACATCGATCTAACCTGCCCGATCTGTAACGACAGGGGTCTCCGGTTCGACGTCCCTCCACCCGGAGCGCTCTGCGTCTCCGGCTACTTTCGCGAAACGGAAGATATGGAAGTCCTTCCGTGTGGCCACATGGTCGGTCTTTGGTGCATGTTGGAGCGGCGCAAACAGTGCGAGGAGGAGAATCGTAAACACACGTGCCCCGTCTGCCAGTTCTCGCTGCACCACGCTGATCCCAGGTGTAATCATCTCGTCAGGACGTATCTGATCTCGGGACAGGACGCGTTGCCGCCGCTGACGATACCGGAAGGAGGTCGGCCGCTGAATACCTGCTCTACGTGCCGTGGCAGTGATCCCGCCGAGTTGCCCGCCCGTTTGGCCTGGGATCTTTCATCGCCTTCTCGCTTAGTGATTCGGGATGAAGAGTAGTCAAGTACCTAAATAAAGCACTTTAAGCACAAGGGACGAAACCCTGGTATCAAGCGGGAGGGCTAAAGTTAGCACTCTCAAGCTATCACGTAGGTAGTTATAGGGTTTTCGTTTTAGGCGGGTTAGATAAGAATAAATTGGCCCATAAACTATTGAGAAGTGAGTGCCATATTCGCTTTTATGGCGAAATCAAATAACCGCAACGTCTTGATCGAGTTACTTTTACCCTACATGCCCCGCCCATGACACTGATACTGTTTTTCGCCCATCCACTTATCTGTTGGGACGTTGTCCAATCTACTTAGGTAAATCATATGTTTCTAAGGCTGATTATACAGCCCGGGGTGTCATGGATGAGCTGAGAAGCATGGAAACAATCGCGCGGCCCCATGGGAAGTCCTATACTGAGTATTATATACGGAAAACTACGTAACTACATAGCCACTACGTCTTTTCCGGAGCCTCGCCGAAGTCTCGAAAGGAAGCCAATGGTGTTAGTTAGTATTCCCTAGACCTAAGCAACAAGTCCTTAGAAGCCTGATAATCAAAATAATCAAAATACTCCGTCGCGATCGTATTCTTCTTCTTGTTTTTCGGGTCTCACAGGAAAAAATTGAGAACTCCAATCAAAACCGGGTGATGCTTTCTTCTTGTTTTTCTTAGTCTTCTTGGCCGTCGAAGCCGTTATTCCATCAACTGTTTCCATTCTAGTGATTTCATCAACAGTAAGCTTCCCAAAAAAATTAGTAGGCCCTAACGATCTTACGCCTTCGATAACGGGCCGCTCCATATAAGTGTCACGAGTGTTTACTTGCTCTACGACTTCTTTGGGGGATTCCGACCGCTCTACGTCTTTGGTGTCATCCACTGGGTAAGGGTTAGTTGTCCCTTCTGATAATTCCGGGCTTGGTGCTCTGGCTTCCAGCCCCTTGAGTGGTTCTTGCTCCAATGATTTGGGCGCGTCGGCTTCTGGTTTCGGCTTGTCTTTAGAATGGTTAGTCTCGCAATGGCTTTAGAAGATATAATATAATTAATATCCCTTGTTTGATAGACAGACTTACCACTCATTCGTTTATGATATTTACTTAGACGCTGTAGCAGTGTAGCTCCGTCATACCGCTGTTCAAGACATTCATCTTATCCGTGAGGAACTTTCGTTCGTCCGCTGTCTCCCAACTTTCAGCGGCAATCCTTTCCACAACATTGTCACTCAGCTCAAAGACGATCGCCGGGGTAAATAACCCAGGTAGTTTCGAAATGAGGCAAGCTTCAATAGCGAGGTTGCTAAAGTCATCCACAACTTGCTTCAGCGCCACCTGGTACGATATTAGCTCACGGCTACGGAGAGTATTAAGGGGAATTGACCTTGTAATATGCCTCCATCCAATCTATCGCATCCGAACTCGACACGGTCTCCATATCTTTTTCGGTATGCTTCATAATTGCCTCCAAGCATTCCTGAAGGTCCTTTTGGATCATACCCGTTCCAACCCCAGACTCTTTCAAGCCGCGAATAACATTGTTCCGGTAGCGATTGATACGAATCTTTTGAACATTCTCCGTCAGATAGTGATTGTACGTAATCGGGTGCCCATCCTCATGAGGTCGTAGAATCTCAGCCACTTTGCCCTGAAGCTGGCGGTTGAGCTGATCCAGATCATCCCCAATCAATTCACCCCAGAGTTTTACTTTCGTATCCTCGTCTACGATGTAGGCCAGCGCCTCGTTAACTACCAAGTCGACGGCCTCAAAGATCTTTTCGGAGAAGCTTTCCAACCAGTTCCTCCAGTGCTTGGACTGCTCGCGAAATAGCTCGCCAATGATCAATGGGTTATAAGTGCCCGGAAGCTCACACCCGCGAGTCCTTTTCATGAGGTCCTTCACCTCTATCAGGTAGTCAGTTCGCGAAACTTGTGAGGAGTCGTTCCTCGAAACTTCCTCGACGACCTTCCTTGCTTGTCCATTGATTCGCATCTCATGAGCGAAGTCCGTCAAAGTGTTCTGTACGACAGCGCGTAGTCTTTTATGGTACCCGATGTGTTCTCGCGCATTTCCAAAGAACTTATGCTGATAAACGCCGTCTTTCGCCTCTGTGATGAGATTTGAAAATTGGTGGCTAGCATTGAGCAAGTACTTTCGTTGCTCGCCAAGTGTACCCCGAGCGTCACCAAGCTTCTCGAGCTGGCTTGAGCATTCATCCAACCCCTTCTGAATCTCTTCCAGAACTTCTGGTAACTGTTCGAGTATTTGGTCCTTCAGCACCTCGCTCAACCGATTACGTAGGCTGGCAGACCCTTTCTGGGACCGCGGCAGTCCAGCCCAAGTACCTTGATCGAAAAATTCGGCCTCTGCTCTATCCCGCTCTGCATTGGTAACATCTCTGCTTTTGAAATCACGGTTTCGCATGACATGCCATCCGAGTCGGAATTTAACATCCCTGTTCTGTACTAGGTCGAAGTAGTCGCGCTCACTTGCCGAACCGACGTCGAGAGTATCCGGCTTCGTGATGAGTCCTAAAGTCCTTTGGCCGCGAACATCTATCTCGCGCGCATGCTGGGTGACTTCTTGCAAGGCGAAATTACTCTGGGCCGAAACCACCGCCAGGATGATACTTCGCGGATTTTTCATATACGACAATACCAACGACTGCACGATCGCAGCGTCTCCAGCCGACTGCTCCCTATTACCAGCGCGAAATAGACCCGGAAGATCAACAATCGTCAAATGGGGCTGGTTTGGTCCAGATAACTCTACGCGGAGGACATCTTTGCTAAATGTCCTACCCTGGTCGGTCCCAACTCCCATGACTTCTTTGGCTTTATCTACCAAGACTCCGATATTGGAGTTGTCGGGAATCTCGGTATATTGAAACTTCTCAAGACGTGCCTTTTCTTGCGCGGACCGGTCGATACCAGGGGAAATAGACACGCGACACTTCTGCTCGGTATGTTCGTTGGTGTGTCGCAATATCAATTCCGTCGCAAAACGCGTGCAGAGGCTATCCTTGGTCGGAAAGCTCATACCAGAAATTGCCTGCAAAACAGAACTTTTGCCTGACGACTGGTCGCCGCAGACAACTATCTGGGGAAGATTGACATATCGGTTAATTCCCTTGGACCTCAGTTTATCAATGATGTCCATCAACGTCTTATGATCCTTGGATTGAAGCGGCACGGCCACTTCGTGGGCTGTCATTTTGAAGCGAGTGGTGTCGAATAGGACGTTGAGATGTTGCTATTCGCCTGAACATTCTTTTTTCAAGGTATGTATGTCGCAGTTCAAAGAGAGGAGTCTAGGACTCGATATCTTTGGGTGGCACGTCAATACGTACCCCAGGTAGATTTAACTGTTTACCTCTCCCCCTCTGCAGCCTCTGCAGCCTCTGCTTATTAGATTTACTTTTCAATGCAGGTTGCCACGGCTTTTAGCATGCCACGTTGAGCCTTTATGCACACCTGCCGCCTATCACCCGTAGACCGGTAGCCTGCTTCTGACACCCATCAACTGACTTATTGTGCCCCTATTATAGCAGAGCGGCTTACAATAAGTGTAACCATATATCTAATCGCATTCGCTAATCCATCATGTAGTGCTACATCAAAGTCTTAAATAACCCATTGTTCCCTCTTAAAATCATCGAATTACTCCGGGAACGCTGGCTGGGGCTTAGAACCATAAGGTATCATCCGCACCATATGCCGTCGCTCCCCATCTGCGAAGTCAGGCACCGCGCTGTGCGCCGCAGTTCTTTGATCCCAAACCACAACAGTCCCCTTTTCCCACTTAACCCTGCAACTAAAATCAAGACTCTTGATGTGGTTATTTAGGAAGTTTAGGAGGTTATCCGACTCCTCCGGTAGGAACCCCACAACCTTACGAGCGATAGTCGGGTTTACGAATAGCGAAGGCTTACCCGTGACGGGATGTTTAATAACCAGGGGATGTGTCGCGTTAACAGCCTCCTTCAGAGCGCGCTCCGTCCCGATACGAGCAATTTCTCCAACAGAAGCCGACGTGTGATGAAGACTTAACCCTGCAAGGAGTTGTCTAAAAGCGGGCGATAAGGCCTCGTATGCTGCCGTCAAGGACGTAAAGGCCGTGTCGCCGCCACCGGATTCGGGGATCTCGAGAACCCAGAAAAAGGTTGTTGAAGGCACATTGGGTGTAAAAGTCTGGTCAACATGCCACAAGTCATAGGCTGTTCGAGGACCTAAGAGCGTTCTAAGGTTCCCACTACGATTTTCTTAGCACCATCGCGCTTTCAAGCGTCTGATATCTTTCGCATGCTTACGCAGTCTCATCCGCATATACCACATGAAATTCCGGACCGGTTCCCGCAGGGTAACCCATCGTCGGATGTCTATGTAGGGGCCCATAATATTTCACAATGTCTCGTTGCCTTTCGAATCCAATATCCGCAAAGTCTTGATCCCTCTATATCCTAGCGTTAGTGATGCCTTCATTGATGTCTCTTATTAGAGCCTCACAAAAACTAAGACACCCCTCTCGGCCGCTAGTAAGGCAATTTCATCTAACCCTGCTGGAGAAAGCTGGCTGAGCTGAACACCGGTGATCTCCGTTCCGATCCTCGGTGTAATGTTTATTATTTTCGCGTCCGCTTTAAAGATGGCCGGCTTCAGGGGGTCCGCACGACATCCCGGTTCTTTCCCCTCAAACTCGGGAACAGCCAAAGTTGGCATGTATCCATCCGGCCGGGTTGGAAGATACGCTGGATACAGAGGACTGGATGACATGTTGTTCATTATTTTCAATCTACCATTTTAGTTAAAGCCAAGAAGCCTTGGTGCGCGAGTTGCTGAAGATATGTGATATTCCAAGGCCCGTACCGGAGCTGTAAGCTTTCTATAAACATGCTATTCTTACCGTTAGCCGATCGAATCTCCTAAACGGGCCAGGCTCGGTCCTCTCATCCCCGACGCTATGCAGAAGTGATAGGTGCCAGTGCGTCGTCGATCGGATCCGAGACGGATCATATAGGTTAGTCCTTCATCACGACATCAGCATGGAAGATGACGGCATCTCAATTGGGGTTGGACAGACGCCCAAAAAATGATCGTACAGTTTAAATACCTGACTACAGAATACTATTACGAGAATACCGTAGCACAGAAAACCCGGTTTACATCGCTGTCCCTATATCATGTAAGCCTCCTCACAATGCCACGATTATAGCTTGAATGTCACCATCAGTAGGTGCATCAGTAAATACAAAGTCTTTTTAGATAGGCTTCATTATACCGATAACTAATAAATCATTTTCTAAATATCATGTTACCCAATACCGTGATTAATTATATCCGAAGATTCTTACTCCCTAATGTCGAATCCTGATTGTTATTGATTGACGGTCTCTCCTCTTTCACCCCAACCTAGCACCCCGAGGACCACAGCTATGAACTTAACATCTCCCACAGGAGACACCGGTAAACCACGCCTTGGTAATGACCAAGATGTAGGATGTACTGCTTCGCTATGGCTCGGGAAGATACATCCATATTTCAAGGACCCAGAGCATGTCGTGGTTCTTAAGCTTGACATCCTCCTATTGACCTGGGCCTTCGTCGCCGGCTTGATGAAAGATATGGACCAATCCACAACAACGCAAGCATACGTCTCGGGTATGAAAGAATCGCTCTCGCTCTACGGAAACGAGCTAGTCGAGTTTACTACTTACTTCTCCATCGGCTATGCGCTCTTTATTGTTCCCGCTCAGATGATTCAGACGCGAGTTCGCCCCTCGGTCTTTTTACCAATCTGCGAAATTATCTGGGGCGCACTCACTTTGGCGACATATAAAGCACCTAATGCGAGGACGGTTTTCGGGCTGAGGTTCTTCCTCGGCGTTTTCGAATCGACATCCTGGCCCGGTCTCGTCAGTCTCATCTTCAACTGGTACACGCCTAAAGAGCTCGGTAAGCGATTGGCCATATTTGGCGTCAGCGGCGTTGCTGGTAATATGTTCTTGGGCATTCTACAAGCCGCACTTTATAAAAACCTTAATGGGGTGAATGGTCTCGAGGGCTGGCAGTGGCTGTTTATCGTTTCCGGCGTTATGACAATGGCATGGGGAGCCATAGGGTTTATAGTCATCCCCGACTCTCCTAGGATTACTCGGGCCATTTACCTTAGCCATTCCGAACGGGACTTGGCGTGTACAAGGCTCTCTGAGCACGGAATGACGACTTCAGAGTTGATCCCGTTTAATCTTCTTGTTCGAAAACTACTCTCGTTGCTCAAAAGCCCCCTAACGTACCTGTTCCTCGCAGCTTACCTTCAATTCGCCTGGTCCCAACGCGCCAACTCGTACTTTCTTCTGTATCTCAAAGGCATCACAAACGCAGCCGGCGAGCCCCTATATTCCACTTATACAGTAAATCTTATCCCTCTCGGCGGCTATGCCATCTCAATCGTATCTAACATTGCGTTAAACGCTCTGAGCGATTGGAAAGGCTGGCGATGGCAGGTTTCTTGCGGTGCCGCCGTCTTGCAGCTAGTAGCAACTTCGGTTTTAGCAGGGTGGCCTGGCTCGCATGCTACAATTATGGTATTCTACTTCCTTACTTTTGCTACAGCGGCTTGGGGTTACGCACTTATCGCATGGCTTGCGGAGATCCTCCGCAAGGAACCTGAGGCGCGATCGATTGCTGTGGCTATTGCCATCACGCTGGTATATATTGGACACGCCACCATTCCACTCCGCGCATGGCGAGTATCTGACTCTCCTACGTACCCGATCGGATTTCCCCTAGCCGCGGCGTTTTGCGTGGGAAGTATAATATGTATGCTAGGGATGCGATTTTACATTCGCAAACATCCGAATATCTTAGAATTAGGACTAGGCTGGCGCAAAAGGCAAGATGGCGCAGTCGAGGAGGCATCCGATTCCGATCAAGCAAACGGGAAGCAAACTACAAGGGAAACAACGCGAGAAGTTTGAACAATAATCATCCCTTAGGTATATAAAGAATATAACTCTATTAAAGCCAGCCGCGGAGAAAACTTGCAAGTTTCCCGAGAATTATATCAAATCTGCCATCCCCTTACTACGATCGCGGCGGTACACAGGACTCGATTGCCCATAAACTATTCGGACCAGCAACGAGTCCCCGCCGGAGCGGATAAGAATCCCCTTCCACAACATAAGACGTAGTTAGCCTCACAAGCCACCAATGGCGATCAACGCCATTAATCTAATGTTGACCTTAGAGAAGGAGCCTAGTAATCGACCTTCACGAGACTGGACATATATCAACGATGGGCGATGCATGAACGGTCCCCATTCGCGTTGTCCTACGGTGGGACTAGCCCGAGCACCCCAGCGGCGATGGTATGGTAATACAATTCACAGCTGTTGGCCCTAATGGGGTGAAGGTTGTGCGGGTTGGCACGCCACTGCGTCTCATCACTTTACCTACTAACTCGTTCATTCGTATTTATCAGCCCTTACTTCAAGGCAAGGCCATCGAATTTCTTCGATCATGGAGTTCCCGTTTTCTATTACAACTATATAGAGCTATATGCTCCGATGATTTCTTGGCTTTCCTGATATACATCTAACACTTCCTTTGCTCCCAATGCGAACGCCAATATCCGTGAATCGATCAAAGTCATGGACGCGCCATTCTCTTCTCTAACACCCGCCGAGCAGGAGGCGTTATTGGACGGGCCCGCACTGGCCCCTCCGACCGGAGTACGGTCCAACTTTACAAATCCGCAAAACCTCAACAACGGTGGGTTTGTGATGACGTCGTTATTCTTGACCATTTCAACTATTTTCATCTTCACTCGGTTTTACGCTAAAGTATTTCTTATGAAGAGAATAAGAACCGAGGATTGTATTATATCATCCTGTTTTTATATGTCAAGACCTTCACTAATCTTGTCTAGGTTTGATAGTAGTCGGATATGTACGTTACACCTCTCAACCATAACGCGCCGGTCAATCTGACAATATTGCAAGGGTATATTTGTAGTCCACTCCTATTGTCTGTATCGGTTGGTTCATAACTTCGGGTTTCGCATTCATCAGTGGGATGTTCGTTTAAGGAATATGTCCGAGTATCTATATGTGAGTTCGTAAGGGGTCACTCTGGACTCATCGGCTACTAAACGCTACTAGGTTTTTTATATTTCCATCAATCTTTATTGCGCCCATCTAATGGTCACTAAATCAGCTATCCTACTGGAATGGGTTCATTTGTTTGTTCCGGACAATCATCGGTGCCCTTTCTACTGGGCGTGTCATTGCCTTATTTGGGCCAACGTAATCTTCTATAGCGTAACGATTATCATAGCTAACCTAAGCTGTGTTCCTTTACAACGTATTTGGGATATAACCGTAGACGGAAAATGCAATATCCCTATGCCTCTTCAAGTTATGGCGGCAGCTCTCAATCTAGTCATTGACATTTCTATCTTGGTCCTCCCGCAGCCCGTTATCTGGAAATTGCATATGCCGAAAACGAAAAGACTCGGCGTCTCGGTAGTCTTTGCTATTGGCATCTTGTAAGACTATATACTCTTATCTGCGATCTGAGCTATACTAAACCTGAAGTAGGGCTACTGTTGCCGCCTGTTTTCGACTTGCGAACACTACACGACGTGATACCGATGACTTCACCTTCATATCCTCGGAGCTAATACTATGGGCCTTAGTTGAGATGACATGTTCCTTCTTAGTATTTTGTGTGCCTGTCATCCCCGGTATGTGGAACGGGTCTGTGGCCCAGCATCCAACGACAATGAGAGCATGGTACAATAGATTTACACTCCATGCGGTGCCCCCGCAGGCTTCTCCTCGGACATATATCCATGGGATACCAAGCAGATGCCAGGGCTGCTGGAAGGTTACCAAGTTTCTCCCATTTTATAGGGGTAGCAAACGCCAAGAAAACTCGAGTCAAGAGTGGCCGCTAAGTCAGGTCCAAGGGATTGTACGTACGAGGGAAATTATAAGCACGGTCGAGGATGCCTCAAGCTCTATGGGAGCCGATGGGAGGAGCGGGACGTGCCCGTGGGCCGAGCCGGTATAGAAAGTTGTTGTTGATTGGAACCACGATACCCCTGAGAACTAAAGAGAGTTACGCAATCTATTCACTTAATTAGCAAGTATAACTACACCGGAACATATACTATGTAGATCGCATTTCTGATTCAAAGGTTAACATATTGCGAGGCTCGAATGCTATTAACACGTCAGACGCGCCCAGGGATGTACAAACCTACTTACCTGGGTAGGCAGTTTATTGGCATTTAATACCACGTCCGACAAACGTGAGCGATCCTGTCTGACTTATCTATGGAAAGGAATGGGGCTGCCACGTGCTACACATAATCCGATATTCGTTATTCTCCGGTGTTTATTTTAAGTAACAATAATATCGATCATGATTCCATTGCTAACGGAAGCACGTCTAGAAAAGCGAGCCAGCGTCGAAGTGTCAGCCCGCTGCTTCTAGATGGAATAATAGAATGATGGATCAGCAGTTACTTGTATGGATAAGAAGTATCTGGCTATATATGAGTTTAATAAGCTTAGTTACCTATATAATATAATGATTGTTCTTGCTTGTAGTGAGAGCTAGTTGACGAATTAGTATCACTACATCTTGACCCGACTCCTGTTAGTCGGAAGTCCAGGGGTAGCACTAGGTAAGTAACATAACCCGTCTTAGGGTTACATGTACCTACGAAGTACGTGCGTAGTTTATACCATTAATGCCTAGGTACCGACCTACCTATATTTATAACACGATGCTTCAAACACTCGGGGTAGGTATGTGTTCAACACCTAGGGTGTTACACCGAATGCTCCACGGATAGAGACGATGCTATTGAGTCAAGTCAATGGGTACCTTAGGTAATACAACGAGGATCCTTAAACTAAAAGTCTATTACTATTCACAATCTTCTTTGGTTCACTACTGACTTTAACTTTTAGAATAAAGATGATGATATCAGAACAAATACTTTGTATTCCTGTTTATTGGAATGTAACCAAGTATTGTCTCTTTGTACCTTTGTAGGTTTGGTTCAAAATCGCTTAGTCATTCAATAAACCCTCTTTTTTTCGCTAGTGCGGATATTTATTGGACAAGGAACCTTTTTTTTTGATTGGCTGCGCATAAAGGAATTCTGCCGGATTTTACTGATTGTACAATTAGGTTCACCGCCTAAGGAAGTCCATAAATATCCGGCAACGTTTCCCGCTTCTTGTGTTTTCTTTTCTTTTCTTCTTCATACTTACCTTGGAAGAAGAATCCTCGATCAAGAATAAGGATTCTTAAGAGGGGAGACCTGCATTGCACAGCGCGGAGTCGATCCTCTTCTATTATCCCTCGTGGATCGTAGTTTCCGCAATTTTTGCTTTTCATATCGTTTTCGTTATGATCGGTGCCTTGAGCATCGCCATGAGGAAGATGTTAATCTTGACACAAATGACATAGCTTGGACGAAGCAAACATGATAAATATTGGCTACGTTAAATTTTATCGCTGGGCTAAATAAGCTTTGAGATGTGCATGTCCAGTATTGCGACGCAGAGCTGTTCCTTGCTGGTCGTCGCGTAGGATCGCGAAGATCGCGTAGGCCTCCCAATAAATAATAATGCTTCTACCTAACAAACAGTCTAGCAATTACCCCCCAATTATTTTCTATGAATAAAGCACTCAAGCGTAATGCATGTTCAGCATTTAGTGATATATTCCCCAAGCTGGAGAAGTGTAACTTTGTAGTGAGCTACGCCGCGCGGTAGGAATTAGAAAGACGCGTAACTCGATGGCGATGGCGAAGAGAATTAGCCTCCACGTTTTTTGAAGAGTCGGAATGGTATCTTTTGTTCATTTGCCAAGATAAGGTTATGCGTAGTAAATCCCAAATTGCCACATCTACGCATATCGTCGAAGAAATGTCTTGAATGTATCGTCAACGAAAAGATGCGCGGGCAGGTAGTGAAGTACAATATCCAAGTACCTCTTTTGGTTACGTCATAAGGTTCATTATAGACATATTCATCCATAACCGCATGCGCCCAATGTACTAGCTTACCGCGATTGGCCCTACTTCTGGGTCTCCTTGCTAGCTTCAGGCGCGCGCAAACTTAGATCTACTTCAACTTACCTCAGCCTCATAAGCTTTTCCTGGTTTAATGACCGAAGAATTCAATAAATAAACTATTACTTCTCCGCCTCACTCATTTTCAGCTTGGATTGAAACCCTGGGATTGAACATCCCGTAATTGGTTTACAATTTCCACGTGTCTAGTTCGACATGGGTTACGATGAATCTCCCCCGGGCGAACGAAGAACCTCGCGAAGCGATGGCGACGGCGATTACGAACGCGACAGGCAGAGCCGAACTAGTCACCGCAGCGATTCCCACCGACGCGAACACCGACGCGAACACCGACGGAGAGATAAGTCTCGTGATAGATCTAGAAACAGAAGACGCCACCGACATTCTAGGTCTCCCGACGATGCGCCTCGCCGTAGATCAATCTCTCCGGACCGTGACCGCAGCGGAGGGGGCGAGCGTAGACGAAGAAGATCACGCGATTACGACAGGCATAATGAAGGCTCACACCGCTCTCGGGCGCGGGACGGTGACTACGATTACCGGGACAGAGGTGCTAAACAAATAGCGAAGCGGAGCGGTCCATTACCTTCCCAGGCTGATTCATTCGCCGTTACGCAGGGTGAGGAGCCATCAAAGCCGAAGGAGAAGCCCAACTATGGGAACACGGGCGCATTGGCCGCTGCTTCAAACTCTGTCGCTCAGTCAGATGGCTCTAAGATCGTACTCAAGTACCACGAACCGCCCGAAGCCCGCAAGGCGTCCCCGAAGGACCAGTGGAAACTCTTCGTCTTCAAGGGTGACGATATCGTCGATACGATTCCCCTTGGAAATCGTAGCTGCTGGCTAGTCGGTAGGGAGTTGGCGGTTGTCGACTTACCTGCCGAGCACCCGAGTATCAGCAAGCAGCATGCCGTTATACAGTTCCGCTACATTGACAAACGCAACGAGTATGGCGACAAGGTCGGCAAAGTAAAGCCTTACTTAATTGACTTGGAGAGCGCCAATGGAACTATGCTCAACGGAAAGAAGGTGCCCGAGAGCAGATATCTCGAACTAAGAGAGAAGGATATGATCCAGTTCGGCCAGAGTACACGCGAATATGTTCTAATGCTTGCTCCGAAGGACTAAAAACTTGAAGGTCCAAGCAAAGAGCACAGAGAGCACAGCCTCGCGTGCCAATTCAGGGTGGCATGTCGTTGCTACGCTACACTGTGTGACTGTTGCATAAGTCCCTCGACCTGGGCGGGCTATGATGTAGGCAATCACAAAACCTTCCTCTAACAACCCGGCTTAGAAATCAAGTAATGTGTATCTACCGGTTCTTCTCTTCGACTCTATATCACACCCCCAAAGAACCGATAGAATGCTTTCCCGTGTAACCGTCCGGAGCCGCCTTGGATTTTTCAGGAAATGCCAAAGAGGCTACTGTCGGTATGAGTTAATGAGGCAATATCCCCTTTTTGATGTTACACACCCAAATCAGCCCCATGTTGAAGTTGTTGAAGTCTACCACTTGTTAACCGAGTTTACAAGATGACTGTTTAAGTTGAAAAATTTTTTCTCAACAATCACGAGACAATCTTACCATGCGGGTGACGGCCCTAGAATAGCATAGAGTGAGGTGTAGAAGTGATATTTCATAGTGATACCTCACTTAGAAGATATTATGTCTCGGGATCTAGGAACCAACAGCTTATGCCGAAGCATCGGCCGTGTCCCCATCCGATAGAGCATGAGGGTGCCTGGTATGTGGGACCGTGACGAACTAATGATGGCGGTGATGAACGATTGGCCCTGTTCTAACCGCTGCCTTGCCTAGAATAGACCTTCTAGTCCCTTACGTTATAGCTGATAGAACCACAACCGCATACGAGCATCAGTGGAACTTGGTTAGGTTCTACAGGATGGAGAATAGCCATGATAAAGAATTCAGCGGAGCGACGTCCGTGTAGCGGCCAGACCGCTGTATAATACAACCCCATGATACTCCCCATGTGAAACTTATCGTATTACATGTGAAAAATACAACTTCAACCCAAGATAGAAAAAAAAAAAAAGTAAGACTGGCAACCCACCAGTCGTGTAATTAATTTCGCAATCGCGATTCGGTACCCCAAGACATTAGGATATGGACACTACTACGTAGATTAGGTACTGGAGGACGATCCAAGGGGAGAAAAGTAGGTTTCCGTCTGCCATTCATGCAGCATGCCGTACATGGCATCAAGTATATATTTTTTTTCCTTGTGCAAGTTGACTCGTCGGGCGAGGGATAGAACAGCGAAACAACCCTGCGAGGTTCATAATCAATTTTGTTCCCAAACATGTCAACACGCCACACGAGTTCCTAATGTAGAAATGGTGTCCTCCAAAAATGTCTATATTAGGTGTATATTTGGCGTATAATGGACATGTTTATAGCCAAGTTTGGTAGTTGACTAATATTCCGAATACAAATATTTAATAACTATAAGGATGCGAATAAGAGTTTAGAACAGGACTAGTAAGACTAGTAGATCTAGTTAGCCTAGAAGATTACTTAGTAAGGAAACATAACGCAGCCTGCTAAAGGATTCCGCTTTATGTCAACTTTTTAGTACGACCTTGAATTGTTCAGACAATTTCTTAAAGGTAGGTACCTAGTGTCGGCGCCCCCGCCGCATTTCGCTAAGCTTCAATATATGTAGTCTATAGGTACCTAGGTACCTACACACTACCTCATTGGGTAGTCTCTATAGTAAAGTTAAGCTTAGCGTTGAAGTGCTGTGCCGGTGGAACGTCAAGAACATTAGGGGCATTAGAACATTGGGGACCATCTCATTAACTAGGTTAGACGATTTGTTGATTGTTGCACATGTATTTCAATAGGCAGCCTTGCACAATAGGACGAACCGATATTTAACAAATTTGGGTCTTTCTACCAACATGACTGTGACGAAGGCGATTTATCCATCCAATCAGTGCATTCGCTGACCGATGTCTCGGATCTCGTTTTAACTCGGCCAACGATTAATACGATCTAGTTGACGTCAACCGCCCAACGTCGAATAGGGCGATAGGGCTCTTGGGTTGCATATCCCCTAATGTACGTATTTCACATGTGCTAGGTCCTAGCTTCCGTAGATGCACCTGTAGGCGAGTAAGGTTGCTGATGGAACATTAGCATAAACTTTCTTTCCTAAAGATCCAGTAACCCTAACATCCCACTTAAGCAGGTACGCATTACCCTAGGGTTAGGTATTCTTACAAACGTACCAGAAGTGCCGATTTGCGACGCGCCTTCTTAGTGCATACTTCTCCCCCAATTATCCCCCGGGCGCCCTCCCCCCCAGATCATGACCCTTGCTTATGCGGCCCACCCGTCTTACTGCATAGTCTAGCTTCTTATAGGGTTAACTCGCAACCTTTATAGGTACTTTTCTCAAGGCAACTCTTATTAGAGTCTTTCGCAACTGCTCGTCGCAGTTGCAACTCCTAGTCCAAGGTGGCTATGGGTGGGTGGGTGGAGAAATAGAAAAGAGTATGACTAAACTAAATACTAAAAGTATTGCTGAGCCTCAGGACACCCATTAAAAACAAGTCCATAGACACCGAAGCAGCTGACGACACTAGAACATGGACCCCGTGATGCCACATCCTATTGTACATACTTCCTGCCTACTTCCTGCCGACCTCCTACCTGTTTCCAATCTGCAACTACCTTAGTACGTTCTACTACATAGGTCGTTACTACCTATAATTTTTGATACTTGATACATGTACCTGCCTACTAAGGTACATTCCTCCAGTTACATCTTTTTTTTCTTTTTCATTCTCCCTTTTGACTCTGTACACCCTCATTTCCTCACTTCTACTCCACGATGTGACCTGTTTAACCCGGCCCTCACAAAACAAATCCGCCTCGACCGAGTAGCTTAACAGCCATTCAAATCATCCGACCTTTCCATCTTTAAGCAGGGCAACATCGTGTTAATAGCACATGGAGAGAAATTTGCCCGTATGGGGATTGTCTTGTAACCACTGGTCAGGCCTTTCCGAAATCTACTTGCCCATTTAGTATTTTTGCCATTCATTTTCCTATGACTCTTCGATGTATCCTAAGTATACCGTATATATCCTTTCCTATCCAGTTTAACAAGTGAATACTCACCTACCTACGCGTATTCCCTACTGAGCACTGCCATTATCGTCATTATTGGCGACTGATGTCATGCGCTACGTTGATCTCAGTAGAATCTGACCCTCCTTTATAAGTAGAGAAGCACATCTTCCAGTTACGACTCTTACACACACACCCACTCCCCAAAAAAGACATTTTACCAAAAGGTAATAATATTGGCTTGAGTCCTCACCTTGTCTACAAGGAAGCATGGTATGTTGAAACTATTTCACTCTTTTTCTTTTCCATCCGTTCACTTTTCGCTCACTTGATATGTACCTGAACACATCCCCCGGGTTTGGTATACTACCCGAGCCGCCATCCCATCCGTTCTTCGTAGATCCGTTGTCTTTACACTCCGAAGTCCTATTATGGTGATCGCTAGTATTTGGCGATGCTTCCTAATCCGACTTCTAGGAGTACACAAAACCCTCAGAGCTCGGACAGCTTCGTTTATATCCACAATTATGAGTAGCTTGCTAATCCCAGCTTCCCCGCAGGGCTCGATCAATAAACAAATCTCGCGCTACGAGACCACAGCAGTTTATACTCATCCCGATGCTAAAGTCGACATTGTTCTCGTTCATGGTCTAAACGGCGATCCACACAAGACGTGGACGGCTAAGAACGATGTCTTCTGGCCTACCGACTTACTCCCAACTTCTCTAAGAGATGCCCGCGCGAACATCCTTGTGTACGGTTACAATGCCGACGTATACTCGAAGAAGCATGGGTCGAACCCGAGCGACAACTTCATTTACATGCATGCGCAAACCCTAGTAACGTCGCTCACGCATTATCGAAAGGATGAGCAAACATCTCATAACCCAATCATATGGGTATGTCATAGCTTGGGCGGAATCTTGGTGAAGCGCGCTCTGTTATATTCGAATGATTTGAGATCTTCACAACATGAAGATTACCGATCGATATATGTATCCACGTATGGTATCATATTCCTCGGTACGCCTCATACAGGGTCGGATTTAGCGACGTGGGGTACGATGTTGCAGGCAATGTCGGACGCTGTGGTCCCCAGGACCTTCTTCCAATCCGAGTCGGTTCTTCTCAGAACCCTGAAGAGAGATAATGAAACTTTGCAAAATATAAACGTTCATTTCCTCGACATATATCAGCGCTTCAAGATCCTCATGGCACACGAAAATCATAAATCAGATTTAAAGGGAACCAGAACGCTAATAGTTGACGCTCATTCCGCTAGCCCCCAGCTTCCGGGCGTGACATATTACGCTATCGAAGCAACCCACTCTGGAATGTGCAAGTTTGAGAGCAGAAATGCACCAGGCTATAGAACTATAGCTACTGCTCTTAGGGATTGGGTTACTGCTGCGCCGGATGTCATCACTACGCGGTGGCGGGTAGAGGAGGATGAGCTATTGGCAAGGGCCAAGCACGAAATAGAAGAGAGAATGAAGCCATGGGTATGTTACTCTCCCGAGGTTCAAGACTCAATACAACTAGATAATATCTAACCCCGACTAGATTGACTCGCAACGTTTCCAGCAGGTTGGCCAAGGATCAAGTAGGTTACCAGCACTATCCTTTTTAGAAAATAGTTCAGATCGTTACCACGGTCGGTATTTGGGGAACTCAGTGTTTGAAGATGTTCAGCTTCCTTTTGAGATAGAGGAGGTTGATGATCATTATTTACGAGAAAGCGTTAGACACCAAAGATCGAGGAGCCGTAGCTGATGTTTCTTTTTTCTGTAGTTCCGCAGCAGCAACATAATGAAAATACTTTACCCTCAACTCCAGACCCATCGAAGATCGACCATCAAACTAGACCGCTGCTCACCGGCCCAGTGACGCCTAACCAGCCATCGGAAGAAGATTATTTTCCTTCTCAACAGTCTAAACCTGATGATGATCCCCCTCAAGAACCCCTATTCGTCAAGCCCACCGTCTTTCGTCCTAACACCTTTTTTAAGGGTCGGGATAAAGAACTAAAATTGCTCCATAAGATGTTAATGGATCGCAAGAGAAGATCTGTCGGAACTTCGTCTGTCCTAATCCAAAGTATGCCTGGTGGTGGTAAGACCCATTTGGCCCGACAGTATGTTTTTCAACATAGATACGATTATCCTGGCGGTATCTTCTGGATTAGAGCAAAGTCCATAGAGGAATTAGACTACGGTTTTTGGGACATAGCAAAGACGGTGGGCTTAAATGAGGTAAAGCTTCTAGATAGAAGCGGGGCTATTGATACTCGAAAAATGGTCAAGGCCGTTCACACATGGCTGAGTGCAAATGATAACTGGCTGCTTATCTTGGATGGCATTCACTTTGACCTCCCAGACCTTCAGGATTATATTCCCTTTACGAGGAATACCGGGTTGATATACACATCGACAGAGCGAACAGCGGGAGAGGACTACCAGTTTGATAATCCCCAAGTTATTGCGCTAGACTCGTTAACGAGACAAGAAGCCCAGGAGTTACTATTCGAGGAGATGGGCAAGAGGAAGCCATACACACAAGATGACTTGAGACGTGCGGAAGAGTTAGTCGATTTAATGGACCGCTTACCCCTTATGATTCATGTCGCAGCACTACAGCTGAAGGCTACTCGGGAGCCGCTCGCAAAGTACTTGCGGTCGTTCCGGAGTCGTCCGAAGGTTGGGAACCTTCTTGCGTATCGAGCAGTTCGTGAGCAACTCGAGCATAGAGGCGCCATTGCCGCGCTAAACTTAATGTCTCTGCTATCTTTCTTCGGCACACATATTCCCGTCGAGATGGTAGTATTAGGTATGCTTTCGTGAATTTTGATTGGGGCTTCTTCTTACTAAATATAATTGCAGGAGCAAAGGCACTAGACAAACGAACACCTGTTAAATCGGCAGACCCCGAAACCCGAAGGTCGTCACTTAATAATACATTCAAGATGCTCATCGCTTTTGCTCTAGTTGAAAGGAATGAGAACACTGAAGCCTCGTCAGCTAGCTCGCATAGTACCCGTAGTGTCGATATGGGACAAGATAGTCTCGACATACTAAGAGTTCACGGAATTGTCCAAGCATTCTTCGTCGATGCACTAGCAGAAGAGAAACAAGCTGCTTTTTGGTTGGAACGAGCGATATGCGTCTTCTGTAAAGCGTTCGATGTGTGCGACCGCCGGGCCACTGATGACACCCAGACGGGAGTACCTGAAGATTTTCGAAGACTTCGCATACATGGAGAGCGGTTATTAGCTCATACTAACAGATTCGAGAGAAGAAATCCCGATCTTGCGCAGTGCCGAGAACTTGTCGAATCACGATTGAGCAACATCGACAAGCGAATCGACGAGCTCAGTAAGCGGATCACGAATGCCTCTAGTAATGGCTTCGAACCGGTAATCATGTCCGTATTTGAGCGGACGAATAGTCTATCCGAAGAGGACTCCATAACTCCCCCGAGCAACAATAGCATAGTCGAACCTTACATCTTATATGATGTGACCTCACCCTTGTCGCCTCTAGAATCCCCGGCAATCTACAGCGCCATTGACTACAACCCCTATCATTGGCATATTACTTATCCACATGGGAGTGTACCATATAAGGATGTAGACTCTTCCAGAACGGTGACGCCAGAGCCGGCGCCGACGGAAGTCTTTGAGTCGATGTCTATGCCGGACGATGATGAAGTCACACGCAGAGTCTTTGGACCCAACCATCGAACCATTAGGAGGCACGCCGAACGGCGTTATCGCGACCATGCCGGTGCCTGGAGGGCCGCTTCTCAGATACTAAGCGATCCGCGCGTTAGCATTAGCCGTGAGACAGCAAAAGGCTTCATCAACGCGTCAACGATGCAGCAGCTGTCTAGGCCGCGCTCCTCTACAGATAGTACTTCGTCGGATGCCACTAAAGCTCAATTAACCCTCGATCGCATCAACAGAAGATCGTCCTCATCGCACCAGAGAAGTGTAGGAGACGGCACCGAGTCCGTCAGTGATGTAGCTTCGACTGTGCGACCAAGACTGATAGCCGGAAAGCCGTCGTACGCCGACGCTAAAGCTGAAGCCGCAGTTGGGGAGGACTATCCTCTTTCTGTAACATTCTCAAGCCCAGCTCCGTCGCCAAACAATGCTGCAGCGTCGATCTTAAAACGCAGAGAGAATGAGCGTTCTGTATCGCTCGACGGGCTCGCCCCGGTCAAAATATCTAGCCCCTTAGCTGGGACTCCACTAACTACTACGTCGCCACCCTTATCTGGTCCTTCACCGGAGCAGACATCTTCGTTATCTGTAGGGGACAAGGCAACCCGCGTACCCAAACCAACTTCGCGGCCTCCCTCCAGACCACCTTCGACGTCGCCTTCACATTCTCCCTCGATGCGACCTTCAAAGCCATCTCCGGTGTTACCAAGATCTGCGCAGTCGAGTCCGTCTCATCCTTCAGGTCCTTTTGCCCCTCCACCAATTCCAATTGAAGTCAACTCCAACAGCAGTCTACGCTCTTCGCCTGCCCTCAACTCTCATCAACGGGACTCTTCTACTCGACTCCCCCAACATTCTATCAATGAAGACAACGAATACCAACGCCTAGCCCAATCGTTCTCTTCAATCAGGCCTCCCCTCAACCTTCCGTATCCTCATACGGTGAATAACCTACCGGAAGGTTTCTCTACATCAGAACATCCACCACCATGGGTGGCTTCCATATCCCCCAATTTGCACCCGCAAGGTTATTCTAGTCAACCTATGTCGCGGGACCCAAGTCACCAGTCGAGTCATAGCCATGGTTCAAGTCATCACACCACTTCTCCATTAGCGCAAAGCTCGTCGTTAGAATCACAGATCATGCAGAGACCGCGTTCGCGCCGTCCTAGTGTAGTAGAGACGGAGCCCAGTCCACGACTAAATGCACTCGAGCTCGAACCTGTTATGACTAGCTACTCGCTTTACAATGAATCAACTCGGGGTCGTAGGCGCACTGCGTCCGGAGGATTGTCGCCTACCTCGAATTCTCCAAGCTTTCTTGCGCGGATCAAATCAAGGAGAAGGGGAAGTGAAAATCGGCGTAATAGGTCGGCAGGTGGTCGGCTAAGTAGCTTAACTAGGATCACTAGGTCTAATTTTGGCTTGGATCCGGACTCGCCCAAAGATTCTGAGCCAATGTCACGATCCGGCTCGGGCGGGATCAGACTGGCTAACGGCAAATTTGTGGAGTTTGGGTCGCCACGACTAGGAGAATCATCATCCGCTCCTATAGCCATTGGCAACGGTAACGGCAACGCTAGCACCCCGTCTTTGCCATCGACCCCTCCTCGGTCATCGCCAAGATTCAGCCCTCATGTACTGAGTAGAAGGGGCAGGAAAGGAAATCTGAAAGAAACAGCTACTGCTTCGGATTCGGATGTGGGGCTAGGAATCCTACAACAAAAACAATCACCGCCATGATTTCTCGAAAGCCAGTAGCTCTGTATATATCTCGCATCAAGCTGGCAGTGAAGGTTACTCGCATACATTCGCTTACCACTGGAACTGGATTGTACATACATTATACATTTGCATAGGCGCGGAAATATCCTGCATCTTAGGCCTGGAAAAGAAAGATTGAAACAAAAAAAACACAAGCACACAAACAACTGCATATCTACCACTTATGGATTTTATCATGTAGCATATGGTGAGCGAGCATTGGGAGACTTGGAAGTGGTGGCAAGACTGATAACAGAATGGAGCTTTTTTTTTTCGGTGTGGAGGTTAGCTGTTGGCTTTGGACATCGGGAAGTGTGTATGATATATGTTATTATACAAGCTAGGCAAGTGGGATAAATATACGGAGTCTCATAAAGTATCAAGCAAAGTCGTATAAACGATGAAGATACTCGCGATATCGACGACCGCAAGGTAAGATAATCTCGTTTTATCAACGTGATGCCACGCACAATGTGATGATCTCTGTTATTATGTCGGTGTCAGAACTAACTGGAACCTAACGCTCCCTTGCGTCTAACCTCGTACGCCGTCATACTTGATGTTAACAAAGGATCGGTAAACTAAATGGTACTAACAGGTTCTTCAAGGATGTCTTAAGGTATTGAGATTCGTCACATGTCACGCCTAAGATGTTGAATCCCATAACTTGATGACTGACTTGAAACCCACTAGGACAACCTACACTCGAACCTCAAGCCAGCCGCTATTTAGTACTAGGTAGTTAATAATTATCAAACTTGGATCACTTCATAGCCTATGCCTGAACTACGTCGCTACGCCTCAACTTTAAAGGACGGGACTTCATTAAACACGCCTAACGCAAACCGGAACACGAAACACCTGAAGAGCCGCTACTTTGCGAAGTTCAAGAGCCTCACAACAATTGCGAGACGAGTATTACTAGGACATTGCGCTGCTTAAAACGGTTCGCAACAGAACTCGGTGAAATGGCTGTTCGTGGCGGGCGTTCCGAATTATCGGGCAACGCGCATACACATAAACGGTCACTTGATGTCTAAGCCAACATCAACTTCCTACTGACGACAAGACCTCCCGAAGAAAAAAAAAAAATTTTTTGTAAAAATGTACCGACGATCCCGTCTCCCGCCTCCATCTCAGCCCCCCGCTGCGCGTTGCGCAACAGATACCAGAGCTGTCTAAAGGCGGGAGGGCAAACGGTCAATTCGCATAGAGATCCGAACCAACCCAAGCCCCCTCCCAGAAATTTCCCTCCTGAGACCGTCGGCGCGCGCCGTTGTGTAAAAAGAAAACGACGCTCGGGGATACCCCGGATAGGGTGTCCCTTCAATGTACCGCATGGATTACAGAGCTTCAAGGAAGGGTCTCGCCTTGTGCTCCACCTTGCCGCGCGGAAATAGGAAAAAAAAAAAAAAAAGAAAGGGTAGGAATAAAGGCATGGGGTCTAAATGTCAGACGGCGTAGTGAATAACGGCGAAATAAAAACGAGGGTCTTAAGAATCTATATCACGTTTAGCAAGTTTCTCGGTCGAAATAGGACAGAAAAGGGTCCTCGAGCAATACTCCCAAATTACTACCTCCCCATGATGAATAACATTCCTAAACTCCCGGGTGTTAGCGGGGGGTATCGTACATCGTTTCTAACTCCAGCCCCCTTTTAGTAGTAGTACCGGTGAATGACATGGTAGTCCGACTTAGGAGTCGAAGATGACCTTCTTGCGACCTCGACCTCTTCCGTTATCCAAGGCATCCAGTTCACGATCGATCTCCATTATATCCAGCATTTCTACCTCCACATCCCTTTCTTCATCCACCTCCTGTTGCTCGAGATCGGCAGCAGCACTCAAGCTATCTGCAAAGGCCAATCCGCTTCTTGGCCTTGTTGGTAATTGCACAGGTCTCTGTTCTGTCTGGGTCTGCGTAGTATCGCTCGAAGGCGGTTCACCAAACAGACCCCCGGGCCCAGATCCCGAGAGTTTTCTTCTAGGGCCGACGGAAAGGTTATAGGCAATGCTGCCCGGCTGTTGTGGTCGAGGAAAGACGACAATGGCGCTATTCGCCTTTGTGCGATCGCTCAGTCTCTTCCCACGATTGATCACACCACCAATCCTAGTACCGACGACCGTTTCGCTCTCCCTAACAATCACAACTCTCGCCTCTCCACAAACCAATAATTCGACAGGCAAGCCTTCATTTCCGGATAAGCTAGCGCTGCCATTCCCAACAAAGCGGACAATAGCACCAACGCCGGTGCAACGCTCGCCCATTAGTCCAACGCTTAAATCATTCAGTCGGACCATACGAGTTGGCTGCGCTCCGCTAAAGAGGTTAACGCCGCCGCCAGCGCCCTTGCGAATTTGCGCGTCCCAGAATTTAAGGACACCAGGTATGACGAAAACGTGTTCAGCACCTCCGATCCATAGGGCAACGCTCTCATCAGCCGTTGAAGTTGCACTTGCCGGTAACGGCGTCACTACGATACCGCCCCTGACTGGTGCAAAACGTTCAGGCCCGTAGGAAATCGTCAGAGCGTCACGTCTGGAATGGGGGGTCATAGGCGTGTAATCAGAAACGCCGTTAGAGCTTCGTTGAGAAGCGGGGTTCCGTAGAGGGCTTGTGCCTTCGACGTATCCAGAAATATTAAATTCAGTCAATGCGTCGCCACGAATACCTGACCCAGGCTTGCCAAACAAGGCAGGTCCTTGGGGGGAGACTCCATCAATATCCCAAATGCCCCATTGGCCATCCGCGAGGAGAACGAGGATAGCACGACCGTGGGCGATCCATGAAGCTGCAAGGATCGGTTTACGAGCTGGCGACGGTCGAACAAAAGGTGGATAGAACGAAATGAGCCAAGAGCCTTGCGAGGGAAATGGACCCTCAGATATATCTTCAGGGGGCATCGAGGCAAGCGCATAATCGTATATTCGAACAGCCTCTGGAGATGCATTACATAGAAGTTGGGTTGTGTGGGTAGGATTGAAAGAGATAGAAACAAGGGGTTTAGGTAAGAATTCGGTTTGGAACGGCTCGATTCGTCTACCTGTTTTAGGCGTATCTTCGAGGGGCACATCCCACAGTCGTAAAGCGCCAGAAGCTTCAGGAGAGTGAGCAGCTACTACCACGCGAGGTAGTGCACTAGACTCTGGACGCGATTGCTCGGTCGACTTGCTACGTTCCGATATTGCCTTTGGTCTAATGAGCGTCATCGCTAAGGCATCACTGCCCTTTGTTTGGCCTGCAAGTAAGGTCATAGTCTCGCCCCATTTTCCATTGCCAGCTTTCCCGGCTAGGAGAGTCTCTTGTAGTTCGGCTCGAGCTTTACTTAAAGGGGACGGTGGGACTAAGGGTAAGGTAATGAGAAAGACCTCGCGGGTTGCGCATGAAGCAGCGAACACCATCCTATCCTTAAGGATATCTGTACCGCCCCACGCAGCATCTTCGGCCGTACAAGGTGTTAAAGGCAACGCCGCGAGATGGAAGACGGCAGTACCGAATTCGAGATCGAGGGTCTGAACAACTTCGGGATACGGCGCATCCTCATCGAGTGATTCTTCGAACTGTGGGTCGTCAACAAACGATGCTCCATTTACGGCGGGTGTCGTATCTTCATCGTCGGAATCAATGATCATAACAGCATCCGCAGGGGGGTTTCCGTTTTGCTTAGATGTAAGTCCACGCTCGGCTTCTTTGAAGACTTCGGGTTTAAATCGCCGTCCTCCACGCCATACTATCGTGACTCCGCTCTCGTGGCCATATATTAAGATAGTCGCGCCTTGAGGGGAAAGAACAGGGTATGTCTGTACAGCATGGATGCGACGTGTAAGGGTATACCTAGACAACCGAAGTTAGACGAGGAAGATGACGCATGCCATATTGGGTAGATATACGTATACTGAGTATTTTGCGCGGTTCGACGAACACGAGGGACTGTGGCTGGGGCCATCGCGACGGCGTACAACGGCAAATGAAGCTTCAAAAATGTAGCCGTTGGCTAAAGATTAATGTGAGGTAGGAACAGGAAGCCGGATATTTTGATAGATCCAGGTTCATGCCCAGCTAAAATTTCATCATGTCGTAGACGTTCGTTAACTAAGCGCGAGACGTGGTATTCAGGAAAGGCACGTAGACAAACGGATGTTTGCTGGGAGGAATGCAATTGTCGGAATTATTGGAATTGTAGTGTCGCGATTGGAAATTAATTGTTTGACGCGATTAACTTTGGGGAAAGCTACGGTACCGCTCAAGAAACTCGGGACCACGTGATTTACAAGCTACATTTGACTTGGGTACCTAAGCACTTGGGCACTCCAATGGAACTGGAAGGTAGGTAAGTACCAACGTACCGATCTCATACAGACATCACAATACAAACATTAAACTTCATCCAAACTTCACATAAATGAAGATATATTCGTCCGGAAACGCATAGTCTAATAATCACTTATCCAAATCCCAGTGAGAAATAAGGATATTTGACCCCGAGTATACAAGTAAAGAAAAGAAATGAATAACCCTTATAATCACCATTTTAAATGAAAATAAAATAAAAATACACAATCCAAATCCCTACGTCACTCATCGCAAAACTCCAACCCACACCAGGTCCGAAGCCTTACGCAAACAAACCGATTATATACCAATATTTTACCGATATACGAAGTAATGATAATAATAAATAATAATGGCGGTCAGGCGGTTGAAAAACATCCAATGTTCCTTGCCGCCACCAAAAGATACCATAAACCGACAGATAAGAAAAAAGAACCTCCTCCCCTCTCGCAGATATTCATTCGTCCGGTTTCAGAGTTGACGATCCCAAGCGTCATTCCCGCTTGGCTGAATTTGATCGTCCCTGCTAGCCCGGCTACCTCAACACCCACCACCAGATATACACCCCAGCGAAGAGATCGCCAGAGTCCCATCCGACCCGGAAATGGTGATGGTGATGGTTACACGCGCGATTCGTGCTTCGTCAAACCCGGGGTATTTGGCGTCTAAATATATATAAAAATATAAAAAATAAAATAAAACAGACGGCGTCAATTACCCCGGATTCAACACAAGTGCTAGCAGCATGATTACCATTATTCCCAGTTAGGCGCCGTCGACGCTACAAGTGTCACGAACCAGCTCGAACAGGTTTCAACGAACGTCATTAGAAAAACCTACAAAGTAACATGTACAAACAGAACTACAATACACACGTATATACCAAAGTCCACGAGCAAATGCCTAGTCATTTGGACTATCTGAATAATATACAGCAAAGTCCTCTCAATGATCACTAATGCCTAATCCTCTATCAGAACTCTTCGCTCACTGGGCGGTTACATCCGCTCAAAATTCCCCTAGGCCGTCGCTATACCTCCGGCTTCATCTTTTATTAACTATCTCGCGTAGCAATGGCCGAAAAATGCACGTCGCTCAATGACGAATACATCCTATTCTCCCGTTGCTTAGGCCCGGGCCCTAGCAGATCTAGCGAGAAATTCCGGAGTCGATGTCGAACTGCAAATTGCAAATTGTGACGCGGCCCGTCAACAATTTGCAAAATAAAAAGGAGAGGACGGCGTAGGAAATTTTCGTCGGTAGTATCAAGGCCGGGGTCAAGTCGCCCTATATTGTGACCACCCAATGTTATTCCTTACACCTTAATACAAATAACGCCAGGGATCGTCTAGTCTGATCGATCATCCAATGACGAATGGCCACCATGAAACGCCGTTGATGCCGATGTGAATAAAAAGTGTTACAAGCGGAAGTCGTTCATCGTGATATCTGCGATGGGGTTTTCAAGCATTGGTAACCTACAAGATTAGTTAGCTTGTTAGCCTATACGACTTCAAGTTGTCGAAAACCACATACCCTTAGAATTCTTCGCGAGTAATCTTGGTTGTCAGCAATGCTGCCGTCGCTCATTCGTCGGTTCATAACGGGGTCGAGACGAGAATCGGTCATCGAGACACCACCACTGCTGCTGGGAGGCTTTCCACCACTAATGAACGCATTGACAGCAGCATTTCGTCTGTGCTCTTCTTCGATTTCGGCATTTCTCTTTCGGCGCAACCAGAAGAAAACAGCACCGCCAAAAGCAGTTATCGCGACAACACCAACCACAACACCAGCTGCGATCCCGGCAACATTCGGACCAGAACCATTATCGGCATCAGTAGGGGCCGTCACAGTTTCGACGGGATCTGTATAAATGATTAACACATATCCATGACTTAACAAATTCAAGAATAAAAACACTTACCAGAGGTACTGGCTGGGACGTCTGAAATACTTGAGCTGGTCTTCGACGCAGTTGAAGTAGAAGAACTGGAGGCCGGTGCCTCACCGACCGCCACCCTTTTACCGGTATTGTAAACAGTGTAGGTGTCGAGACCACCACCTATTGGCAAGTAAGCATAAGTTTCGTACTGATTAAGAATCGCAATTTTCACATACAAGCCTGTGTGCCAAACCCAGGACATGGTTCGGTACATTTATCGTCGTCAACAAGGTCGCTTTTGCTAGGATATTGGTCACCACAGTAGCAGTCATTCGCATTAGTGGCAGCAACAAGCCTGCCTTTATCACGGCACACTGTCGTGCATGCACCCTGAGAGTTGAAGGCAATCGACTGATCAAGCTTCATAGTACCGAAAGACTTGTAACATCCGTGAACTGTATCTGTCCCCAGTACAGGGTCCTGTGGCGGCGACTGCAAGTTCTTAGCATTGGCGAGCGGGCCCAGGGCCATGATAGCCGCGACGGCAAATTGTCGAAGTGACATGATGTCAAAGATTATTAAGGCCGATGAAAAGTTGATAAATTTCTAATTCTCTCAACCCGATCAACGACTAGAGAGGATGGGAATCTAATGGAAGGTTGGATTCAAGCTCCTCTAGGGAGGGAAGTCGATAATATCCTTGTCGTGTTTCGTATTGGTTCACCGGTTTCCGTCGACTAGAATAATTGCATACAAGTCCGGATCGCTATTAAGTTGTCCAGATCATGTAGATGGAGGCGACGAATCTTTTGTTGACAATATTTAGGGGACTATGACGTCGGATTGAAATTGATGTATACGATTTTCCTTTATGGTCTTTCGGCGGCGAGACCAATGAACGATTTTAAGAAACGTATAAAAACAATGGCCGACTAGATCAATAGCTTTCGTCAGAATCCCTTATTCAATAATTTCTTGATCAATCTCCTTTGACGGGTTTCTTAGAAGGCTTAGTGAATGTCGAATGATCGGGGATACAAAGTAAGTGTTCCTCGGGCTAGCGGGCGTGTGATATGGCAACGCGCCAAAGTCGAATAGGGCGAAGTGAAGTAATCGAGTGTAAGTAAAATGGTTAATTCTGCTTACCCTCTTTTCTTTATTGATTGACGAGGTCAATATCACGATGACCTGGCGAAAAGGACCAACGAGGGGTTGCGGGCGTGAAGGTGAGGAAAAGGAATAAAAAGCGACAAATTCAGAAGATGAGAAATGAGAGACACGTCGAGATCGGACGAGGAAACGAGTGGACTGACTGGCCTGAGTAACTTTAGGGAGTGTGGGAATGGGGGTTGTTTTGCTTGAAAGGCAGGTCGGGATTGTAGGGTCGGAAAGGGAGGGAGAGGAGGGAGAAAGACACGAGGATGCAAAGGTGAGTTTGTGAGAAACAGAGGCTAAGAACCCAGAACGGGATAGGACCCCCAGTCACACAAGAATCCACTTACCTTGGTCAGGTACTTTGGTACTTTAAAATGTGTAGGGTACCTAGCCTCCTAAAAAGGGTATATTAGGTACATTAGGTAAGGGTATGTACCTATGTGTGTCCATATGAGGTATGGAGGCAGGTAGGTATGTACCTAGTTAGGTAGTACCTTGCACTATGTAGGTGATTTGGTGATTCAGCTGGTTAATGACTTGTCAGTGGTTACATTTAGTGCGGTAGCAACCTGTAACAGGTAGCAGTCGCGCAGTCGCGCGGTCTTGGGGAAAGAAAAAAAGCTGGAAGGCGGCCGGCAGCTCTCGGTGGGCATGGGCGTTATGGGCGTAGATGGGTATAGATATAAGTGGGTCTTTAATTCGATAGGCGTTGGGCTCCTTGCGCTCTTTACTAAAAGGAGAATGTCAAGCGAGAGGATGGGAAATTACATCGGACAAGGGGGGGAAGAAATTGTCTAAGTAAATACTCTGCGATACCGTGCATTCGAAGTTACACTTACACGGTGTTTTATGTTTTATCCACCGCTTACACGCTTTAAATCACACAATTACCTTTCTAATCTTTATTCTTCATACCTTAAATATCCTAGGTAATTCCGGCCATCCTTCTAATACCTTTTTATTTTCCATTGTTCCTATCGACTGCTCTCCATCATTTGCCCCAAGGTTTCGTATTTTTTGTTTGCCTGTTTGGTTAGTCGATTGATGACCTGTTTCCCCTGCTTATCTAACTTTCTTATTTGGGCTTTCTCCAGACCCCTTGCAGTAGTGTCAAGCCACTCAGCTTTTAGCACTTTAGCTGTCATTTAGCCCCTGAAACTTTCCCCCGAGAACGCCCCCCGTATTGCACATAAATCCCCACAGGCTGGATTTTATTGGTCCTTATGTTTATAAAAAAGGAGAGACTCAAGCCTTTCGTGGGCTTATGAATTCCAATCCGCACCATACCTATCGTCTTACACTTATGTCGGGTTTATCCGTGCATAAACCCAGGTCGATTTATGGAATAGTGCACCAATTTCATTAGCACAACTTCTTGTTCCTGACGCTTATCCTAATTCGCTTAATTATGTACCCTACGTGTATAGGTATAGAGGCTTCGTATGTGCCTCTTTTGAATTTCATAATCGTAGGTAGTATTCGGTATCATGTGGCGCTGAGGGTTGCAAAACTAATACACACTTACTTAGGTACTAAGATACAAGTACCTAATTGTGCATAGCATTAGTCAATATTTGCTGCAATAAGGTGTTACAAAACCGGCTAATGTGCATGTGTTTGCTTCCACATCGGAGGTCCTTCTTTTGATCTAAATTTTCCTCCCCTTCGATCCTCCTTAACTTCCCGAAAAGCCTTCGCCACTGATTACTATTTTATCTACTATTCGTACCCCATTCCAGCTTGTAGCCATTCCTAGTCGACACCACTTTTCATTGTTTTAGCAAAGCTCGCGCGTCCTGTGTGGTCGTGCGCAGCGTCACCTCTTTAATTTACCCAATCCGGTTGTTGATTTCTACCGTAGGTTAATTGCAATTATTTTTTCTTACTTTAAAATCCAAATGAAAATGGGCGGCTAGATGATGACGACTTGCCGTACTAATACTACTCTACCGAATGTTGATCTACAGATTGGCATTACGACGTAACTTCTCTTTATGCATCCTGCATAGGATGATGATAAGACACGAGCAAGAAAGAAATAGAGGAAATCCGCTCAAGCAACCCAAGCAACCCAAGCAGCAGCCAAGCAGGGTAAGGAAGCGAATAATGCCAAGCCAAACCCGAAACAAGAAACACGGCAACAGACGGTCAAACCGTTCAGAGCACCTACCAGGCAACGCATGGAAGCAACACAAGAAATAGATTTCTTCGAATACATGCTTCTCTCGCAGCCAAGTTACACGTTCCTCCTGCCACCTCGTCACTCTCTCGGCACTTCTTTATAGATCCGCTGCTTTTATATACTATTAATTCCCTGGGTAGGTAGAGAAGCATACCATAGTGACGAAGCAGCAACACCTAACCAATAATAAAGCATCTATCAGGTACATTTACCCATGTGGATTCAAATAAGAAGATACTAAGGCGAGTACGGATCCGTAACTCAGGTCTTTATATCCTCGTACGCCCGGACTCGTTAGAGGCTCGTAATTATCAACTCGGTATCCAGTGCTTTTCTTTTTCTTCTCGCCCAGAGTCTAGATTTCGGCCCTATGGCTTGCATAATGCATGAGTGAGGCTGAACATCTGCCTTTGCGCAACATTAGTTATCCGTTCTCGAAAAGACTCGTTACTAGTGTATATAGGTACACACCTCCATAGAATCCAGTTTGTGCCATGATCTTATCAGGTTCCTTTTATTCGTACCTTACTAGGTATGCATATATGTAGGAGGTACATAGCAGATCCTAGAATCCGAATATCCACCTCCCCTCTCCAGAGTCCAAAGTACTTACATTAGGTACATACAGATCCGTACGCTAGAACTATACCTATTTATTGTTGAACCATATCATGCTATTACTATAATAGTTGAGAGTTTAACAGCAACAATTCGAGCCTACGAAATTTACTAACTTCGATGTTCCTTCGTTTACATCATAGAATCGAGCTTCTATCTTCGTAAACTACCTAGGCAATGTTACCATTATCATATAATATAAGGTATCATGAGGTATGAACCACAAGCTCGAAAAGAGGGGATTATGTATCCGTAACAAATCAACCCAGTCTACGAAGTACTTAAGCAACATCAACAAAGCAGGTTGTTTCATAAGTGGCATCCTCATCTTTTTCTGGATAACCAAATTGGCATGTCCAACTCCAGAGCTTCCCTATCTGGTCAAACCCCAGATCCTAAAATAGCATAGTACCCGTTCAATCCTTCTCGACGCGGGGATTTTCATATGCCACGATATAGCAATATAGAACACTTAAAACCAAATCTCGAAAGGAAGGCTGTAAAGCTACAATACCGCGTGTCAAGCAAGGATCTAGTTTAACAATGATAGTACAATGCCAAGTGAAGAGTCTAGTGTCTGATGTGCGATGAATCCCTTCTTTTACTAACCAGCCGATTAAATAAGTATAGGTAACATATCATCGCCAGTCAAGTCATACCACATTCAATCGATCTTAAAGCGCTCTTTCTTTTCACCTTCGCGTCCACCGCATGTCCCAACACACTGGTTTCTTTTATCTCCGCCAGGGTCTACCATTTTCACATGAAATTCGGAAGTTGGTCTTGACTCCCTTCACAACACGCCAATCGTCGTCAGGATCAGACATTCAATCGGGTCAGCCGGTATTCTCTTCCCGGTACGCCCAGGCGACCTAGTGTGCACTAGAACAAAACCCATTTCTGCGTACATGATAAGCAGCAAGCCACCTGCACATATTTTACATATCGAGGAAACATTCTATATATACATGCACCGTCTACCTAGCGAAGCGTGTTTGTTTCACTGCATGTACGTGTATCTACTGACTACGCAAATGAGTACTTAGATGATATGCACGGTGAGCATTCTCGTATCGGTAAGCTTCGTGTAAGTACGGATACTATGCAGATATTGAAAAATTCAGCACCAGTCGAATAGAGAAAGGCCTTGTTGCTGCTTAAAATACCGGAATTTTCCACCTGTCAGATGTCAAACCAGCAGTATGAGTTGCAGTCTAGACCACGATTGATTTCCTCCCTATTCCACGACCGTATACACCCAAAGTAAGACATTAGGTACGTCCCGCTCTCAGCCAACATGCGAGTATCCAACCCATCCAAGTGACTAGGTACCTAGGTACAGTGTAGCAACCAATCAAGCGGTAGGATGTAGAATAAGAAGTAGTCACGAGTTCGGTATAAGTGAAGAAAACACCTGCACGTGTTCAAGTATAGCTAGGTACCGTACGTATCGCCTCACATGAGCGGCCGATCTTGTACAACCCCTAGCGTCTAATAATCATTAATATACGCCAACGAGAGCGAGCAGCGTAAAAGTTCACAGTATTGGTCATAGTTCGTAACGATAGTTACAGTGCCTAACTATTACACCTTGAGGCCAATGCCATTATACTGTAAGCGAAACTACCTTGAAGTATAGCCGTCCATTAGACTCAATCAGTACAATCTGACCAATTGTCTCTGGAATATAGTTGCGAGTTACAAGAGTTCCCCGTAAACTAGACAATAGGGGGTTACTTTGAATAAGTTAGCCACTATCTCTTTCGTCAACCAATGATACACCATAATATTACATTTCCAACTTGGATTAGGTTAGTATCTCTAGACAGTCTAATATGTTTGTCCAATATAGCGGTACATAATATCATTGAGTTAGATTTATTGTCATTGTCAAGACTTCGATTGATATATTTAGGACAAAGGACGTTTCAATATGTAAATGCACAAAGTTCCTTGCAGACAATGAAGACGTTGCCATGCCCTACGACCAACCCTATACCACGCGAAGTGTATATCACAAATGCCCACCAAGATGCACGTTTATTAAGTCGCGTTAGTGGTTTGGATATGATTGTGGATATTTCATTAGTCTAAATATTAGGTATTCGGGTATCATCTAAAGAGATTGCTCTTAATATGTAAAATCCCAACAGACCCAGCAGCGCTCTAAGTAGCCAAAGACCGGATTCGGTAGATGCCAAGCATCTAGATATCCAATATCTCATAGCGTCATAGACGACTTATAGCATCCCGGTGCTGCCAACTAGCAAATGGTTAGCACGGCGTCATCAGTGCTGTAACAGTCGACCTGGACAGGCCAATAGCAGGACGTGGATCCGGCGGGACAGTCAAGGACACACTGCCCCGCAAGCTCGGCGTGGCGATGGTGGGATAGGAATGGGTCGCCGTCGAGGGCCGAGATATCAAACCACGAGTGGCCGTTCTGCACGGCCAGCTCAGCTTGGAGCACCTTCCTGGAGCCCTGGGTGTTGGTACATTTTAAAACGGACCCGATGTTGTCGTCGTTGGCGGGGAGTGGCGATTGGTAGTGGTTGCCGGCGCTAACCTTTACGGACTTGCTCGAGGTGCCGTCGTTCTTGGCCGCGAAGCAAAAGAGGTTGAAATTGCAGTTGTTCTGGACGATTAGGTTGCTTGCCATGACGGCTGGGGCTGCTAGGAGAGCGAGTGAGGCGAGCTTGAGAGCGTTGAACATGGTTGCGTCTGGCCAACGAATGACGGGATTGCCGTAGAAGCTGTATGTCGAGCTTGAGGTCCTGAAGAGGCTGTGAAGAACGAGTGTGTCTGGGTGGAGATGTTTGGGATCTGAAGTGATGGTTGTCCGAATTGTCCTGGAGAGATAGCCATCATCATCGTCGAGGCGTTGGATGTTTTTATAGATATACGAATTTCCTTATTGAGCGACATTGTGTCCATAAGTTTGTCGTTTTACAATGACTATATTCAGTATTTGATTAGAAGTCCTTGGGCCCCAGCTACATTGTCGAGGAACGCTCCATAACAATATAGTCAGTTTGATTCACAGATAGCCAGCTCGGAAGCCAATAGGCGGGCTTGGAACAATATGCATTGTTTTCCAACTATATCCAATCTGCTGCATTGTGGATTCTTGGTTTGGGATATATTCAATGATATTAGTCTCATCCACTAAATGCAATCAGTATGCGACTATGTCATGGTATAAATTCCATCGTCCTAAAGTCAATATATGAAATAAGTCTAGTATATGCCGAATGGAAATGGAACAAATACCTCATATAATACCTGAATTTTTCGAATATGTATATTCTGGATTTATATTGAATAGTAGTAGGTATCCCTAGATCTGGGTTTGGCATCGATATCTTGGTAATAAAAATGTTTGTTTGACTCGCCGGGCAAACAGCGTAGTCGAAACACATTTATAAAAAATCACTTGAATCTTAAATTAGATTAACTTATACTATATAGCTTAAGATGTTGAAATCACGTAGGATATAGTTCTGATTTGATTGCTGATAACCCTTGATTACCTACTTACTATAATTAATAGCCTCGTTTGCTAAAACACTCAATAAATGGAATGTTATAGTAGCATGGTTGTTTCTTGCTGGTCTCGCTCTTTAGCAATAATATAAAGCGGGTTTCCTAAGTTTTATCGATCCGGTCAAATTTAATTTACTCCCGCGTAAAGAGAACGGCGGCGCCATGCCGTCCACCTCCCAACACTGCCAAATATAGTAGTGTTTGGCGTGTTTTGGACGACTAGAGGTTGATATGCACTCTTGTCAAGTGACTGAAGTGCTGCGGTATTTGTTTTAGGCACATACTATGTACTTGTATATTCCGTGAAGTCCATCCCCTCCGTCGGGACAGGAGGGCTTTGCTCGAACAGCTTATTTATATTAGTTTGATCAGCCGTAGAGATTACTAGTTCCTCTAGTCGCGCAGTGTAAGTTATAGCCACACAATAGGATGCTTGGGTCTGTGGCGCTATTCACAAACTCCCTATTCGCGAAGCGAAGTGTAATGGTGTAATATATGCACTACTTGACTGCACTTAGATGTTCGAACCTTCTTGAGGAGGAACTAAATCAAAGCTACTATGATGATAGCTGTCTCATTGACTTAGCCGTTTCGTGTAACTATGGAATCAACTCCTTGGACCCATCTGCTTCCAATCTTGCTGGGCTGCTGAGGTATCTTGATCGGTGCTTACCATTGAGGCCGTGAATACATGCCATGGGATCGGTCGACCATATCTAGAGCTTGGCACTGGTATAATTACCAATACCCGTCTCTATTCGTGATAATTTCGATGTTTTATCATATCCCTGTGTACTATGGCTTTTCAAGATGCCCTCAAAATAAATACCTACTGGAAAGATTCATAACACCAAGAACTCTAGTAGAATAATGCAAGAGAATGGGATATAAAAATATAATGATATAATATAAGGGGTTGTTTAAATGAGTTTATACATGAAAATCCTGCACATTTTGACGCCATCCTGCCCCCTGAGCAAGGGGCTAACCTGAGATCGGGGATCTGCGCGCCCTGTCTTGGCTCTTGGCTAATAATCAATGTAGCTTGGTTTCGATTTCGACGTTTAACAAGGACGCAACGCGCTCCTTTTTATTTTTTATAAATATTCAGGCGATATTCCTCACTAGGAGGCAAGTACCTTAGGTAGGTATGCAAGCCCAGAAGGTCGCGATAGGTACTTTTTATTCCTCCTGCCCAACGCGACATAGCTTTCCGTCCTGCGACCCGGGATACCCCACAGACTGGACCGCCCAGCCCTCGCTGCCCACGGTCGTCGGCGCCCAGAACAATCCCCACGGGTCGCGCCGTTGCTTAATCTGCAGCAGCCGCTCGTAATGGTGTCCGTAGAACGCCTGCTGCCAATTGGGTTCGCCTGGGTCTCCTTCGTTCATGTACGACCCGGCGTCTGGTGACACCGCTCGCAAAAGGTCCATGTACTCTTGCATCATGGTGTCGCGCTCCGTCGACTGGTTTGCTGTCTGGTCCATCAGCATCGTGTGCATGCGGTTATTACGCCACGCCGGGTTCACCGAGTTCTCGGTGCCAGGCCACCCGGCTACTTCTTCCGTCGGGGACGCCATTGTTCCGTGGAAGTAGAAGTCCCGCTCGTAGCCAGCCTCCGTGGCCGTTCGTATCGCTTTCATCGTCCGATTCCACAGGTCGTCGTCTTCCCAGTTCTCGCGCGGGAGAAGTCGCGACCTGTATCGCGTGTTCCCTGGCGGAGACCCAATCCCACGGCTGGGAAGCCCGTAGAACGACGTGAAGAGTTGAGGCGGGTTTGTGACGTTGATGCCAAGACCGTGCAGGTCGTTGTATAATGGTTGCATGAACTCGTAGACTGCTGGCCCAGAAGAGTCGGTAAACTCCGAGCTGGTTACGAAGCTGTAACTGTTGTTTTGCCCGGGATAGATGTAGCTGAAGCAATATCCACCAGCATCGAGTATCTTGGCACCGAATCTATAATAAGCGCTAACCCCCTGCCAGAATACTTCCGGATCAGTGATCACGCCGGGAATAGGCATTGACATATTGGCCCACGGCATAAGAGTGAGACTTAGTGACGTTGGTGTCAAGCTCACTTGTGGGTGCGCCTTTAAGATAGCCGATGTGACTACTCCATAGGTCCCTGTTACATTCGTTAGTAAACCAGGGCAATTGAGCAGCATAGGTAGTCTTTAGGATATGTAGATTCATACCTCCACCACCACCGCGTAGCGCGAAGAAAAGATCGGAGTTGGTATACGGGTCAGCTGTGACGTACCGCCCGGAAGCGGTCACAACACCGAGAGAAAGGACTTGATCTGCCCCGAGACCCAGTTTAGAAGTGAGCGTTGTGTGCCCTCCCGAGCTCATCCAACCGCCGATTCCTCCTACCGTGGCCCAGCCTGGCGCGACTATCGTTACGTTATGAGCTGCCATAAGGTTCTTCTCTTCCCATGATTCAACGCCGGCTCCAAACTGTGCGGCTTTCCCTCTATAACGTCCGAGCCTATACGAAGGGATAAACTCCATGGCCTTGAGATTATGTGTCCAGATACTGAGCGACCCCGCTCCCACCGACCTGCCACCAAAATCATGGCCTGTATTTCTGTTCATATTGATATTAGGTCCATGTCTTTTTGAGACATAGAGTAGGTGGATTTATCTTACTTGATTACTAGTCGGATGCCCTTATTCCTGGCAAAATTGACTGCTGCTTGAATATGCTTTACGGTCGTAGCATTGACGACGTACTCGGGGAACCCACCACGCGTGCAGTTCCCTGTGGAATTCCAGGCGAGCGCACAAGTCCCACCTTGCGACCACTCTGTCAACGAAACAAGGGGTTCATCGATCCAAAAGTGAGAAAGAGTCGTATTTGTCGTCAAGTACTGACACCTTTGCAAGTTAAAGTCGGGGCCTTGGTAGCAAGCAGCAGCAGTAGGCTTTGGCTTAAGTAAAGCGCCCCCTAGTGTCCCATTCAAGCGAGCCCACTCTGTGGCGTCTGGCCAGTCGGTATCACCAGGGTAGACTTTGCACCCGGGGGCATTGATAGCGTCAAGCGATACCGCATTCTCATCACCGAAATCTATAGCAGAGAACTCACCGATATCATCCTGCGTGAGCTGGATGGAGTCCGACGGAAGGACTCTTGGCTTGAGCGCGACGGCCTCGGAAAGAAATGTGCTCGCAAAGATGAGAGAATGGCTCGGTTTCATGATGCCGAGGATCTGCTAGTATGCACTATACTGCAGCACACCTTGCGGAAGATCTCGAAGAACCTTACACTAACCTGATGGCCGTAGTGGCCTATGTATATTGCTCGGCTAGGCATGGCCGTCCGCGAGAAGCACTCTACCTATGGATCATAGGGGCTAGGTTTCCTTCACGGGTAGCTTCTAGATTACCGGGCTATTGGCAAAAGGGAACATCGTCCAAGGCCATTGTGAAATGGGCCGATGGCCGTTATCCGTCATCTTGAGACACGTCCGTCTACAGTCCCATTTGAAGGTTACCTTGGAGACATAATAATAATCGATAGTGTATACTGTACTACCGATGACACCGGCGGCTCTGGTCGTGGCCTATACCCGGTATTGCCTAGGTAGCGCTGGAGGGACTAGCCGGGCGTGTTGCTTGCCTCGTAGCCGGGTCCTGAGTATCGTACTGGTGTTGTACAGCGACCTCGGGAGTTAGGGCCCATGGGAAGCAGCAAAAACGTTCAGGCTAAATAGACATGTGCCTGATCCCTCGTGCCTTTGGTAGGATTTCCTAAAGCCACCTGATGAGGCTAGAATGCCACTTGCTTGGTACCAAAGCTTAGTCTAGCTCAACTCCTTGGCATGCTACTGTTCCGACTTCCCAATTTTTCCTGTAATACGTCCCGCGGGTCGCGTAGCCTTAAGCGACAACTTGCGGTATCCGTTATTTGGCCGGTACAAGTCCTTTGGTTTTGACTTGAACCGCAACGCCGACATCCATCGTCAATATCGATATTAACGGAATTTATAAGCAAAGTAGGTGGCCTCGAAACGCGTGGCTATCATACGATGAGGCCGAGAAGCGCGACAACCAACCCCCCAACACGGCGCACATTCTCGAACCACTAAGATCGCGGCAAGGGGCATAATTTGCTAATAAAAAAATAGGAATATTTTCTCGGCACTCACTTTACCGCGGATAAAAAAACAAGCCCCAGGGGAGGAATGCGAAGGGTTATGGTCAGCTCGCATATTATTAGCGCTCGTTACCGACAAACAGCGTGTCTTATAATACGCGGAAGATGCATCGCGGCAAGACTGGCCCTACCTCACCCCGCGAATACATTAATCTAGACACTTCTATGACTTGCTAACTTGATATAATATCAACGTAAAAGCCGAACCAGAAGGAGGATCAAGGCCCGTCTGGATATACTTGTCTAAAGCCTATATCTGAATTTCTACAACAACCCTATTTCGCTAAGGTTTCTTTAGGCTCTTAACATGAGCTGATGGTATTTGATTTAGAAGCGCTCGCCTTGGTTGTTTTCCTGTCTATATTCAAAGACATGTTGATAGGATTTTAATCGGCAGTTTCTTAAGTGCCGGTGGCTTCGAGCCCAGTAGAGATCCTTGCTTACCGAGGCACATGGGTTGGGTAATCCCGTGTAGACGGCATCAATATTTCGGGGATAGCAAGCGTATCATAGGGCTGAGTCGCCTTAGATAATGTTAGTAATTCCGTTGGCCCCTTAATAAGTCATGACAATTGGGAGCCGGTGTGTAGTATTATTTACGTATGCGCGCAGCAACCATTATAGAACTTGTTTTGTTCTCACTCTATCCTAAGAGATCCCATCTCCGTATTCTTACCAATCCAGCTACGACACATCACCTGGCTTGCACTCCATCCGGTGCGTTTTCCAATCCTTGCGCTGACACTCTGGCGAGCAATACTTGACTTCCTTACATCTTGAGCATTTCAGTAACTTCCCTCCCTCCTTGCCCTCTGTTGCATTGCAGTTGCGACATTTGTCCATGTGCAAGCGTTCAAGATTCCCTTGAGCGTTCAGTAGATCTAGGTCTACGATATCCTCAACGAATGGTACCGAGAAGGTTGGACTGATTGCTACGCGGATTGCGTACTTGGATGCTGCGCTATCCCAATCTGGCAGGCTCATGAAGCCTTCTGGTAGTTTGCCGTTGCCACAGCTGCACATGAACTGTTCTCCCATCTCCGTGCTTAGTGGGATCGTGGCACGGGGCTTTCTATATTCGCATTCAGGACCGTGAGTCCACGTACGACACCGCTCGGCGAGTGCGGGGAGGACCTTTTTCCAGAGCACAAGCTCTTCATCGTTTACGTGGACAGCGCAAATTTGTAGCTCGCGGAGGATGTACAGGAAAGTCTCCAATTCTCCAGAGTCAATCAGCTGCCTGGTGAAAGGAACAACGGCTGCATCTGCTACCACAGACCCTTCTGCGCCATTGATTCGTATCGCACGAACAAAGATGAGAGCTTGATTTCCATCCGTGGGGTGTTGGAGTGCGAAGAGCCCGGTGCTTCCACCTTGAAGCCCTGACGCTAACATGAAAATGGAAAAGAGAGACTCTTTAAAGTTCATACGTAGTGAGGCTGGCTCCGATGAGTCTCGCAATCTTCGCTCGCGGACGGAGAACTGATGAGACGTAAGTGTGTTTAGCCACTGGTTTTCCTTTTTGTGAGCTTGATCTACATCGAGGATTGGTAAAGAGTCTAGGTTGACGTGTTGACTATTAAGCGGTATGGGCACCGAACTCTCCCTGAGCACAATGGGATAGATAAAAGACGACAACGGCTCTGATGTCAAAGGATCTGCCAACGTCGCAATTATCTCGATGTAGCCCGACTTTCGCGCGATCCGTGTTTTCGCGGATTCTTTGAGAACCGGGGCTGGGAATGATGCGGTATGCACCAGGAGTTTTTTGCCAAATATAACGTCGATTGAGAATGGTGAAGACTGATTCAATTCAATGGGGACGCGTTCTGACAAGAGTTTCCGAGCCTCCGGGGAGGAGAAGTCAATGTGGTTGCATAGGGACTTTACCATATCACCCTCAAAGTTTGCAATAATCTGCGTAGCTGTGAGTGCATCAGTTTGGGTGCTGCCCTGAACTATGGGCTCCTGGGAACTATTTGCTAAGGGGTAGTTGGTCATTCCTGGTTCGTATTTGGTGATAAAGACACTAGAAGTATCGTTGATCCTTGCTGAGTGTATGGTCATGAAAGGGAGGAGGTGTTGGAAAGCCGAGACACTCATAGGTGTATTCTGAACATTGAGACCAACTAGAGCGCTTTTTGGCTCTATCAGAAGGGTAGTAGATGGTGCGTAGAAAGAAGCAACTAAAGGGGACTTCCCTTGCCAGCCTAGAGGATCCTGTTGAATCGTTATCGAGAAATTCTCGTCCTCGCGGCGTCCCGACGTTTTAATCTGTCCAAATACGGCGTGCACACTGGCAAACAGGTTCTGCCAACCTAGTGGATTACTTGACTTGAGCGTACATTCGAGCGTTGGTGCATTTATCTTGCCCGCTTCGGTCTGGTATAGGTTGTCAATATGCTCTTTCGGCACCACGAGTGTGACGCAGACCACTGCCGGTATATTGTCCCAAGCGTAGAGACCACCCGCGCCTGGTATCGGTGTTACTTCATTCTTTATCCATCTTTCAGTATGTAGACCTTGGATGTGCAATTGAACGCTTAACTCCTGACGATATAGACTTCGCATAGTTTCCTTGTCTGTAATTTCTTGGTCTATCATTTGTAGCAAATGTTCCATGAAGGATGGCCATGCGGTAGAAATACTTGACCGGATATGTTTGAGTAATAGCACAAAGCTGCCTCTGTGGAATAGTGGATATATTTGACTAAGAAGCTTCCTTGTTGCCTCTTCACGATTTGTCTTTAAGAGCGGTCTTGGGTCTTCGCTCTCGAACATTTGCATGTAGACTTGGAAGACTGTACTGGCCAGTGCATACGGCTCGACAGAGAGCGCTTCGAAATTACTAGTTAATTGCGAAAAAGATGCGCTTAATTTCCAAGCCAATCTAGAATGTGCCTGCTGTACTTGATTTGATGCGCCTATTGCATTTAATAAGATTTCATCTACACATGATACAGATGTCGCATTAGTCCAAAAATCGACTGGACTGAGACCGAGAATGAGGGCCATTGTCGGAGCATGGCCAGGCAGTAGAGAATCGAATTGCTTTCTTCGTGTCCTTTCTTTCTTGATTAATGTCTCTGTCCAGAGAGTAGAACTAGCTGATGTTTTTAGTAGAGGTGCAGCTGCTAGCAATAGGTTTAGTGTACCGAGATGATCGGCGAGGTTTGAAGTGTCGATAACGTCGAACTTGGTTGGTGCTGAGTCGGTAATATCGTAGGCTTCGGGGTCGAATTCCATAGCAGTTATATCGAGCTGTCTACGATAGAGGCCTGTTGGTTTGCCCCTTGAATTTGAAATGGCATGTAGACCGTGGGCAAACGACAAGCCATCAGACACGGTAAACCTGAGGGTTAGATGCGTCTCCGGTATCTCTTGGAATGCTGCTACCCATTTGCGAAATTCGGTTCTCGCGGCAGCAATAACATTAAGAGTCTCGTCGTCGCTTTTTTCGGGATGAAGCGGGGAACCTGGCGCGAGTTTCGCCGTGGCGGTTGCAAGATGGAATCCTAGAATAGGGTCTGTGCCATAGTGAAGATACGTATGCGCAGACATAGACTCGGCAAATAGCGGGTTCGGGATTGTTCCCGGGTGCTTAGAAAGACTGCCATGCTTCCAGAATTGCTCTCTGGCTTGTAGAACTTCCTCCTTCGATGCAATTGCCAATGGCGCAGCAGATCTAAGTCCAGTAAGGATAACCCCAGGCTGACCTTTATGCTGGTGATCCATGAGTTTAGGCAGCCTCTGTGTATTCTCAAGGTCTTTCTTGAAGCTGGCTTCAGTCTTAGACTGGGGCGACGCGTACTTCGTCCAGACTCGCCTGGCCTCTCGTAGAGAAATTGCGTCGCAGAATCTTAATATTGAGCCATAGCTCCCCTCATTCCACTGTTCGATACTGCTCGACAGTGATACCAGCTTCCGCGCCTGATCCTTAATGGATTTATTGGAATTTTCATCGATGCGTAAATGGAAGTATATATCCCATGCATTGTCGGCACTAATACCATCGACGAGGAAGGTGAATAGAAGCACATTTCGTGCTAGTATGACTTAGTAACAGAACGACTAGCAGATTCGGTACTCTGCGTACCTATTATGGCAGATTCAATATCACAGCACGTGATATCAAGCTTCCTTGCTGCTGCTCAAACGTTAGTAGCGTGGAACGTAGGCGACTTGCGCTTGGCATAAAAGTCCGATACTGTTCTTCAATAGATAAAATAGGAGGGGAGGATTAGATGATACGTCGGGGTACTTACGGAATCCCCGTTCAGAGTACGCCGTGAATAGGATATTGCGGACGTCACCGCACCCAAGGAGGAGAATATCAGCATCGACTCCCTGGGGAAGGCTTCTTGTCAGGCTGACAGCGGGAGTGTTGCCGATGGGATAGAATTGTGTAAAATAGGGAATGGTACTCGGCGTGAACATGGTGGTAGAGTAGTTCTTGGTAGTTAGGAGATAGAGATGATAAAACTTGTATAACTAGAACTTCCTGCGTAATTGGGTAAGTAGGTACCTTATTATTAAGGCTGCTTTCATAGATGATTGTGCTTCGGTGGAATATTAACGCTGGGAAGAAGACTTGGGAGATTAGGAGGAAATAAGGTAATAAGGTAATAAGGTAATAAGGTAACAAGGTAATAAGGTAATAAGATAATAAGGTAATAAGGTAATATGGTAATACGAGTTTGGTTGGGTACCTAACTATGAATACCAACCTAGGTGGAACGTTCTTAAGCAGATGTGTAGAATCGTTGTAACCTAATCGGCCATGCTTCGCGTGTGCTCGATCATTCGTTGATATATGAATAGGGAAAAGAATACCTGTTATCCCTTTTGGCCCTGAAAAGGAGGTAGGCAAGTTGGGTAGGTCAAACAAGACGCAGCTTCGGGTTTCCGAAGACTTTGATAAACGTGTAAGAGTGGAGTCAACATTAGCTAATGCATGAATCTGCGTCTAACCTAGTATATGCTGCGGGGTACCGACGGGGAAGCTAGGGGTAGCTGCCTGGCGGCGTGGGATATGAGATATGACAGCGACGAGTGGGTATTAAGGTGGGTACACCTTATACGCTTTCCACGCGTACATCGTGAAAATACACTTAGCTTAGTTAATAACAGTTTACTTACGTACTTGGTAGCTCGATATTCGAATGTATGCTCGTTAGTTTCCATATCACCTACGAAATATCAAGACGAGATAGTTCAACTACACCCCAATAATATTTTCATCCTATGGAAAGCTCTTGACTTTGGTAACCACCCACCATATTATAAGAACCAAGCTAAAAAAAGACGACCACCTGCGTTCGGCGCTAAAACGCCAAAAACATTCCATCGTCCAGATCCTCTCTGTAGGGAAACCCGGGAAACCCCATCCACCCCCCTGTCGACCGCGAAACCCTTATTCTCCTGTAATTCCACATTATCGTACATAACTTCTTGGCCAAATTTCAGATGATAGTAATAGAAGAGGAAGGAAAAGAAAATAAAAAGGGAGCTTCGCGATATCGCTCGCTATAAACGCTCCGAATTGTTAAAAAGCATCAGAAACCCCCAGAGATGCATTTCCATTAGTATGCCGTTCTAGTATGTCCCGCTTTCGTCCCGAGCTTAGAAATATCAAAGACGAAAAAAAGATATTGCCTCCCCAAACAAGCGTGATATAGTTCCTTCAAGCGCCTTCCTAGCTACTACCGAAGAATAAGTCGTCGTTATTGGTAAACATGTCAACGCTGTCAAACGCTTCGTCAAACTTGCTATCAGAGTTAAGCATCAACATGCCCGTGTCGTTATTCGTGAATTGGAGCAGCATGTCATCATCTGCCTCGCTTATGCCAGAGAAGCTGGGAATGCTGGCGGTCTCCGCTGCGGAACTGATCGTAATCTCCGTACCGCTAGAATTCGGCTCGGCGTCAAAGTACCGATTGCCAGATGGCGGAGACGACGAGCGAGAAAGCTCTGGCAGCTCGTTGAATTGGCTGGACACACTTTTTGCACGAGACCCTGGCCTAGACGATAGTACTTCTGGAGCTATTTCTTGGTGGAGCGAGATGTGTGATAATTGTGAAGTATAAGAATGTATGCTGGCTGCCGAAGGCGAGTGTTCGCTTACTGGCGCATCGTTGCTAAGGCTAGGCATTGGCGCGGAAGATGAGCTTAAGCCTTGGAGAGAGCTTGGGTTCATCGTTGTTCCACCCATGGATACATCCATAATTCCGTCAAGTGCATCAAAGTCGTGGTCGACATATTCAGGCGAATTACCTGCCGAGGTGTCCGAGTATCCGGACTGCGACGACACTGATGATATCGACAGATTCTTCTTGAAGGTGCGAACTGACTTTTCCTTTCGCTCATTCATATCGGGTCGGTGCTTTCGTGGACGCCCACGCTTCACTACTTTTCTCGTCACACCTTCAAAAGCACCTATACACATTCCGCGTTGTTTGTGACGGGTAAGTGCATCGTGGCGCGCAAAGCTGTTGCCACATTCACAGGGGTAAGGCTTTATACCTGTATGTATCTTGGCGTGCCTTTTGAGGTCGTGCTGTCGGACGAAGCATTTTTGACAAGTAGGACACTTGTACTGACGGTCATTGAGATGCGTCTGCACATGGGACTTGATGTTCTCCTTCCGGCCGAATTTCTTATTACAGTCCTCAAAGGTGCAGGTCCATTTGTTGTCCCTGGGATCAGGTCCTTGGATGAATTGATGGATATCTTCAAGCGTAATTCCTGTCGATGTCTTGGTCTTCTCAATGTCGATACTAGCGATGCTTGCAGCGCTCGCAATGCTAGCCATAGACTCGTTTCGACGATGCATAGGTGTTCCCCGGCGGGAGGATGCATCTACTGAAAATCCGTCTTCGCTAGTCAATGCGTCGGAGCTTATATTGGGATGATGCATACTGTGCTTATAGTCAAAGGAACTACTGAAGTCGCCTAGTTGAGGTGTAATAGGAGTTGAATGCTCAGAGAGGTCTGAATTGGCATTGATGGGATGTGAAGGCATGGGAAGCCCGTCGAAAGCAGTATCGGCTCTTAGTCCGTTGTTGCTAATGTGGTTCATATCTAGAAAGCCCGCCATTGGATCCGATGGTGCACTAAATGTCTCTAATAGAGGCATCGTGTTAGATCGGGTTGGCAACGACATTGGGGCCTGAGCTTCAGCTGCTTGCCGCATCTCATCGAAAGTTGTTCGTAATCGTCCTTTCGAAGACTGCCTTGCAGGCTTTACTGTTTCCTCCATCGACTCGTCGTATCCTTCCGTGAACCTTTGCGGTTGTCGTGGTTGACCATGTTTTATGGTTCTGTCGTGCGGTGTATCCATAGGAGTAAGTGGGAAGTAATCTTGTCTTGATTAGTTTCCCTTTCTTCTTCTTCTTCTTCTTCTTGGGTGATAGAAGTGGGCTCTTACCTGTGGCATCCTGGCGAGGAGGCGTCAACGGTCTCGGAACTTCGATTCCCAGGTTCTCGAATTTTGAAACTCTATCTAATATCCCATTGCTAATTCGACGCGAGTGTTGTCTTTTGATATTGGAAGCTTCCCCTTCTGAGATCCACCCGGGACCTCCAGTTGGGCTGTCTTGGAAGCTCAAGAGTGTGGGTGTAGATAGAGCACTTGGGAACTGGTCAAAGTCCTGAGACGTTGTCATGTTACTAGAAAAGCTCTCCTGGTTCTTTTTTAGTATAACATTCATCGGTCCGTTATACATGTCAAGGTTAATTTGCATATCTTGCTGGGTTGAAAGACCCGCAAAACTGTGTCCGTCAAAACTTTGTGTCCTGGGGGTCCCGTGGGGAGATATTAGATAGTTGTCATCGCTTGCCAAGTTCGCGTATGCTTGCTGGGGGCCCGGGCGAGCCATGCGTTGCTGCTGCGCTTCTCGCAGCACATGCTGTGATGTGATTGATCCTGTATTGTTAGTATCGTTACTTACCGTTAAGTATTCCTGCCGTATTGGTATGTTTGGGGATTGCATCTGTTGTTGTCGACGTGTATCCAGACTCATGCCCCTACGATGGGACATTCGTGATCGTTGTTGATTCTGATGTTGCTGATGCATTGTAGGCAGGTTTGTAGCGATCTTCATCGTTTCGTAGCCTGTGGGTGTTGAATTTTGTCGCCGATGTTGTCGGTGTCGGGCGTGAAGACCGCCATGAGCCGGATTGGACAGCATCGTGAAGAGAGTCGAGTTCGGAAAATTGGGGCCGATTGTTGATAGATCCTGGTTGCCGATATGGCTATCAGTTGGTTCCGAAACTGCATCTATCCGTTAGTCGTCGCGTTATTTTTTTCGAGTCATTTCGCGAGATATCACGAATACGTTGATATATATCGTGATCAATTCATTTCAGAATCGACGGGATAACTTACCTCACGCAGCGCAAGCCAGTCTGGCCGGGCAATTAAGCTCTTGTGTTGTCCTCAGCAGCAGCAGGCGAACTTGGCAGACGAGAACTAGATGTTTTGTAAGTAGTGCCTTAGTTCAGGCAGATGAAAAGTTATATAGTCTTTTCAGTAAACTTCTCTGAAGTTGTCTCTTCTTTTTTTCGTGTCAAGCTGTTGTCTTCTACAACAACTTATCACTATTTGAAGTGGATAATATTCTAGGATAAGTTACCTTGCTATGCAAGATAAGGTAGAAGTAGGTAGGGAATGAATATTGAATGCGTGAAGAGTTGTAGATAGTGTTCTAAGTTGCAGGTAAAAATCGCCGGGGTTAAGGTAGCTCTGTGTTGACAAGAGCTACGCTCTGTTGCTACGGCGACAAACAATTCGCCAATCCTGTTCGTTGATACGGTAAGATATGGCTAGACTCTGCAGCTTACGAGTTTTTGCGACAACCGATGACAACCAATCAACGTACGATACATAATCTCATTTTGGTTAGCGTCATGTATGGCCCGTGCACAGCATGATTTTAGTTTTATTTAGTGCTCTGCCTTGTCTGCATGTTGCAAAGGAGCATTGCCGTTTCATTACCAATTGGGTTTAGGCTGGTATTTAAGCTAGCATTAGCTTGTAACCCGATCTTCAATTTGACATTTTCTCCTGGCATTTTCATTTGAGCCTCAACGTCATTCCGCTTCTTTATGAGTGGCATGCCTCTATCCAAGTTTATAGTTGTGTTCGTTTCCTAGGTAATATCCACCGAAGTATGTCATTACGGATCTCAAGGCATTTGTATTTCTCCCCATATAAGTACCGAGGCCCTCGAGTAAAGTAGAAGTGATTATGTAATAACAAACGCCGTCAAATTACGTGCAAGAGATGCCCCGAGGTAGGTAGGTACCTCGAGTACTTGTGTAGATGCCTAATATCAGATACAGTCTGAAGTGCAATCAAAGCTAGTGCCTTTTTTTTATTTAAATTTTTTTTAACTGAGTCTTACCAATGGGATGATTTTTTTATTTTATTTCTTTCAGGCATAGGTGAATACGTCGCTGCCAATCGTATGATGTCGGTGAGTCGAATTTTAGCCTTAAACTTAAAAATCAAAAAACATGCTCAGGCAGCAATAAATTCTGAGTGAATGCCTGAGTGAATGCCTGAGTGAATGCCTGAGTCCTGAACAACGCTAGGCTAGGTACTTGGTGCCCAGGCATTCTCTTAACCTAACCTAGGAGATTGATGAATGTTTGTAGAAAAAAAAAACCCCAAAAAGACGCTAGCTCCCAGTGTTAATAAATACATCACATATAACTAACTCAACATGGAGGTACCTAGGCTGCCAGGTACATAGCCGGCCCTAGGTATGTCCGCCAACTGCAAATGCAAATGCGGACTATAGGCAACCACGTGTTAATGCAAGCAATGTGGCTCGTGCTGGGAATAGAGATGCACGTCTGCACGTCACATGTCAATGCGGATCGCGGTTGGGATTCGCTTCCTAATGCTTGTCTACCAGGTATCTACATAAAGATGAGAGCTCCACTCCATCTAGATGTATTATCAAATGTGTAAGTAGTTGAATGTCTGAATAAAATGCTGATTATCAAATGGGAATATGTCGAATATGCTTTATAGGCATAAATATCGTATCTTCATAGTACAATATAGGTAAATACCTAAATAGGTAAGTAAGTAATTGTATCTTGGTGGTTTCTCGGTAAGATTCCGTTATCGAGATCTGTTGCCTGTGCGGACCCGGGGCTCCAGGTCCCTAAAGTAGTGAGATCTATGTGCTACTTCGATCACTTATAAATAGGTAGACTGCATATAGTAATATACCCAAAGTATCTATGCAGTAACCAATCACTAAGCCCTGTTATGGTTATAGGATTATTACTATACTATTTGAATATAATAGGCCGTGTTAACTATTATACTAGTATAAACACCTGCTATGAATCATGATCTAGTATTAGGATGGTTGCTAGCATCATCTTCCACGATATGTCAAAATTACAAACGCCGTAGGTCTGGAACGTAGAGTATGTTTTGTATGCATAGGTAGGTAACTAACTACAAAGCTCTATGGTCTAGAATTCCTTGCGGAATAAGGAAGTTGTTTCCGTGCTTCTTACTGCCGTCTTGCTTCAAAAGCATTGTTACAGAGAGGTCTTGATTAATATAGGCGCGTATATGTAAATATCCCTTACGAATCGAAAAGACGAAGACTAACAGACAGTACACTAATTCATCTTAGAGTTGTCAACATGTTTGGTAGATTATCTTTTGTAATGTGATGTTATTCAACACTGGGCTTCCTGATTATACGCACTATGTTAGAATTGGCCCGTGGAAGTACGGAAACGCTTCAGGCCTCGAGAGAGTGTGTACCTATATATCTATGTACATGTATGAACGTTTATGCCTATAACGTACAATAAGTACGTAGCTACGGTGAAGTGTATTACTGGAGTGAAATTACATCTCGAGTGTGCCTTGTAGATGTAGGATATGGAGTAGGGTTTTGGTCAACGCAAGATGCCTTCCGCGTCTCGCCTATATATTTTTCCCTCTCTTCTCTGGAGGTTTATCTTGAATACAACTGGACTTGAGGATTGCTTTTTTGCTAACAAGTTGTCGAGCTTGAATTCTTACGACGAGTCTAGAATAGCCCCACAAATGCCCAGTGGTGCCCAAGAAGAAACATGACCAAACCTCCCCAGTCACTTTGGTGGGGTGGAAGCAGCTTGTGCCAGGAAACAGTGTAGATAGACAGTTGGTTCAGTACCTAGATAGAAGGTAGATTAGTTGGATGGGAGGTAGGTGCTTGCTCCGGGTGTGCTCCGGAAAGAAGCTAGGACCAATGGCAAGGATAGGAGGTCGGCTGGCGGGTGAAGTGGTGACTATGGTTGAAGGTATACACTTACGACGTGCTACTTATCTGCCCTGGTAGAGGAAGGTACGCACGCAAACAATCATGTTCAGGTTCCCATCAAGGTGTCTACCTGTATTGTACCTTACTTTGTAGCCTGGACTGGACGTATCTTAGTATAGCGTTAGCGAACGCCAGAGAAATGTTTTTTTCTCAACAGCTAGAACCATGGTTGAGATGCCAGTAGCGTCTACAGTACAGAAAAAAACCTATCCACCAGGTCACGTAGTTACTTTCTAAGGTACGTGACAAGTAAACAATCATATTTTTCTACTATATTAACCTTCCACCTTCCAGTACTACTCGTTTTCCTTTTCTGCTCACCTACATCTTCCATCTTCTCTGCAACTTTCTTCCCTTCTGCAACACCCTCTCTATAACCATCAGTTGCTCTACAATAATCAACAAGATCGTTCACAAAACAATTCAATCATCAGAATAATCTCAGCCTTGGGCTTCGGTAAGAGCATAAAAGTATCCGTATTTCTTTGTGTAGTTACTTACTCACTCTCTAAAGGCATTTCAAGTCCCATTCGTTCAAGATGAACACTCTTTCGCCAGAGCTGCTGCATAGTATATGCTCACGATTAGATATAGACGACGTTCGAAACTTTCGTCTCGTCTGCAAGAAATTCTCAATAATTGGGGCGCTATATCTTTGTAAAACGATAATGGTACCATCCCAGCGTACCACTTATGGGATATTCGCTGAGATATCCTCACGCCCTGAAATGGCCGCTGGTGTACGCCAGATAAGATACACTGATATCCCGGACCTCCTGGCTAATATGCGAGTGGCTAATCTTGTGGCCCATAATGCCATGACAAACCGCCAGCTTCGTCTGCCCAGCATTGTATCCGCTGAGATATTCGAGTACAATTACTCATTGTTTTTACATGCACTTCCCCAGTTTCCACGACTTAAAACTATCATATTAGACTTCGTCGAGAATACCACACAGAGAATCATCCCATACCATACCGGTGGGAATCTCCCTGTAGCAACTCCCGGAGGACGACCCCTGAGCATGTTGTTGCAGGCACTCGCGAATACGGGTATCAAGCTTCAAACTTTGGCAATCAATCGTCTCGATACTGACTTTTTCGATTCGGATCTCAACGGCCTGATATCTTCTCTCCAACCCCTTTCCAGACTGAGCTCGTTCGAAGTGCTACTATCTTCTGTATATCCGAACCAATTCATGATGGAGCAAGGTGCCATCAGACGTCGCCACGAACTCATAGAATCTGGCAAAGTTGGACGATGTCTCACTGCTCTTCCTTCCTTACATTCATTGAATATGGACTGCTCGCAATTATTCAAAGAGCCGTATATCAACGGGCTACCTCAGCACGCGTGGCGTGGCGCCTCGCTCTCCAAAGTCATTCCTCTAGGCTTTACCTGGACACGATTGGTTAGACTCAGGCTACACCAGATCGAAACCGATCGTCATGAGTTGATGAGGTTTCTGTCTCATCACCGAAGAACTCTCCGTGAGATATGTCTGCAATCTATATCTTTCCGGACTACTTCATGGTACCCCTTTCTCGCCGATGTTCGGCGCGAAATGCATTTGTCGAGGGCGTGTGTCTGTGGACAACTCCTTGGACAGAGCGAGGACCAGAATGGAGCAATTCAGAATTGGTTTATCTCCTCGCCCAGATCTCTGAATGTGCCCCCGCAACTGGCCGCGTGGAATCTAGTCAACGCGTCTCTTCTGTATGGGGCCCAGGTTGAAACCTGCCCTCTCGCCACGCTCGAATTTTGGCGAGAGGCGGTAAGGGGTGTTTAGTGTCGTTTAGGCCCTCCAAACAGATTGATTATGAGGTCAAACGACGGGTCTTGTGTCATTTGATCAAGAGTTACGATTCCCCTACGGATTATGGACTTCTTACGAATTATGGTTTCTTACGGATTATGGTTTTCACAAGGGTTATTGTTTTCTCTGATTTCGTCCGGTACAGGTTTTTACTCGGGTTGTACTGTCTAGCGATGTTAGCAGCCAAACGAACATCGTGAATAGGTGTGCCCGAGGTTTTTTTCCCTGGTTAAGGCCGGCTATCCAGACCTGGGGGTCACTGGATAGGGTAATGCTATGGTATTCTATAAGCAGGAGGGGGAAGATTTCTTATGTTTACGGAGTTCTATGATATTATCTCGGCGGAGATATTCTTTACGTTGTACAGTGCCGGGGATGATGCACTTAATATCGGGGTATGATGGTCCATTTTCTAGGTACTATCCTAGGTAGGACACCTCACACTCTCTAGACGTTAATCAGTTTGTTTTTGTTTTTACCGGATGTTTATTTACGCGTGATATGTGGATGATTGTTGACATGTATTGCACTGTGGATGCTTGGGATCGTGTACCAGTGCCATATTATATTTGCTTTTTTCTTGGAAAAACTTTTTTTTTTTTTTTTTGCCAGTATGGCACCTCTGCTTTAGAAAACTGTCACCTTGGGGACCTACTTACCTAGGGAGGCACTTAGGGAGGTATATGAAGTAGCTGCTACAAGGCGCCGAAACTGCTTGCCACGAGGTAGACCAAGAAGGGAGGAGACTGTCAGGGAATAAGTGGAGATTATTCAGGAAAAGGAGTAAGTCTTCACTATCATGGGTATATAAGGGGCGCCGCGCGCCCTCGCTGTCAATTAGAATGTTAAGCTTTATTGACCTAATACATCTATACGGCTACCTCATAACGGTTCGTTGCTGCTTCTCGGCACTCATTCTACGACTCATCTCAATCAAGGGTAGGTACTCTCTAACACGAGGAAACAATTTCTTTGTTCCGCGAAGAACTCTTATCTACTATGAAACTACGAGACTCTTGCATATAGAGCGAGTCCCTTTTCCTATATTTAAGACCAATAGAGACTTGGCACTGCTTTCATGTAACTAATGGGCAAATTTGAAGTCGAGCCTTCTAGAGCCCTGCAACTTAGTTGTCTTCCTATATTCGATTTGTTGCTCCTCGCTTAAAGCGTTCCATACGCGTTCTTTTTGTTTATTCCGCCAGACGTAGTAGAGTTTTGTTAACAAGAAGACAAGGATGGAAACCAGGTTGATTACGAGTAGTGTCGAATTACCGCGACGGTAGAGAGGCTTGTCGTCGTCCCGATAAATATAGGAAGCGTACACGTTGCCGGCTTGAACGCTCATCTGGTTTATTGTTAGCTTCGCGCTGTCTGCGCTATGAAAATATAGGCTTACGTTATATAGTGCCGCTGAAACCGTACGCGTGCCGACGTTATTGGAGTTCTTAGAACACCATCCTACTAATATTGCATCTGGCGAGATGTGAGCTGATAATAAGCACCAAATAGAAGATTAAAAGTACATACGACAGTATGGATAAGAGAGAAGAACCATCATAATTGCATATGTGCCCCATTTATCTTCAATTAGCCCTCCCCAAAATCTTAAGGCGAAGATACAGGGCAAGGTCCAAAGAGGCTGCACGATAGCCACCAACGAGCGTTCGTTTAACCATTCGGATAGCCGAGTAATTAGAATAAGATTTATAATATGAATTACGTCCTTGTAAGTGTCAGTAGAAGTTAGATAGGGGTATTAGGATTCTCATGCTTACCGCGGGAATAGTTAAGAGGTTAGTGTCGAACGTGCTAAATCCAAGCGACCGTAGAGTAAGGGTGAGGTAGGTTTTGGGGGGCGATTGTGGCACGTAAGCGCAAAAGCCGATGATATATAAAGGCCATAGGTCGTAGTCTTTCAGGGCTTCCCATAACCTCCTGGGAGTCAGTGCTTGTCGATTATGCATATCTCCTTTCGAGGGGTCGTCGCGAAGTACTCGGTTCACAACAATTGCCTCCTCTCGATCTGTGAACCAACCTTTCGGGCGGAACCATGTCTTGGTCTGTACTGCTGACGCGGGCATCATGAAAAATGACGCTATACCTATGGATAGAGTAATTAATCCTTCGATTAAAAATAGCCACCTCCAGCCTTCCCATCCTAAAACACCCCTGAGATGTAATAGCCCAAAAGCTAACAAGGAAGTAACGATCCCTGTGATTGACACTTGATAGTCCATAGAGTTAGCGATGCTTCGATATATGTGTATACAAAGAGTTACTCATGGAATTGTCACTTACACGACGTCCAGAAATAGCTGAGTCTTATTGGCAATTCACGTGATGTATAGAAATACGATAGCCAGAGTACAAGGTCAGGGATAAATCCCCCCTTTTCAATAAGTCAGAAATAATCTTGGACTATGTTTCGATCGGAGCACCTTACTTCAAGAAATCCAAGTAGACTTCTAGTTAATAGAAAAGAGTTACGTCCAGTTAGACCGCATTGCGAAATGGCGACGAATGACCATAGAACCATCTGCATGGGGATCCAGCGGTCCGGACCCACGGCTTTTGATACAAGCTGCGAAGGCAGTTCGGCTAACAAGAAAGATACTAGGAATATAGAATGACCATAATTATAGTCTATAGATTGTCAGTCACGTGGTAACCCCTATACATTGTGGGTCATGATATAGGGAAGTGCATAACCGCGATAAGACCCCGGTTAAATATGGGAGATAATTCATAGATGTAGTAAACCATACCGTTAGTATCTAGGCCTAAGTCGTCTAACATGTTGTCAGAGACTGCCTGGGAAAGATTACCGCGGTCTACTTGTAGACCGAAGAACATTATACACTGAACAGGACTCAGGGGTTAGCTCATATCGAAATAGTAACAGGGCGGTATCGTACCGCCCATAAACAGACTTTCCAATCGAGTTTTCGGATTAATTCCTTTTCTTCTCTCGACGACCAGGTCAACTTGGGGTTAAAGATATGTCTGCATTCATATTGACACTTCTCGTAGACTTGTCGCCAATACTCTGCGGTTTCCGTATCTAAAAAGGGGTTCTCTATCTCTATCACGGGATCCTCGATCCGAATCGTTTCACCTAGTAAAGCCGTTGGGCTGTGGTTGGGTGTGGTAGCTAAAGACCCGTAAGATTTCTGGTCTTCCGGATTGTCTGAAGCGAGCGGTTGATAAGACATTTTAGTCGAAAGCCGGGGGAGTGTAGGAAGGACGGACTCTACGGTAGTGAGGTTTAGTAGCTCAAAACTTGAGGAATTATCATCATTAATTGACGGGCTGCTCCGAGAAGGAGAAGTGAATGAGCTGGTCGAATTTCCTTTCGAAAATCTTGGATATTCAGGAAGAGACATATTGGCTAGGACTATATCCGTTGGGGGAAGGGTATTTAACAGCGGAGACGATTCATTGCACGATAACGTATAGAAGGGAATGTGAGAATAGGTGGGATGGATGACGTGCTACGTAGTTACTGCTCACGCGGGCTTCTAAACGTCGCGGATAGGAAGTCGGAAGTCGGATTTCTTTAACTGGCGAAAAATGCTAATCTAGCAATGAGAGGATCTGTTGGCTGCCCTCCACACACACTTACACACACTTACACACATTGTGTCCGTAACTGGTCGTCTATGATGGAAATGCTGCATAGAAGTTATGGGAATTTAGATGGGAATGTGTGTTGAATAATACAATTCCATCCGACTGTTGATAACGCTGATACCTCCATCACCCACCACCGATTTGCAAGGGCGTTGAGACTGAACGAATAATATGGCGAGATATGCGATTTGGTGATTGCGGTTGGAATGTCATCATTTTAATAATAAAAATACGCGCGGGTTTCTTTGAAAAACGATTTGCACCGCCATCTTTATCAGCCACATGAGTGTAGCCCCTGGAAATGGGCGGTGAGGCTTGACACTTAGGTACCAAGTACCTTCGAGTGCCGCTTTGCTCGACATGTGACGTCAGCTCAAGTGGCTGACACCTGGAGCTTTCAAGGTTAGATTTCGAGGTTAGAAGGGTTTCAACACGAGCGCCAAGAAGATTCCAAACCCCACCTTGTTAAATCTCTTGTCCATTCACCTTTTCCCTTTTCTCACAACTGTAAATCTTTACTAAATGATCGCTGGAAAATAATGGGTCCAACGCTAACACAGCCCACTGTCCCTGCGTTATGTCCCCTGTATTCCCTGTTATTCATGGTGTTTGTTGCCTATTATCAATGAAGCACGGTTCAGTTATTCAGCGATGCACAGCCCGGTGATCCAGTAAATCCAGTGATCGATGCGTTTTAAATCCAAACCTGTCTCTTTCTATTCCGTGTTTGATCTTTTTTTTCCTTGGATACGTGTTTATCGTCATTTTGTCGTCTCGTTTTGTATTATCATCTATTTAGACTTTTTGGTTTGAATTCCTTGTCTCTTATTTTATTTTTTATTACTTCCTCTCGCTTCCTCGAAATCACTGAAATCACTGAAATCACCGTGTATACGAGAATCAAGCAGTGTTTTGGTTTGCTCGGTTGAATTTCCGTCTTGCCCGTTTATTCTCCTTTATTTGGCTGGCCAAAAGGAAATTCGACATTTGAGAACTAGAACATAACACTTGTTACATCTAGTTAACTAAATCTATTCATATCGCAACAATGCAGTTTTCCGCTATCACTCTATCTCTCTTCGTCGCCTTCGCTGCGGCCCAGAACTCTACGCTTCCGGATCTAGTGTCGCAATTACCGGATTGCGCCGCGGGCTGCTTAGATAGTTCCGCGAAATCCACCGGATGTGGCTCGACGGATTTCGTATGTCTTTGCAGTGAAGATAAGCGGCAGTCTTTTATCAAAAGCATCACCGGCTGTATTGGCTTCTCAGCCAAATGCTCACAGGATGATATTGGCAGTAAGTAGATGTCATATAATATAAGCGAATAATGGCTGAGCATAGCTAACACTGTGGTAGAACTTCAAACTTTGGCCCCCGAGATCTGCGATGCTGCGACATCCAACCCGGACCCCTCCGCCGTTGCTTCGGCATCAAATATCCTCACATCAGCCATCGGCGCTGCAAGTGCTACTTCGAGTCCCGATGCCGGCGTTAGACCCGAAGTTGGAATGGGTTTAGTCGGTGTCGCGGCTTTTGCTGCAATGGCTCTTTAAACCTCTTCCTGAGCCTAGATAATCGATATGGGTGATCATTACCACCTTCTTAGCGTAAGCAGATCTTACCATCTTTAATGATTCGGAATAGGGATAGGCGGTTACTTTATCTTAAACGTTAGACTGGGTCGGATAGGTTGTAATCTTGACGCCGGGGTTAGTCGGAGGGTCAGGTCAATAGCACATTCTCGGTTCTTGAGTGGGACTTGAAAGGTTCTAGTCCCTAGAATTATGAAAAACACCAAGGGACTATATCGTATTGTATTGCATATTATTTTGATGGTACTAGGGCGTATATACACATGGCCAACTACAACTACTGTTGGGTTGCCTTTTAGATTCTTGACCCTTTGATATGTGCAATTCTTCATATATCAAGCAGTGAATCCGGATCATTAGCATCAAGACTACGTCTGGCGTAGCCTATCTAATAGATGCCTCCTAGGTAGGTAGACCTCGTCAACTATATCCTACACCTTCAAGGAAACTGAATAGCGGTACTCACATGTTGTATTCTTCCTGGACACTTGACTAAATCTTGTCGAATTTATGGAAGGAAAGAAAACGTAGAAGCATTACCCTCGCATTTCGCGGGTCTTTTTAGCCCCTTATCTTTAAGCTTCTTCTCCAAGTCCTCGAAACATTTCTCAGAACGTGATACGCATCGTCCGAAGCCCGTTGGTAACTTTGTGGCCTTGAAGTTATCAGCCTTTGCCCCGAACCTCACTGGCCTAAAATACCAATGCTCCTCCAGAAACAATGTTGGCATTATAGGCACCTAGGGTTAGACCACCCAACTCGACTATACCCTTCGTCGTAGATGAGGTTTGGTACGGTTTAGGTATCCAAAAGAGCGCAAATTTGGGGATACTTTCGCGGAAAATAATAAGAAAGTACCTAAGTCCCTCCGTCGCGAGGCGGACCAAGAAGCAAGGAAACAACTTCGCTATTCCGCGAGGACCCTATCTACAACTATGGCTAAGAGCGACTACATATAGAAGTTCTTTGTTCTATATGTAGCACAGGCTAGAACCCTGACAATCTCCCAACCTCCAGAAAAAGGCTTTGGCAAAGATTATTGACTTCGCTTTCGCATAGAAACTTCATCAAAGTCGATTTGCCAACTCCAGGTTTGCCCATGATATGACATGACATGAAATATGTTTTCCTTACCTATATGAACCATCAGCGGTCGTGGTATCAGGCACGCTACCGCGAAAGTGGTTGGGGTCTCTTCGTAGCCATGCAGAAAACTCCTTATACTGTCGGTATTTTGCCTGATAAAGCGTGGTTGTTGCATTAGAATCACTTTCGTCATGAGCATCCTTAGCTGTATTACCTTGTTACCCACTATTTAGAGGGGATTCTGGATCCTGAAGAGACTATTCAAATGTTTTGTGATGCGCTGTATCCACGTTCTCAAACCGATCACGCATTCTGGGGTATTGGGGCTTTGTGGGGTAACGGCTTGCTTTAATTGAATATCGACGCTCTCTTGGGGTTCACGAAAAACGCTACCATAATGTCCGAGTCGATGATAGTATTGTGTTGAAGTCTTTTCACCTAATCTCTGAGATGTAGTGTTTCTTTTTAGGATACTGATGTGGTGATAGGTGTATGCTCTAGTTTCCGTGCTATGTTTGAGCTGTAGTTGGATTAGATCTTGCATATCGGGACAATAATAACCAGGAGACCTATCGAGACATAGGTATTACTTAGGTACCTATTTGTACCTGGAGTTGTTTCCTGTAATTGTCGAGGCCTACTTGTAATTGATCCCGCTAATTGCTATTTCTCGTATTTCTCAGAACTGTCGCTACGACATTAAGTCTGCTATCTGGTTTTTTTTTTTTTTTTTTTTTGGCTTTTAGCTCTTAGATTAATGTTAATAGCCTATCGAAAGATCACTCCATCGTTGGGCAAGCTCACATAGGGACTTCTCGTCCTCGGTCATGTCGGATACCGGTAACTCTAAGCATCCTCAGGCTGAGCTCTTGAATTTCCCTTTCCATAAAAGCAGTGTTGGTGTTGGATTGAGTTGCATCTTGGCGGGATTCATGTAGTTCCCTTGCTATATTAGATACAAGCCCTACAGTCGCCAGTGCTTCCATTATTGTATTTCCTGGAGAATCTTTATATTATCGCGGTCTTTGTAAATTTGAAAGGCAAGCATTAAATTAAGCTTATCATATAGACTGCGCACCTAGCATACGTAGGGTTGCTTATCATCTCGTCAAGACAGCCTTGGTAGGGTCAGAAACGCCCTGTATGCCTTGGGCTAACCTACCGCGGCGAGAAATGCAAAGTCATTGGCCAAAGGATTTCACCGCCACTTGACTATATTGTGTCTTAAATTTGCAGGTATCCATGGGTTTCTCGGGGCGAAATCACCCAGGGTAACCAGCTCGTCCGTTACTAGGTTGGTAACATCTACAGCTAGATGGGACCTACAATAAATTAGGGATGATTGAAAAAGGGGTAAAAGGACTCGAAGTCTTCAATAGATTAAATAGCAGGCTAATAAGGAAAGAGAGACTGGCAAACGTGCTGCAGGATGAGATAGATATCGTTAATGTATCTGGGCCACGTTCCTCTTCCTACATGATATGCTAGTAGCTATTATTATTTATAACAAACTCAGTGAAGCCATGTCCGCAACTACCTTAACCAGATTTAATTATATACCTACGTTGATACCTACCTACCTACCTAGGTACCTAGATAGTTGACTGAGGATGAGTTATGTTAGGTGAATTACAGTATGATGATATGATGGGGGGGGGAACTTGGAAAATGGGCTCTATTAATCTTTGATGATTTTACATAGACTACGAATACTATATCCCCTTTCCTGTAGAATCCGGCGTAGCATTCTACGTGTGACATTAAGATAAATTTCGAGGTAAGACCGTCACGTTGATGAACAAATATAAACCTATCAGGGTTCTCCCTATATCCTAGTTATTGAAGTTGAATGTAGGTATAGTGGGTTTTCTTTAGGAAAATCCGGTTGTGATTGTAACAATATCTTTTAGATCCCCGCCACCCTCCAGGACTTCATGGAACATTCGGGACTTGACTCTTATATATCAACTACCTTACACTGAAGTTCGGATATGCCTGGGTTTTAGCAGGGGATCTGCTATATCATCTGATACGGCATGTTTAAATACTACCTAGATTATGTGAACTTTTGCACTGATCTTTATTCCTTGGAATTGTCTCCTAAGAACTTATCGGCATGTACGTATTGCTAGGTACTAGGTGAGGTACTCTAGAAGGGCTTTATAAATCTAGGTATTAATCTACGGATATCATTTCCACAAATTATTTTATGTTGCTTTAATTAGACTCGACTACATTTCGCGCACAATACACAAGTACCATCGCCAGCCATACTGTGAAGATTCGTACAGTTTATGATAGGCGAAAGGCATTAGAAACCCGCAGAATCTTGCAAGGCAGCCATGGCGTCACTCAATGAGGTAAGTAGTAACATCTTGTGATAATCGATTTGGCAATGGTGTTAACTCCCACCCGGGTTTTTTTCTATGGCGGATACTCTGTCTGCTATCTCATCATATTACGACAGTGACGTGTAATGAGAGCTGATGACCTAGGTAAGATTGAGCCTAGATACCCTTATAGGTGCATAGCCGAATCTCATGGACGGTGTCCGGGAACATACGAACAGTGAAGAATCAGTATCTTTAAAAGGCCAGGTAAATCTTCATAAAAGGCCAACCCATCCACTTTCCATGTGAGATAGTGGCCCGACCACAATACACCTAATTCGTATGGGGTTTAGTCTATCCCCTAACGAAAAATAGAAAAAACAGAAAACTGCCCGGTTGCATATTTAATATATTTAATATTTAAAATAATATGATAAATTCAATTATTTTATAAAAACTCAAATAGCTTCTTAGCCATTCCTTTTAGCCATATATTTATTCAATTATTATAATAATATGAATTCCAATCATATGTATTTGATTGGTTAGATTGATTAGATTGATTAGGCCATTAATTTTGGTGCTGCGAGGGCACTACAGGTGCTTGAAATTCAGGCTGGGGAGGGTGTTGTATGCTTTGAAATTGATCCTGAAATTGATTTTGTATGTCCTGTAACCTGTATATATTAGGGAGGGTTATATTAGGCTTTGTTGTTGTGAGTGTTAGCGTTGAGGGTATTATGTACAATTGTGGTGGTGGTGCAGGTGGTAGTGTTGGTATTGATAAGTGTTCCGATATTAATTTTAATTGATTTTGTTATTTTTGTAATAGCGTTATCATACTGGTAATTACAGTATCTTTCTTATTAGCTTTTTTGGTTTTAGGTTTACGATCTTATTGGTGTTAAGTAGGGGGTGGAAGAGGTTTATTATGAGAGGGTATATGATTAGTATTGTAATTAATTGATTTTAAGGGTTGATTTTAAGGCCCTGGGGTTGTTTTTGAATTGTACCTTTTGGGATTTATGATGTTAATTTTGTTTAATTTGTGCTGGAGCGCCTCAAGAGGTAGGTTGTTAAGATGCGCTAGCCTGTGTTTGCGCTTTGCAAGCACTTTAGGGTTTAAGATTTCCATATCTTTCGCTTTTTTGTTAATAAGGTTTAAATTGTTGTTAAAATGTAACTACTAATGGCGGTTAATATTGTTTAATTTAAGAACTTATGGTCAACTTGGATTTATATCTTTTTAATTATTTAATATTAAATTGTATAATATATGTTTGCAGGGCAGATCCTATTATTTTGTAAATAAATATTTATAAGGAGGTTTTGAGATATTTTTCCTAAAATAGGTTTTATAATCTTTAAATGCATATTTGAATTGGAGTTAAATTTGTTTTATAGTTTCAGGTGAAATACAGTGTAATATATGATAAAAAATTCTTATAGTACAATATTTGACAAAACTTTGAGATTTAGTTTTTTGAAGGTTTAATTTGTACGTAGCCTTATGTTTGGTATATATATTGTATATTGAATTGTATAATATATTTAATTCATAGTAATAATGCTTAATATATTGTTTTAAATGTTTATGTGCTGTTTCAATTTTATTGGTGGTTATAATATTATAATTACGTATGTGCGATATAGTAAATTGAGCGAATTGGAGGTGCTAGGGGAGGTAGTATTTGATTAGGTAATTTATTAAGGTTATAAAAAAAAAACATTAATAAAAGTATTTTGAAAAAATATATAAAAAAATTAATTGAATTTTAAGGAATTTTGAAGTAGATGGTAATTTAAAAATGTTTGTACATATATTACCTTCTTAATTTGGTAAATAGTGGGTTGGTAAAAAATTTTAAATTTATTTTGGAAATTTTTGATTAGTTAATATTTTTATGATATTTTTTGGTGTTAAATTAAAAAGTACTATAAGTGTGTATAGGCAAGAGATGTATTTCAAGTGTTTGAATTAAGATTTTTAAAAGGTTTTATTTGTACGATAAGAATGGAGTATTTAATTTACAAATTTGATGATGGAATTGTTTTTTTAATAGATCCTATATAAGCTAAAATAGGTCCTCTATTTAAGCATATATTACTGATTTTTAAATTAAAATAAAGTTATTATGAGTATTAGGTTATACATTTATATTGAAAATTGGGTATTAAGGCTCTTCAATGATTTTATGGGTAATTTTATTAGTTTTTAAATTATTTTTAACCTTTTTAGGGTTATTATTAACCTTGTTATCAATAGGAGGGTTATATGAGGGGAGGTTTGGATTAGGTAAATTTTTATTTAATATTGTATGATTGTTAATTATATGTTTTTCATTATTTGTAAGTAATGTTTCAGCAATTCTTGACAATATTTTTACTTATTTTTTAGTTATGTGGTATGTTACATTTTTGAAGATATGTTATATACACAATTGTTGTGGCGTTTTTTTAAATATATTATTTATAGCTGATTTAAACACTTAAGAAAAGTCATTTAAAATTACGGTAGGAGGATCGATTTTGTGTTGAATTTGTAGGCTTTTTAAGTACCCTAATTGCCATGAAAAATTAGCCTCTAATTCTCCAAAAATTAGGCTAAATACCATATGAAAATTTGTATATAAGGTGGTGAGGCTTGTTATATTTAATAGAAGTATATTAAATTAATTAATTTATTTTATATATAAATTAATATGGGGAGTTAAAAAAAACAATTAAAATTTACTTTATATATATTATTAAATAGTAAAACCTTAAGGTTGCGATATCATATATTTATATATTATTTGAAGGTTCAAAATAGATAAATTATATATTTGGAGATTAGGTTTTCATTTATTACAAATTTAATATTATAAGAGTCCTTATAATAATGTAATTTTTGGAGTAGAATTTGCATATTAATAAATTTTCTTTACAATTATCTTTTAAAATTATGCTTTATATTCACTACATTAGATGTTATTATTGTTATATTATTTTAATAAATTGTATTATATAATATATTATCTTTTTCATTTGAATTAAGGGGATTGTTAGGGTTAGATTTTAGTTCAAATTATATATGAGGCTTAAGGTTATTAAATTTGAGGTTATTACTTGATAAAAAATGGGCAATTTGATGTGTATTGAAAGATTTAGTCTTTAATAGCTTTAAAATGGCGGTTTTGAGGTCATAATTAATCTGTTGTAATTATTGATATTCAGCATTAGCTGAGTTAAGATTCAATTTGTGGTTATGAGAGGCGTTTTAAATTTTAATATACCATATTTGGTCTCTTTTTAGGTATGAAATAGTAGCCTTATATTTGCAATTACATTTGTGAGAGGCGCAATCTCTCTCTCTATAACCCTGTTTTATTGGCTTGCCTGACTTATTGTATATAAATTGATAGTATATGAATTCATTATTTGGATTGAATCTGCCATTAGGAGTTTTTGTTTGTACGCTTTTTTTAACATGTATGTGGAAGCCTTGGCTATGTACGAATTTAAGATAAACCTTATGAGCCTCTTTGTACAAATGAAACGGCTGTTGTAAATTGTATTGCGGCAGGGGTTCTCTTTCTCGGAGGCTCTCACGATTGGAAATAAGTGATATAATAGGGGTTTTTATATGATTCAAGGTTGGAGAGATTAGGTCAATAAGGTTTTCAAGGGCTTGAATAGGTGTACGAATTGGTAGTATTACCTTGTTAGGATTAGATGGGGTCATTGGTCTAAATTGGATTGGAGATATGATGCTAAAATAGTACTAGAATATTAAAATATAATAACAAATTATTTTATTAGGTATTAACAATAGTTTCAATAGGTATGTGATATTTTAGGGTTATAATATGTAATTGGGCGATATTTTATTTTAGTTGGGGGTTAGATTAAACCTAATATAAATTGGGTGTGTGTGTGTTGGGCCACCATCTTACGTGGAAAAGTGGATGGGTTGGCCTTTTATGAGGATTTACCTGGCCTTTTAAAGATACTGGTGAAGAATGGCCTACACTTCATAACTCTAGTAGCCCTAAGCGATGGTGTTATGGGCCGATGATCAATATAATGTAAGATGTGCCTCAGTCATTAACGTGGCCGGGATCTTCCATCCAAAAAGCAATTCTTGGCTAATATGAATAAGGCTTTCCAGCCATGCTCGGTACGATCCGAACGGATTCTATCGAGCCTCAGTGTCCGAAGAAATGATAGGCCGCCACTGAATATTGCATAGCTCAAACATGCATTTCGTACAGTGCCAAGACGGGTTCATGCTGGATCGACTCAATTAGTATGTAGATCTCTCGGAATATCACGTATGCGGGGATAAGGCGCTTTCCGCTTCCATCGGAGCATGACGGAGGTATCCGTTCGTAGATGGTTGAGTAACCTGGAACTAAAATCCACAGTTCTGAAGACTTTGTGGGTTGCGTAGTACTGTCAAAGGAGTCATCCACGAGACCAAATGGTGACGTCCCTACGTACTATTATATAGCTATTTAAAAATTTAAAATTTTTTTTTTCCATTTTGATTGAGGAGCTTCGGCAGTTTGCCCCTGGTTACTATATTGATATAAAGGGGGCCAATTAATAACAAAACTTCACCTATTTGTACGAATGCATATTCTGATTTGGAACTATCGGCAGTCTACCACGTGCTCGGATTACCGGAAAGGGCTTGTTATATCCCAATAGCTTGAGCCATCTAGGTTGGCATTCCAATTCGAGTAATGTGGCTGCTTTATTGTGGAACTAGGGATACCTGTGATGTCCGACCTGTCTTAAGAGTATGGAGCAGCCGCTCCTAAATTGATGTTGGACATAGTTGAGGGCCTACCTAGGTACCTACCTAAGGTAGAGTGCAGGGAGTTGAGTCTGGTAGAATCAAAAGCAAAGTGTACCTATTTCTTCTAATCAGATATTGGACTTGTACTATCCGGCAATAAGATGTGGAGCTGAAAAGGGCCTCCTCCCCGCCCCTTGGTAGGAGTTGTGTAGTTCAAGGTTCGGATATGAAGTCTAATCAAGCATCGCCTAGGCGGGCCGCTGCCTCTTGGCCGGCATCTGGAATATTCATGCCAGATTAGCGTATAAGAGCTAGGTACGCGCTCTTTCTGCGTGGCGAAAGCGTATACCACCTTGTTTCATTTGTACGGCTGAATGCATTGAACATAGACTCTCATAACCTACGGATATAGGGGTATATCCGTGTATTGCTAGCAGCCCATATTTCCATAGTGATATATCATTCAAGTCACCTGCACCCATATATGTCCGATGACGGTTACTTACAGGCTCATCTTACTTTTAGCTAACATATACGGACCGTATCCGATGGCAGAATGCTCTGGATACGGATTTCCAATTAACCGTGCCTTTTTCTCTCGCCGCGCCGGTTCAGTAGGTAAAGCCCCTGAACTAGCGGGCGTTTTACCCGCGTTTGTAGGTGTTCTGACGGAAACAGCTTCAGGATAATCCTTTAACTTGGGAGTTCGTGCTGGTATATCTACAATTATGGTAGAGAAAAGGTATTCTGACTTTCAGTCATGTAGAGACAAAGGTGTATTTGAGCGTGGTCTTGAGTAGGTGTGCTATTGATTGGGGTTTGCTTCCCTTACTCCCCACGCAAAATTTGTACCTGATGGTTGCAATCACGGTTGTTCACTTATCGGCCTCATAACATGGCTAGGTGCATAAAGTTACCAGCTCTGACGTGAGACTTAGTTCAACATATTGATGTGGCCATATTAGATTCCAAGTCAAATGTAACATCACTCTGATCTTGGGTACCTAGCGTTTGAGGGGTGAAGTAGTGATAGAGTATTATGTATATCACATCGCCTTAGAAAACAACAAACGTATTATATAGTACTTCAAAGAGGTAGAGCAAAGCTGTAATGCGGCGTTAGATATGTAATATGATTTTCTCCTCCACGGGACTGAGTGTCTCTATTCACTGTTGCATGTCAAGCTTTAGAATGAAAGTTGTATCATTCTATTGCAAAGCGTGATTGATTGTAAAAGCTTCGAGTTGGCTAGCATTGATATTCGTAAGGAAACGTCTATGGCTTAGTGATTTAATATAATTTATATGTTTATTTGACATTGCAGACTGTACTACGCCTAGGTAATTGTTTGGAAAGCGTTGTTGAATGCATCCTAACATAGATGTACTGAAGTAACGGTGCTCACTATTCCGGTTGTAAGGAGGAAGAGGAATACCCAACCCTCACCGCAATCGATACATAATCTCAAAGCCTAGCGGGGCTCCAAAATTATTACAGTAGCTGTAAGTAATAGCTTGCGAGATTATTCACCGACTGCAGCTTCTGCAACGCCTCGATGGAGTCGTGGAGTGATTTCTCTACGTCCTCGATCTCGGTCTTTGCTAGATCGCCTTTTCGGACTTCCATATGTGTCCGAAGCCTCACCACGCTAAGATATATGGTAAGAGGCATAAACGTATGTGCCCTAAAATACCCGAGATATTCGTGTTCCTTCGCTAGTCGAGATATCTCTCTGGCTGCGTAGAGCCCCCGGTCTTGATATGGCCATATTAGAGAAGGGTTAGGGTCGTTTATAGATAGCGTTTCCATGATACGGCATAGGTAAATGATAACAGAGTATGCGACCATAAATGAAAAAATGATCATAGGGTTCTCAGCCATATTTAACGAAGGGTGGTTGCTTTGCAGATTATTGAGTCGTCGTGTAAGTAATTCGTCTAACCAATCGTATCTAGAAGAGAAATCAAGGGGAATGTTGCTATACAAAGTCTCTATCGTGTATATTTGTTTGTGGGACAGGGCCCTACTGCAGATGGTGATGAGAATCACACACTCTGCCAATGGTGCATACGGTCTCATGTCGGCAGATGTCATGGTTTCTGCTAAGAAGGGTTGCTGTGTTATAATCCCTCTTTGGAAATCGTTATCCGGGCAAGGAAGGCGTGTAAACACCTACGAAACCAGAGTGAGTATTTTCCCCCATGACTACATCTCGAACCGCAATGTACCGGAATAAAAGGGGACTCACCACTTCTTCATTTAACGTCATAGGCGCGCCTTCGCTAACGCTAATAAATCGATCGAGGCAATATGCTACCCAAAAAGTACGCCTCTTCTCCTCCAACGTAGTTGCACTGCCGCTGCCTTCTACACCCAAAGCTCTGGGGCCATCTAGTTCATAGAGTTTTAGGAATTGAACCAGGCGAAATACTCGGCCAGCGCTAAGCCATCCTCGGCGGTAGTTCGTCTTGGTAAATTCGTAGAAAGTAACAAGGATCCATGCTTGTAGATGTTCGATATGACATACCGGGGAATCACTACCGTTCAGGTCCAGCTGGTCTAACATGAATCTTGTCTTGCCATAAATAGACTCCTGAATCCCGCTAAACTGGCTTGAGAAGGCGGTAGCTGATGTTAATATGGCATACTGCAAGCATTGTTGAGGTTCGCTAATAGTACTTCCATCATTGATCCACCTGAATGTCTTCGCCTTATTCAGGATGGGGGCAAGTGGGTGCACGCGATCAAAATAAAGCTGTATTCTTCAAGTAGAGTAAGCTACCTGGATGTAGTTTTGGGAGCCGGAGAAACCCACAAATCAGCTTTCGCGAGGTCCGATATGAAAATATCGCCAACAGAACCCGGACTCTGTTTGGGTGATGGATAGGATGTCGCTATGGTGGGTACAACCGACAGCTCAGAGAATAGCAACGGGGAGTGAGGTGCAGTCGCCGGCGGTCCCCATGCCAACGGAATCGAACCATTTAGAGGTTGTTCCTGTTGGGAGATGTCCCAATCGGGTACTACGACGAAAGCAGTTACTACTTTCGCTCTTCAAGCTAGGTGCAGTTGCTGAAGATGTCTCGGATATGTCGGATATGATAGTCTATCCGACAGGGAGAGCAGAAAAAAAGCAAAGTGTAAGCTTGAGGAACATACAGGGAAACTGTGTCGAGATGGTCTCCTTTGTTGGGGAGTCTTCTGTTAATCCAAGTTCGTGACCATTTATAGCCGCGCTATCCTCGGTTTGCGATGTAGAGAGGCGGCGCTCCAGTGCCACTACATTCATTGTTTAGTTTAGTATCAGCACTCAGTTCGTGTTGGGTATGTCGTACCTATGCGACTACGAAGTGCTCCTATGCTTCCTTTTTTAGGGCCTCGGGGTACGCGACGGTCGTTGACTTCGCAAGGGATCTGAGCATTTGCACATGCACCGCATTGCGGACGTTGCCTGTCGCATCGAAGCTTTTTCTTGCGGCATTCTTTTTTTCGTATGGTCCAGTTAGTATTGAGCTCAATTAGAACGCCGTTCAGCCATCGTTCCCTTTGATCCGCGGGCAATACAGGGCCTCTATTCTCGCTACTGGGGGCAGAGACGTTAAAACGTACCTTCGCAGGCGTAGCCAGGCTGTTGACGTGGCTCAGCCCGTCCGTACATGACGCTTTGACTGCTTTTCAAAACCTCGGTGTCTCGAATAAGCTCGACGCGACCGTTTAGAATGGGAATAGCGAGCTTATTTCATAGCTCGGTCTCGCAGATGACGATCGGATCCCCATCTACACGATTTTCGTAAGACTCTGGACTACCGATCAGCAATGCTATATGACAAGGGAAGAACCTGGAATTGAAGTAAGTATTGTTCGCCAAGGCGATAGCAGATGCGTATCTTGCGCCACCGGGGTAGGTGCAGCAATGTCTATCAAGGCCAGCGAGCCTCACTGAAACTCGGCCGAGCGTTGTAAAATGGTTTATGCATCGGAAACCCCTTCGCTAGCCTTGTGTATTGGGATGTCACTGCGGCCATTACTCAAGTAGGAACTACATATTAGGCTCTATGCCTTGGTGGCTTCATGCGGATTATGATCAGTCAAATCCAGTCAAGGATTAGTCCCTGGGGACGGTAAACGGCATGCGCCGCCATGGCGTCCCGTAATCTCGTCATCTGCGTCATTAGATCGTGGAATAATTGCACAACACTGGCATGCCATCCATCATGTTCCCCCCCACATCTCTATCCAAGCATGGATCTCAGTTCCTATGTCATAAGTACTTTCATCGATCCGAGATCTGATATAAGGGGTAGTACAAGTTATCTCTATCAATGCAAGGACGGCTGCATCTCATGGTCATGCACCCTCGATCCGACTACCGACATAGGCCTCATTTGACTACAACTGGGTATCTACTGGCCTATTTCTAGATCGGCGGCACTACCACCGAGTCCCGCCGTACTAGTTACGGCTTTTGGAAAGGTATGGGCTGGGCTGAGGTTTTATGAAATTACTTAAGTTACCTTTTCCCAGTATCCCATTGGATCAGAATGTCTCAGGGACAAATTACATCCTTGCCAGAAGCTGTAATAACCAACCACTGCATCCGGACTCGAGATTGGTTGACAGGCAATCAGCCAACCAAACATCAGGGATGTCCGGCATCGTAATTATAGGATGCCTCGTCCGTGGGGGTAAATATGTTTCGCCATCAAGGGTTACGCGTATCTTGGGCACCTAAGAGAGCTTCTAATGCCCAAGATTCCAGAGCGAATAGCTACCTTACCTATACCTTAGCATCCGTGCCGTGTAAGTAGCCTATGACCCATGGACCCGTAGATTATTTCTGCCATTCTATCCTTATGCTTCTCGTTTCCACCCTATAATATCTATCACGTATAAGGGGCTCAGTAAAGATCTAGTGAGTACCTATATAGTAGGTTAGGTAGTTCTAAAAGGAAGTAAAAGGAGCGAGTGTAAGGAGCTCTAGTGGCTCGACTTACATGCGCGCTCCCCACAACGTGACAATATCATTATTCATCGAGTGTCACATTTAAATGGTAAAGCAAAATACAATATATCTATTCGCAGTAATAGTACTTAGTGAATAGCAACGACCGATATCAAAACTCCTAGTAACTAGGTACCTATCCTGCACGTCCGTAACTATCGGTTTCGCGTAAACGCCCTTGGACGGAGCAAGGCTCTTTACTTTGTTAATATTCTATTAAGTTGCTTTTCAGATGTTCTTAATTACCTGGCCATAAGACTTAATAAAACCCAATTTCACATAAAAGATTTTTAATTTTATGAGCTCTAGTTTAGATTGTATAATCTAGGTATTAAAGGGACGACTATCTTCTAATCTTTCGATATATTGCTTAATAGCAACTAGTTATATCCAACCAGCTTGGTCCTTGGTTGATATGATTGGATTGTAGTAGCGAAAGCGGTTGGAAGAGTCGTATTTACCTAACTTTATAACCGTATATTTACTCAACGGGTTCAAAACCGTTAGCATAGTTGGAATAAGCATTGATGGGACGTCCTGGTTGGCTTTCATTCCATTGATCCCGAACCTCAGCTATCCATTACCAGGCGGTCTTCTCAATTTCCTGGTTATTTCTTGGGATAGTGGTCTGAAAAAGCATCAGGTGATGGCTAGCACGGAAGGGGTAGACGGAGTTGTCCGAGTTTATAGCTGTAACCGCCGCGGTAGAGAATCCTTCGTGAAGAATACCGCCTCCGGCAGTAATAAACAAGTTTTTGAAGCCATCCTATATTAGTCGCTCAGCAATCACGTTGTATACCTACTTCAAGACCTGCCGTTGCAGCGATTCTGATTATATTTTCCTGGCATAGTAGGCCACTCTCGGCACTGCCTTGAGCAACAGAGATCTCGGGGTATGATACATCTCCAGATTCTTCGTAGAATGCTTCGATCGCATTGAATGCTGCCAGCTGCTTTTCGACGTCTTCCGCGGATCTACAATAGGAGAAAGTCCAGAAGATAACAGGTGCCTTATCATCTAACGTCGTGTTCGTCTGGAAATTCCCAAAGTTAAATGCGAATTCAATAGGCGTTGAGCCATTGCAGTGAAAGATACTCAGAGCAGTGAAGATATCTTCGGGTTTACCGCCTCCCCAGACGTAGTTGTGGTAGTGTCATGTATCTGGGCCTCGGACGAGGATATATATCTCGACGCTCGTAACAATACCAAAGTTGTGACCTACACTTTTCATTCCCTATAAGATATTTCTATGGCTGTCTTTGTTGGCGAGAATGATGGAACCGTCTGCTAAAACGACGTTCGGCTGGAGGATATTGTCGCTAATCGTACCGTAACAACCTTCGTGGCGCCCACGCCCGCCGCCTAATCCAGGTCCCTGTAAATTATTTGTTAGAATGAACCTTTTTCTACATTACTTGATGATCATTAATATCTTACCATCATACCCATGCAACCGCAAGATCCGGGTGGTGGTGACATAACCACGGCCCCAAAGATACCTATTTCATGGCCTGGTCATCGTAGAAACCACCTTGGAACCAAGCAGACTTTCCACTAGGATTAAATGTTAATATCCTTGAATTCTTCTTTAATGAATGTAGGGTCTCTGTTTCGTAGGTTGGCCGGTTTTGGGCCTGAAAAAGTCGTGATGATATCCGCCTCCTAATATATCCTGTAATTTGGTCTCTGAACTCCAAGAAAGCTATTCTTAGTGATTAGGTAGGTAGCAATGCCTAAACACCTGTATTATATCTATATGTTTGACGTTATAGCGCCACTTCAGCCTTTAGCGATGGAATAGCCACGTGTTGGCCCCTTTTCGCATGCATTAATATAGAGCCTCATGTTGTATTACCTACACTTGGATAACAAATACTGCCCGAGGATTCGGACGGAGTGTGGATGCCTCCCGGAGATACTCCAAGCATAGCTAAAGAGGTTAAGCATGACGGGAGGATTCCATGCTTGGTACGTTAAGAGGTCGGAAGGAAAAATAAGCTTAACCATCCGTCAGATCTTCAGTTGGTCCTTCTGCGAGCTCCAAATTCTCTCTAACCTTTGAATCTGAGGGGTTCTTATAATGCATCAATGGAGGTTTGGTATACGATAATAGCGATATAGCTATTTTTGTTCTGGTGGCTACCTATATTATACGTTGACTGATTTAAATAGAACTCGTGAAGATAGTACTAAATAGAAGAAAAATAGGTCTTTTGGGCGAACCAACTGGTTTTGATATATGTAGAGCTTGAGGCAACGATCAACCAGCTATTTTTCACTATGGTAGGCTTTCGAAACGCTATGACACACAATGTAACAGAAGAGACGATCTAATCCACCTATTCTTAGACGTGCGACGCCGTTCTTCGCAAATAAAGATGCGCAAGAAAATAAATAAATAAAAATACGGTCGCCCATACGCGTACCAAATTTAACGCAGCTATCAGAAATGGAATCCTTGGGCGTAATTCGACGATAGCATTTGTACAGAGTGCTATAATTAACGCATGACTGAGATGCTATTCGTTGATGTGGAGAGTATCGACCAGACAAAGTCCCTGGCTGATCTAGGCGTAGACAGTCTTGTCGCAGCCGAATTGCGCAATTGGTTTCTTCAAGCGCTGGAGACTAATATCAGTATGCTCGATTTTCTTGACCCTAGCGTAAGCATAGGTAGGCATGAGAGCCTCCAGTATTACGGATCAAGCGTTAGCTGTAAAAGTGCCGGCTGAATAGGGGTTATCTTCGTGAAATCGGTTTTGCTAGTCTTTGGCGGGTGGCGGCGACATTAGGACGTACCTAGATCGGTGAACGCAGATGTGGCAGGTATTGTTTTGGTGCAGCGAGAGAGGGGGAAAAGAAATGAAAAAAAGGGGTAAATCTAGTTCTAATCTACCCCTGTTACGCTCGACTACCCTGGGTTAGCTCCCCTTTTCAAGGTATGTGCTGGTTATTACATGCGAAATCTTAACATTTTCATCCCCCTTACTTAACCTCCGGATCGTTTACTACAGGCTCATCTTCCAAGTACTCTCACTTCAAAAATTATATTTCACTGGAGGTATTCACTAGAGGTAAGCACCGAATAAAGGCTTCGGAATTATGGGGTCTACGCATCCAACGCCAAGAAATTGTATTCAAATTAGTCCTCAAATGAAGGAAAATACAAATAACAGAACTGACTGAACCAAGCAAATATACATATTCGTCGGTTGGAGTTACTCGTTTAGCCAACATACTCAGTAACTTCCGCCCATTCTTTATCATTCTTCAAGTCCTCCAAATCCCTCTCAGTTAAACATACTACTATAGGCACATATCGGGATTCGTCCTCAGGTGGTAAAACATACATTACCCCGCCAAGAGGCGCCAGCTTAGGTCGTCGGATCAACGTAGGCTTTCCCAGGACACCCAAGCCGATCGTCTTGGTGGTTAGCTGGGTAACAGACGAAGATCCGACGTCAAGAGCCGGATTAAGGCCACCACCGTATACCAAACTTCCCTTATCAGGAACATTGGCCACAAATGTAGCATAACTACGCACTGCCCATTCGTTAGCCGATTGATTGAGTTCGGCTCTTAGACGTGACGCTATAGCTGACAGCGTCAATTCTGAAGAAGCCAAGTCTCGGTACGAAAACCGGGCAAAGGCGTGATGAATCATCTGCCCCATGTATCCCGGCGGGCAGCCGACAGCGCTGCGGACGTCGATGGATCGCACGAACTTAGACACAGCGGCAGGGTCCACGCTGCCGTTAGCTACACGCACAGAAGCCAGTCGCTTCCAGTAAAATGCGCACAGGGCATCGTTGCTTGATATATACGACACCGAAGGATCAAATTCGTCTGTCTTCGACGCGGCTTGCTTAATCATAGAAACAGCTTTGTTGAAAACCCGGAAGCACGCCCATCTTAGAGGCGAAGGCGAAAGCGCAGATGGTGGCGTGGGGGTAGGTGTAAACGCTGATTTCAAAAGGTAACTATGGTCTCGAATTGGGGTTCCAGGTTCTAGTAGGGGGATGACCTTGGTCCGATCGATATTGGCTTGGTCGACATAGGCCTGAGGAATGTCCTTGCCCTGGATTGCTATCCCCAAGAGAGAAGCAAAGACGAACATCCCCGCCGTATCCATGATATTATGTTGACCGGAGAAGTTAAGGATTATACCATCCTTGATGAAGTTCGCTTGAATCGCTAACACAGGTGCGAAACCCATCTTTTCGACATCATACCCCATGGGGAAGCCGGGGAAAGGGCAAAGAATGTTTCCATCAAGTGAAGAGATGGGAGCCCCCTGCCGTACTAAATCCTCGTAAGAAGGGCAAAGACTCGTGCAGTCTTTCACATACAGGATATTGTCAACGGAAAATCCTAAGGGCAACGGTCTCGTCTCGATCCTCCCCGAATTATCTGCCTCTTGCCCCTCATGAACCACCTGCTCGCCGAGCCATGGAATCTTGGAAACGATGCGACTGACTGCATCCTTGAGAGCGCCAACGGCGATCTCCCGAGGTATTTCAGGGCCTAGGGGACAAATAGTCAAGATGTGATTATATGTCTTAAGCTGAGGGAACTGGCTGATAACATCTTGAAAGCGGCTCGCTGTATCGCTTACAGTTTGGGCATCACCTAGCCCTAGAGCAGACTGCGGCAAGATGGGATCAGACTGCATTGTGAAATTATATGGTAAAGGCCGTGTGAATCAGATATACCAGTCTGCCCTCTATATTTACTCCTTTCTATATCTAAACATATTCTCCTTCGATACCCTTATATATCACGTCTTGTCCTCTTGTTTATTAATATCATCTAGTTCGATTGTCTTAAGGAACGGATCGAATAACTCCGAGATACACGTACATAACTTATCAGATCGAATATTATGTTACATTGCCTATCATTCAGAGAAATTTCTAGGTAGTGGAAAAGCTTTCTTTACTGATCCGCTAGGTGTTACTCTCACGCATGCTTAACATCCTTCGGTCATAGCTCTCCATGTCATCATAAGATGAACAGTCTTGCATAGGACATTGAACTTGAGTATAACTCCTAGATCTTCGTGATGGGGTCTTCAGAAAGCAACCAAGCCAATAGCCCGAATGTCCGTAGGTGTCACCCCCCATCAGTAGCACCATCACATACCAAACAGTTGCATTTTCGACGGACATAGTTCTTAAATGTGTGGGTCATAATCTAACAGAGTATGTAAATCTTTCTAACTCAGAGTTTGAATTAACCCTACCCTTAACGTAGGATAAGCCATAGAAAATTTTGATCGTCGAGTCCGAGAAGACTTTCAGCAGGTACGTAATAGGGACAATTTATCGCACAGAGGCCAGATCGAGAAGTTACATAGGCACCTATAGATGACAATTGCAATTATCCTCAAGATAATTTAACAAAGATTTCTTATTCATCAGTCATATCGAGCACTAGGGCTACCTGGAGGAAAACAGCGCATACGAGGACAACCAAAATGAATATACCACACACATGACGTACGGTCTTTCATATCTCAGTTTATACACTACTCTAATCAAGTTATATTTTTACTGTCAGGCCTGGCAAATCAGTAAACTAGGTAGTATCGTTTGTCTTAGATAAGTAGCCTTGTCTATGCACTTGAAAGCGCAGGATATAGCCCAGCCAGTTGCCACAACCGCGTGTTGGCATACTTGTAAAACCCCTTTGACGATAGATGTCTATTATCCATGTGGGTAAAATAGCCGCTGGATCGTAGTCATATCCAGTGATCTGTTGGAGTAACAAAGCCCGAATGTTACGGAGGTTGCCGAAGCTACATAGCTATATAAACTCCGAACTCTCTACCACTAATGTCGGGACTTGAACAGTGGCGTGGTTGTGTGCATCGGAGTGGAACCTAGGAAATAGACATCAAAGCCACTTACCAGTTAGGCGATAGTATGCTATTGGTAAACAATGGGAAATGATATATCGAAAAGCCATCCCAACGTTGTGTTAGCCTGATTAAAGACTTTCGTGTAACTAAAAAAGAAAAAAAAAGAGGAACAAGCCACAATCCCAAACGGAACCTCGGGGCGATTTATGACCCCGTCTCCCTAGCATCCTCGTACTCGTAGTGACCCAGATAAGCGCGTGGGAATGAATACATGATACAGGAACATGTGCAATATAGGCAGGTATGTACATAGCTACTTCGTAAAAGCAGCTGGTTTGACGAATCTAAGAGAGTTTTCATTTCTTTCCCAGACTCTATCTTAATACGCTGCTTGCCATACCTAAACCATCACCCAGAGGCGGAATGTTAGCAGGCATTCTTAACTTCAAAGAATTGCCCACTAGTCATTGAGACGGCTCCGATACAGAACCAAAAATAAGACGAAATTCGCAGCTCTGCTATTTGCGTCAAATAAAATGGGTGTTCTAGAGTCTAGCGGCAGGCTCAGCTCTGATTCGGAAGAACATAAGCAGGTGTCTGATGCACCCCAACTGATACCAACTCCAACCGCTGCGGCATCACTACGTACCCATTCATCCCAAACTCACGAAGAGTCTCATGAGAAGGCTTCTATAGATAGTGCATCTGCCAAGGAACAGGGCTTGAGTAGGGCATCCCAAGAGAAGCCCTCGCCTAAGATCAATTCCGAAGAGCAAACCATCGCCGACGTCGAGTCTGCGAAAAATGAACTGACTGCAGAGCCCCCACCAAAGGAAAATGAAAAGAAAGATTCCGACGATGAGTATGTCAAGGGACCCAAGTTGTATTTGATCATGATGTCGACTACAATGGTTTATTTCCTCATCATGCTGGACAATACCATCCTGGCCACAGTACGCAATACTATTATTTCAGTCTCCAAGTTGCAACTCGTGCTAACCAAGTCCAACAGGCCATTCCTTATATCACCGACGAATTCCACTCTCTGCTAGACGTCGGATGGTACAGCAGTGCATATCAGTTATCATGTTCAGCACTGCAGCCCTTCGGCGGAAAGATATACACCAAGTTTAACTCCAAGGTAGGGTTATCCCCAAACGAAGAGTTAGAAATTTGTTGCCTAACATTGTTCTTCAAGTGGGCTTTTATAGTTTACTTTATACTCTTCGAAGTTGGTTCCGCCGTTTGTGGCGCCGCTTCGTCGTCGACTATGCTAATTGGAGGGAGAGCGATCGCCGGGGTGGGTGGCTCGGGGCTATTGAACGGCACTCTTATTATTATGAGCTCGTGCATTCCGCCACAACGCCAACCAGGTATTACACAGGATCTCTTGCCTATTTTGGAAATATTGGCTAACACATCCCGAAAGCTCTGGTCGGTAGTTTAATGAGTCGTAAGTAAATTGATCCCCGATACGGGAAGTCGGTATAACTAATTTGTCTCATTTCTTCACAGTTGGCCAGTTGGGTATCGCATTTGGACCACTCATTGGCGGTGCCTTTACGGAATACGTAACATGGAGATGGTGTAAGTCGCATTCTCAACCATGGCCAGTCGACTTGGTTTATTTATTAACATAGACAGGTTTCTATATCAATCTTCCCGTTGGCGGCGTTGTAGCCGTAATAATCGCTTTGACCCAAATTCCAGACCACATCGCCAAGCCGAAAGTGCGCGACGCCTTTAAGAATGGAATTATCCAGTTCGACCTGCCAGGCTTTGCGCTCTTCGCACCATCTGCCATAATGCTCTTTCTTGCGATGCAATACGGAGGAAATGAGTTCCGGTGGGATAGCTCCCAGGTTATCGGATTGTTTTGTGGCTCAGGTGCCACTTTCATCGTGTGGTTGATCTGGGAGTGGTACCAGGGCGTCAACGCCATGGTCCCGCTGTCGATGATGAAAAAGCGTGTCATGTGGGCTAGTTGCATATCTGCACTGTTCTTAAGCGGAACAATGTTCATAACAGTCTACTATTTGCCCATGTACTTCCAGACCGTTCGCGCTACTTCGCCTTTTAAGAGCGGCGTTGACGTTCTCCCTAATATTTTGTCGCAGATGGTTTTCGGAATTATAGGAGGGAACTTGAGTAAGCTAAATACCTACATAAAGCGACGATGCCATAAATCTTAACAGATATATAGTCCAAAGGGTCGGTTATTTCCCGCCGTTCGTACTCCTGGGCGCCGTGCTTAATGCTACAGGCTGCGGTCTTCTAGCACTCCTCTCTCCTCACACGCCTACAGGACAATGGGCCGGATATCAAATCCTCTTCGGCGCTGGTCGTGGGTTTGCCATATCAATTGTATGTTCACAAGAGCCTTAAGCCCAGAGGAGTCAGACAATTAACTTACCTTTCATCCTTCTAGCCCTTTCTTGCTGTACAAAATCAGCTTCAGAAAAATCTTATCCCCGCGGCTATGTCAACGCTTGTATTTCTACAAAACATCAGTGCCGCCGTTATGACCGTCATTTCGCAGACTATTCTAACCAATAGTTTAATTGAAATCATCCCACAAGATGCGCCCGGGGTTAATCCCCAGGTTGTTATCAACACAGGTACGACAGCATCAGCACTAGCTCAAGCCGTGGGTCAACAAGACTTACCCGGCGTTTTATGGGCCTATGCACATTCTTTGCGACGTATTTGGTACTTTGCTGCCGGTCTTGCCGTGCCTCCGTTCGTTACCGGTTGGTACATAGGTTGGACTAATATCAAAGTGAAAGCTAAGACGGAAAAGAAAACCGAGATATCGGAAGAGTGATTCCTTCCTCTCACGTCGGCCACGCATGAAAGGACAGAGGTAGACATGGTTATTATAGGATATTTGATATTATGGGCTCTCGTAGAATAGTAGTTATCGTAGCTAATTATGTAGTATGTTAAGAGATGAGAACTTGGGTGGTAGGTTAGGTAGGTAGTATTTACAAATTTAAAAACTTTCCCTGTTGTCCGAAATCCTTGGCTTGCAAGTATAAGAAGTTTCATTGAGAATACGATACCACGGCCCCTGAGAAGTACTTAAATAGTAACTACAACCTTTTGAGCTGAGACACCCTTCATATTGGTGTCTAGAGCATCTTGGATACATTCTAGCCCTTGTCCTATAACCTTAGGCTCTGGCTTTACCTTATATTGTCCCCTGGAAAGTGCGAGAGGCAAAAAGTCATTATATATCATTCCACCAACCTCGTTAGCCATGAGGTCGTCGCCCCAGATGAATTTTGTGGACACCCCCTTAATCTTTGCACGAAAAGACTTAGATATGTTCCACCATATATAACCCATCAGAAGACTAGCTATGCCTATGGGATTCCCTGATAGTTTCGCTGGGTCAAGAGGCACACTTGCCTGCGCGACGAATTTGCGACCGGGAACAGCGGACACAATATCGATACAGGCCTCGAGAGACCCATTGCCGATAGCGATAGCGCCTGCACAGGTCCTATCTTTTAACGCCGCAATCATAGCTTGAGGAGTATTTGAATCGTTATAGTCGAAGGCCTGTGAGGCGCCTAGCGCTTTCACATAGTCAAAATTCTTAGGCGACGCTGTTGTAAAGACCTCGTATCCAGCAGCCCTGGCGAGTTGGATGGCATTAGTCCCGACACTGGTTGAGCCACCCCACACGATAAACACGGTGGGAGGTGTCTGATAGCTATGGTCCGAGGAGGTGGGATGTCTCAGCCCGATATAGTCCTTCATGAAAAGACCACAGGCAGCGGTGGAAATGCCCATGGGTAAAACACAAGCTTGCTCATATTGTAGATCATCCGGAATCTTGGTAGTTAAATGGCTCCGGAGTACGGTGTACTTCTGAAATGCTCCCTCGGATGACTTAGACGAGCGTTTATCCATGCCAACGGCATGACCCACAACCCGGTCGCCGAGCTTGAATAGCTGTGCCGCCTTGCCCCCAGATCCCACTTCGACGACCTCCCCAGCAACATCACTCCCAAGGATGATTGGATATTGAAGCCAAGGGAATAGATAATCACCACCGCACTGCTTGCTGGAGTCTACTGGGTTGACAGCAATAGCGTGGTTCTTGACAATAATTTCGTCGGGCCCTGCCGCTGTGTATGGCGCAGATTTAACTTCCAGCGGCTTTGAGCGTGGTGCTACAAGGTACGCCGCGTGATTTTCCGGTGCCATTGTATGGTGTGTAAGTAGGTCATGGAAAGGATAACAAAACTCGGAAATGTGGTTTAGGAGGATTAGGGGCGGCCATGGGGAAGCATTAATGAGAGAGTATCTAAATGACGCCCTGCAAATCCTGAGGTCAACCTAATCACCTAACCAAGGTGATTAAGATGGTCTTGTGGCGTCAAGCAAAACAAAGGACACCATGACCGCCAACCAACAATTATACCGCCCCTTATCTGTTTGCTACAGAATGGAATATTAGTGTACGCCACATCCCTATTCAGATGAGACGGAGTTGACAACTACCCGGAGCTAAACATCATCAGGACTAGTAGAACGGACTTGTAGCTAGGGATAGGACAATAAAGTGGACATATATCCACTCGATCTGAGAAGCATATAAATAGAAATCCGAGTGCGAGCTCCATCTCGGAAGCTACCCAACGCTAAGTCAACGTCTTTGTTACACTGAAGGGTTAACCCCGGTCTCCCCAATGCGGAGTTAGGATTTAACCTAGTAAATAAGGGGTTACCTAACATCAAACCTAGGTAACTAATTGAAATTACTCCTGAAGTCCAACTCGGATATACAATCTACTCTATCGTGTGGCTTTGCTAGAAGACGGCAGCACTTTGTCGCAGATACGAGTTGAAAAAGACAGTTCAAGATCCTATTCCGAGGCATACCCATAAGGCTAAGATTAATGGCAATAGGTACCTACCTACTCAGCAGCTCTTTATATCATTATATGTGATACTTGTAGTCGTTTGGTGTTGCTTCGATATATGCGAATCGAAGCCATATAGCATTATAAAAAGCTGCATATCCACGTAGTTTATCCTAATCTTACTTCAAAGTTTAGCATTAATACGCGTCTAATGTCGTGTTGTTTGAAATCTTCAAAGACGGAATTCCATACTACACCGTTATAAGATGATGTGATGCTGTTGGTTTTGTCTGCAGCCTGCTTGCTGGTGAGCTGAAATAACGTCGCATTTTTAGGCACCGCTCTGCACCTGTTGTGTTAAGGTAGTTAGGTACATCTTCAGAGGCAGTTAACAAGTGACAATTGGCTTGGATCGAGGTCAGTGCCCACGAAGAATCCGTGGCCAGGTATACGATCCTTCGACGTCAAGCTTGGTGGGATGCTAGGTATAATACTACACGTGCAAGCCAAGACAGGCCCCGGGGACCCAATAAAGCTGCCTAGAAACGGTGGAACTAACGGGTACTAATCTTCAGCTGCCCTGTATCGTTAAAGAATCATGTGGGTTTATACGTTTACGCACATGTATAATGTTCTCTTAACATCAGCCTTACGAGTAGAGCTGTGTCATCACTACCATACGCAGCACCTTCTCATTCATTCATATATTTGTTTTTAACCCTTCCCGTAAGAATCTATATACGTAGACCACAATTCCTTTCTGTCTTCAACACCCCCTAAAGTAACGTATTCGCCATCAACTTCCGTGGCCGTCTAACGACAGACGCACACAAATTTACAATCACAATTCTTGCTATCTTCCATACTTATCACAACCAACACGTTCTACAACACGAGTTACAGGATGGCGTCGCATAGCGATGCGGAACAAGAGGAGCCCACAAACGAGTCTCCAGTGACGGACAGCGGATCCGAGATGGATGACGAGGAGATGGAGAGATGGCTTTCGACTGCGTACGATCCCAGCTCCAAAAGGCCCATGAAGGAGCCTCTAAGAGCATCTTGGGGCCTACCGATCAGCGACGAAGACCTTGAAAAACTCAAAATCGGGTTCAAATCCAAAAGCATGGATGATAAATGGAACATATTGGTTGAGGACCCAGATGAGAATGGCAAAATATCTATCCACATTCTTCGAAGTTGGTTATCGGAGGAGTGCTACGTATTCCACATTGTTCCAAGATCAAGCAACGATGAGGGCGAGAGTGCAAAGATCGAGAGCATTACCTGGGAAGGGAACAAAGCGGGGTTGCAATGCGGCGCAGAACAGGCCCAGAAGGAAGCCGTGATCCTATGCAGAGGCCACCTCCTCTGCAAATTTGAGGCGCTGCCCGAGTACCCTTCCTCGGTATTTTGGGATCCCAAAGCTTATAGCAAGCTGGATGCAAAATAGCTTAGTAGCGCCCCCAGGTCATCTGGAGGGGTTATCTCACATCGAGGTTATTTACCGGTATCGTTAACTGAGATGATAGTGGATTATTTAATATAGCGTCGCCTGCCTAATTATTACCTTATTACCACCCAACAATGCCGTTAAGAAGTGAAATGTAAAGTAGAGAGAAGCTAGAGATACAGTAACCCACCAATCTTGTCCCCATAACTGCTGTTTCCCCATCAAGACTTGGTTAGTTTACGAGATCGTTATTCTGCGGAGAAACTAGATGAAGACCTAAGTCCAAATAACTATAGCTGGCTAAAATTGCTTCCATTTTATGAAACATGGGTACATTTCCACGAAAGCCTTGGAGTTGTAATCTGTTATATCCCCCTCCCAACAGCTTTTATACGCACTATAATTGCACTGTAAAATTGGTTAGCTACGATGAAGAAGCAGTGGAATGTCGCATAAAAACGGTAGATAAGAATGCATTAGGAAAGTTAACTAGTGTTCCTATGAAAACCAAATGTATCCATGAATACATGACGGTTGAAGCAACCGGATATCCAATGAATCCAAAACCCAGCATTATGAAGTAAACATCTTAAGGTATGCTACCCAGGGAGGTCTTACGCTGCAATCAACAAGACAGTGGATTTAGGCAACGAAGGTTCGCACCTAACGGGCCTTAGCACCCTGGCCCTGATCAAAGTCTTCCCTGGTCGTGGTGCCGGTCTTCTTGCCCCTCCTGAAGGTGTCCCATTTGGCGATGTGGTCCCAAGGGACAGAGCCTTTGACTGAAATTTCCTTCTCCCCAGGGTGAGGGTGTTCTTCGCCCGCATCCTCAAACGCTTGGATAGTGTCAACAGCGTCGAGGCCTAATGAGTCAATGTAGTAAACATATGCGTTTCCGGGTGACTTGGCACAGAGAAGGCTAGAGCTGTACTGGTTTGATTTCCCCCTTCCCACCGACAACGATGACATCGTGCCATTAATCGTGTGCCACCTCCATTTTACGAGATAAATTTGTGCAATAATTCTTAACTAGGTACATTTAACACAATTTAAAGGTCATCAAGTCTAAAAAATAAATGTGGGGCTTGGCTTCAGCTAGGTTAGTAACTTGGGAACTCGCGTCCAAGGAATCCGTAATTTCTTCATATGACAGAAGTAGGTACCTATACATAAGGTATGTCCTTCCAGATACTTGCCTGTTTAGTACTAACTTGCTAGAGTAGATCTATTAATTACTTAGGTAGGTAGGTATACTTAGCATCTCAAATGCACAAATATGAAGGTTTATTGCTTTAGTATATTAGTAGGTACCTATGTGTTACCTATGTACCTACCCAACATACTTTCAAATGGAAGGCGCGTATGATAAATGGGTCCATATCTCCCCGTCAACCAGACATTCTCCCTGGAAGTCTTCCACTCAGTTACCTTCTTTCAAGTACCTAACCTGCCTAGGTATCTGATCAATCCACCATCTTTTTCACTTGTCATATTTCCACCGCGCATAATCTGGATACTGACCACCGAAGTGTCTGATCACTTAAATTCATCAATAGTAGGAAGCACACAATGGAAGGCAAAGATGTACCAGTCCGGGAAATCGATATGTCTAAAGGACAGTTGTATCGCCACCCGCTTCATCCGCATGAAGACCTCGAGGATATAGAACTATACAGGCCTGGCGGTTATCATCCCGTCGAAATCGGGAATGTTCTCCATGGCAGATATGAGGTTGTCCACAAATTAGGTCACGGCGACTTTTCAACTGTCTGGATGTGTCTGGACATCACAGGACAGAAGTGGAAAGCTGTTAAGATCCTTGCAGCTTGCCGATCATCTACAGACTGTCCGGAATTGAAGCTCAGACAAATTGTCGGGGCCTCTCAACTTGTGACATTTCCCGAGCGACATTTCTGGATAAGTGGAATAAATGGGAAACACCTCGCCCTCGTCTCTCCGCTTTTGGGTCCTACAATCTCCAACACAAGCAGTTTGACTTCGAATGTTAACAAGATTAAGAGAGTATGTTGGAGGCTAGCCGAAGCGTTAGAATATATACATAGCCGTAACATCTGCCACGGTGATCTAAAACCCCAGAATGTTCTCCATCGGATGCATAGCATAGACTCTCTAACGAAAGAGCAATTGTGGGAATTACTTGGATCGCCGTTTTCGTCGGAGCGTCGCTACCCTATCACCACCGTTGATGGAAACGACCCCGGTCCGCATGCCCCAAGTCACGCTACATATTCGGTGAATATGTGCGGGCTGCAGGATTGGGTTATAAAGGACGATATCACTCTTATCGATTTTGGCGAGGCCTTTGAAGATTCTATGGTACCTAGCAATCCATACGTCCCGCTTTCACATGTTTCCCCCGAGATATTGGCTAAGAGTAGCCCCAGCCTTAGTAGCGATGTTTGGTCGCTTGCGTACAGCATCCTCGAGATTTGGACACGTCATAAGCCTCAATGTACGGTGGAAGGCGCTATTGCGTCCATGGAGCTCCTCCTTGGCCCGCTGCCTGAGGAATACCGACAAATGCTCTATGATAAATACCTACGCGATCCTGACCCCAACGAAGAAGTTGGCTCAGACAACCCCAAAATAGAACGGTCCACAACACCTGTGAACTCGGATTTCGCTGGGACGTATTTAATATGGGATAGTGAAGAGTTGCAAGAGCAGAGAAAAATAGCACAGCAAACGCACAAATATAACGATCTTTTAAATGCCAAAATTGGGTCAAGGAAGAATCTCGGAGGATTCGGCGCGTCGAAAGAACGGACATATCGCATGCCACGCCGTGAGGTTTTGCAGTTGAGTGATCTCCTGCGGAGAATGCTTAGATACGATCCCAAGCTGCGGCTAAGTGCAAAAGGTGTACTTGATCATCCTTGGTTTGGCGCTTATAGAACTTCCGAATCTGGAAGCATACTAGAAAGTGGCCAGCAAACGCTGGAGGAGTCTGGATCCGCGAATTCACTGTATGGTGTGGAGAGTTAATCTAGGTGACCTGGTAGAATAATGTTCTATATTGTGAGCAACGGAAATGACTAGCAACGAAACTCAAAAAGGTCGAGACGATTCCTAAGCACGAAGGGTCATATATTAGAATGGGTAAATCCAAGGACCTAGGACAAGATGGTGGTTACTGGTGAGATATGGAGGTAGAGAATGCACCCTACTAATACGATCCCATCCGAACTATCGGTGAAAAGGTACCTACTAAAGTTCAATCAACGGCTTACAGGGCGACGAATTTTTAGATGCGGCTCTCCATAGGGCCGTCTTCTGACTTTATCAGAGATGACATCTCCCTCATGACGACTCCGCTATGAACTAATTAGGGATGATAAATATATAATATTACAATTTATAGTAATCTATTATCTGTACCATAGTATCTGCGCAGTTTAGCGATCTTCAAATGATAGTATGTGCTTGACAAGAACCAGATTATTTGTTTACCCCCCTTCATCAGCACAACCCTCTCCAATATCCAGCCCCCCACCAGGCCTGAAATTGTCTCCAACTGCTACCGATGGTTGCTATTGTTCGAGGCTGTCGTACTGGGGATTACCTATGTCATTGTACTGACGCCTAGTTTCTCCAGCATCGACATTATAGAGTCTAGTTTGGTGTCAATTCTTGAATCACGTCGCTCTGCCGCCTATCCACACCGTTTCCGCTATCGTAATCTTTGCTTGCATCAGGAGACAAGACCGTATCAGAAACATGAACAATATTGTACTGAGTGTTGGGTTTGCCCATGTTGAAGTGAGGAATAGACGTGTTTCATGAGTTGGGTGCGCGATGGGATTCGCTCGTCACATTTATGGCATTCCATACGCGATTTGGTTGACGGGATAGCCTGGGAATGCGGCATCGTGACCAATGGCGTAGGCCGGGTGCGCAACGGGACCTTGGGTTATAGGTAGGAGCTTGATTTGGGGGTGACGATGTTGATATTGTGAGCCAAGAATTGGTTGTCACGATACTGGGGCTGGGTTTAAAGGTAACAACGTCGATATCATAATCCGGCGGTTAGAGACTTACAAAGTTCAGGTACAACTTAGATTGACTACTAACGGTTCTATCCAGGAGGTCCTATGATCTATATATATATACTCGAATCGTTAGTATCGGCGCCCCAGAGCTTCAAGGTGCAACAGCGCCCCGGGATAGTCACGTGTCGGGTATGTGACCCTTGAGGCCATCCTCTTTAGAGTCCGTACGCCCTGTGTATGACCTATTCCTGGGACTCGTGATTCGTAACAATAACAACAATAATGATTATTTTAAGTGAACATTTTAATACAATCAGACTAGGTGTTGTCTAGCAGGGGGATGTACCATCTGTTCGATGCTATTCTGACATCTAAGCCAATTCAAGTCATATATATTCACAAATCTATCTCGAAATACAAACCAATCATTCGTATAATACGTTCATATAAACAGTCAGCTACGTACAAATATATACATACACCTACGTATGGACGCGGCACTCGGTCCCAGGCCCAGTCCTTGAATAGGTCCCGAAGATGATGTATCCAACCGTACTCGGCCGCCCTAAGTCTTGCGCTCCGAACGCCGCACTGAGCTTTTGCGAAGGAGCGAACAAGGTCGAAAATAACGCATAAATGCTATACAAGCGCCTACCAATATATCTATACCATGTGCCAGACCGGGGGGGCTCTATCCATCCATATTTACTGCTGCGTAGGGTCGAGCAGTAGTTCATTGCGTCTAGCTTAGTACAGCTCAATAAGTCATCGCACAATCATTATTCCAAGCAGTCCGTCGTCTAAAATCCATCGTCGTTTGGAACATTACTGACGTCCCTTCGGAGTTACATATCTACTGAAAGGTACCCCTAATCTTGGCATAAAGTTCCGTATCGAAGAAGTTGTAGTCCGCATCGAGCTCGCAGAACTCATGTTGTCTTAGTAGGCGTTCAGCTGTGGGACGATCCCTGGGATCGCTGTATGGTTGTTAATAAATCTTCGAAAAAGTAAATGTATATGGGAAGCACGTACACTGTGAAGCAGTCCAGCATAAATCCCAGGGCATATGGACTGATCGCCTCGCGCACGTCGTCGGAAATTGGTGGCGTTTCGCCATTTGCAATTTTGTAAATCGCGCCGACAGCTTCTTCTTTGCTCCAGGGTCTCCTCCCGGCAAACATCTCTAAGACCACGCAGCCCAAGCTCCAAATATCAACCTTTGCGCTATATCCTTCGCCTTGGGATCGAATAACTTCAGGTGCCATCCAGAAGACTGATCCTTGCATCGAGTTGGTCTTGTCGTTGCCGTAGATGTTGTCTGTCTTCTTGCTGATACCAAAATCGGAAATTTTACATGTACCATCTACATCTAGTAGAATGTTGTCGGCCTTGAGATCCCGATGCAAGATGCCTTCTCGGTGTAGGTACGCAAGTCCGGAGAGGGTTTGTCGCGTTAAAGAGCTCACCACCGGCTCCTCGAACTTCCCATGCTTGCGTAAACAGGACCCAATGCTACCACCAGAAATATACTCCAAGAATATGCTAATACTTGTCTCTTTCCTTTCGCAGCCGAGATATTGTACAATATTTACGTGGTCCAAGTTCTGCATCGTGTCAATTTCCTGGTCTAGAGCTTTCAGTAGCTCTTTCATTTTGTTTTTATCGCCGGCCGCGGCTTTCGGATTTACCTCAACCTCTTTGACGGCCAAGAATTCACCTGTTGTTGCGTTCATTCCTAGATATACACGTCCATAAGTTCCTTTACCAATAAGCTCACCCTTGAACCACCGGAAAGTAGTCTGCCGTTTCGGCAGAACGTCTTGAGGGATCTGCGGTACAATCATTGAGCCGCGTTCAGGACGGATTTGTACGACATTAGCACCAAACATCTTTGTACTTTTGCGCCGCTGGATCATCGACGATGCACCAGCGCCGGCGCCAGCTGAGGATGTAGTGAAACGCTTGTTCGCTTCATGTGCACCGCGTGCCACTTCTCGAATGGATTTCATCCGCCCAAGTCCGCTAGACCGCTGGATATTCCGTGTCGCGACCGAAGCAATTGAAGGGGGGCGCTCAAGTGCCTTTAAAGTAGACTCATCTGAGCCGAGGGTATCGCTCTCATTATATACTGAGGATTTCGTAGTGCCAGTTCCGACGGCAGGTGTAAGAGGTTCGACACTCAATGTGGACGTACCTGCTTTGCTGATTCCTCCGGGGAATTCCTCTTGTTCGGGAATTGGAGACACAGGAAGCTCATTCTCGTCGAGTACCGGTTGGTCAAGATCAAGTTCAGGGAAGAAGGCATCAAGGTTGCTGAGCAAAGCCTCGGGGGGTGGACGGTTGGCCCACACACCCCGATCAACGAATGATTTCCGGCGGTTGAGTTTACTATCATCAGATTGCCATTGCTCCGAGCCAGGAGTAGCCGGTGTACGCCGATGCGAGTCTCGCCCACTCCGGATACTGCCCTCGTCATCTTCTAAGTCAGGTGTGTTAGAATTGCCCGGTGAATTGAACGACACCGAAAGACTCTTCTTAGATCTCGAAGTCTTAACCCTCAAGTTTGGCTTTTTGCTATCACTAGACTCCGAATCGCTGTCAAGTACGCTCGTCTCATTCCTGCTTGGCTGTTTGCGTACTGCCTTCTTTGAGGGTTGCCTTCCTCTCATCGGAATGGCAAATAGGCCATCATCAGAATCATCACCCGAATCATCATCCAATGGTTTGGTAGATATAGATGGCGCCGAAAATTGTACGTCCGTTTCGGTAAAGTCCACATTGGGTCCGTAGGATTTGGGTCGATTGGTCGTGGAAGTTCCTGGCCCGGTAGTGGCTCCTGGAGCGGGATGGGCCGTGCTCGGGCTTAGGTCGCCGGGGGACGGGGCTCGTTGTGCTATGTCACGCATTTTAGTAATCGGATCAAGCTGAGATTTGCCCCGGTTGCCAAGGATTGGGGTGCCACCAGGGGAGTAGTCTGGAACGACGAATGGTATATCACCACGGCTCCATGTTAGGGAGCCGGGCGAACCAGACCTCGACCGAGAACTACTGCGACCTGAGGCTGTCATGCCAAAATCAACGCTTGCCATTGCTCCCTTACCTCTTTGTTCTACCAAATCTGTCCCAGCTGCAGGTGCAGAAGTATTCCGGGGGGGTGATACCGGACGTTGTTGCAGCGGTATTGTTGACGGCCGAGCCAGTCGGCCCCAGGCACTTCCCATATTAATCAAGGCACCGAGAGCCGATCCTGCCGGCGGAGAAGGGGGCCCTGGGGAAGGGTGTCCTGTAGACGGTCTCTGGCTCTGTTCTGGGCTCGCTTCGCTCTTCGCGGTGGTAGGCCGCCTGGGACTTGGGAATCCGTCTAGACTGCCTTGTGACGACCGCATATTGTGGCCGGTTTTCCTGCTTAACGAGTTTGCCTTGATTAGTGTGGCAGTCTCTACACCTGGAGGCGCCGGTGCCTTTCTCTGCGGGAAGAGGTCCGGCTTTTTCTCCTCAAACGGCGAAATGCGCGGGTGGTCAAAGTCTACATTCCTACCAACGATTCCTGTCTGGGGAGAGTTCTCTTGTGGGGATGATTCCTTTAGGACTTGCCTTCGTTTAGCAAGATATGCAGCTTGCTGTTTTTCGACTTCAGCACGATACTCGACAGCTTTAGCTGCTAATTCGGGGTCATTTGGTTTCGAGCCGGTAGAAATGGTATTAGCTCTCGAAGATGGTGGTGATGAACTAGATCTGGTGCGTCCATTAAGGTGAGCGTAGGCATCCTCGTTTATGTTCGAACCTGGTGTTAACTGAATTGATGAATCTACCGAAGGAAGACGGCGGCTATCCTCCCCGGATCCGTTGATTTTAACGAAGAATTTCAGAGAACCGTTTGCATCACCCTTGTTGCGCTTATGAATCCATAGACTTTGATCTTCCAGTGCCTCGTCATGTATTTCTCGCCCTAGTTCCGTTAAAAATACCTCAAATCCCTTTGGATCTGAAAGCCCAAGACTCATACAGATACAAGCTCGTAGGTCAGCAGCAGTATCACAGTCAGTAACGTCGCACAGTCGATAATTCCACCCATCTAATGTAACGAGTACGAATACTCGGGGGCCGTTCTTACTACGCCTAAATGTAGGGGCTGAATCTTGGACTGCTTCGGGCGGAGGTGTCCCAAATCGAGACCTTAGCAAATGAGGGCTTGTAGGTGAATCTGCATCGTCCGGAGAAGGAAATGAGCCATCCTCTTTTTGCTTATTTCTTCGCTTCAAAAAGCCTAAAAAGCTTTTGTCTTTTGCGGACGACGGCTCGGCCGAAGCAGGTCTATCGCCGGACTCTCCATGCTTCCCATCATTGTATCGTCGATCGTTGCGGCTAGCATGAATCATATCCTCAATCCCATTCATGCCGTTTCGCCACATCTGACCAACCTCGGGCGATACGCCGGAACCGTATCTCGCTGCATTTGAAGACAGAGAATCGGTGCTATTCCTGGATTTATGAAATCGAGTTGACGGAGACAGGCTACCTGATGAGGGTTGGTGCAAAAATGCATTTGATAACTTCGGGCTCGACCCTGGACTGTCGCTCCGTAGCGATGCTCTATAGTTTCCGTCTCCATGCTCACTCAGACTGGGACTTAGTTTTCGACTACTATCGATATCAATATTCTTTAATATTGCTCGATGATTAGAATCAGAGCTCATTGTGTTATTAAGTGTTGGCATAGTCGTAGCTCGTGTTTGCGAAAATCCTCTAGCGCCAGATCCTATCCTGATGGGGGTGTTCGGAGAATCCACATCTGTACCAGCGTTCTGCGCGTGAGTACCAGTAAGTGATTCCTTGCTGGCGTGGGATGGTAGTGATTTAGTACTGTCTACTGGTTTCCCGGTAACTATGCTTCGTATAAGGCGGCGCATTCGTTTCCCCTCCTCCCTTTCCCGGGGTTGGTCCCAAGTCGTATTGTTATTGACACATTCTTGTGCTAGTCGCGGATATACGAGTTGATGCATCATTCCAAAATTCCCCCGTCCGCCTTTCTGACTACCAAGTTCGAGAAATTGCGCTCCATGAATGTTAAGATTTTTAAACGTCTCCTGCCATTCCCTAGAGAAATGATTCGCAGCTAGCCATAGAAGTACATGGTCTAACGGCCACTTAGCTGCCAGCTCAGGGGGAAGTTCAGAATGGTTCGCTGTCGCATTAGATGTGGTCGACATCATCCGATTATTAAAGGCATTGGTGTATAGCAACCCGCGATTAGTCTCGTCGGTTAAGGTAGTGCTTAGGGTATTCGTGTTGCTTGTTTGTCCGGTAGCGGGCCACGAGTTTTGTGGTGTCGATTGTGTTCCCGTATCGTCGGGAAAGAAACCAGGTATTCCAACGCCCTCCCCATACGTATCCCCTCCCGGAATGTATGTTGCAGACACCATCGCTTCGTTGGTGTCATTTCCGGGTCGATACGTGTTGGACATAAGTTCAACCGGCGGAGGCGGAGGTATCGATAGGGTTCCGTTCGAAGCCTGAGAATGGAGTTTCGGGTTATACGACGGCACGGGACCATTGGCGGGGGGAGGCGGGATCGTGTAGCTAGGCTGTCCGCTATAACTACGCCCCCAACTAGCTTGCCAGGGCGGTTGAGGTCCTAGAGCGCTATTCGGCGGGGGACCAGGAGGTGGTGGAGGTACAACGCCACCGGCGGTTGGTGCACTCGGATACCGTGGCGGCGGAGGGGGAATGTTTAACATTGGGGTTAGCGATGCGGGTTGACCAGCGACAGGAGGCGACATTGGCGGCGGAGGCGGGACCTGGAACGGCCGCGCCTGGTTCTGCTGAGTGTTCTGATACATCATGAGTATATATAAAGTGGAAAAGAATGGTAAAAGCCACCCCAATTAGGGGTATCGCCGTCGCAAGGCGGGCAAAGTTCGTTTCGGGAGCGTACGCGCGGTCACGGTCGTGGATTTCGGCAGATACACTCGATAATGAAAGGTCAAAGGGAGTGAGGTTAAAAGACAAGGACGCAAAGACAACCTAGACGAGTAGAAGGCTGTTGTAACAATGAGAGGGTTATTTATAACATCAGATTGTTGAGATTGTTGAGATACAAGTTAGGCAGGGCCTATGGTCTCGTTCGCAGTCGAGGACAGGACTCGTTTTCGAGGCGATAATCGACCGAGAGATGTCTTAGCCAATAAACCAACTCATTCAAGAACCCCTCTAGGCAAAAGAGCTGATAGGTTAGACACGAAGAACTCGGCAAAGAAACCCCAGTCACAATCTGGGTATGATAGCGATATCAACGGAAGCCAGCATCATGGCTAGCCTGTGAATTCAGTTCTCATGATGCTGAATTGAGAGATTGCGACTTTAACTAGTTAAATACGATTCGAGATTAAGTATGGTGGACGTCTTGTTCGCTAACGTCGGAAGTATCGACGTTACGTTTAAGGAAATTGTCGCTACGATTGTAATTGCTAATTGTAGTAGTAGTTTTGATTGTAATTATTATTGTCGTCGTCGTCAAGTCGTCGTCAAGTCGTCGTCAAGTCGGCTTAGTGTTGAGAAAACGAGGGTCAGGTTTGTTTGGTGTCAGGACTGTTTTACTTTGGGGGTTATTTTTTAGTAAAGGCAGTAAAGCAGTTCAAGCCGCAGCGCAGTAGCGTAGAATCCGTAGAACCCTACGAAGTGCATGAGCTACAATGGACTTCCATACATGGGAAGGGGGGAGGGACAGTCCAGTCTAGGCCGTTAGTTACCTCCACAGGACTCCACGTCGTACCTTCGTACAGTAGCGTGTGAAAGTCGGCGGCTACGCGCTTACAGGTGGTGATAGTGGGGACGAGTGTGTGACTATTTGGGGTTAGCTCCACTTATAATACATATACGGGTATCTTAGCTGCATAGAACATATCCCGATGAAACATAGTCGATTCATATCAGTCTGCGGGTTCTAATTCCTCACTTTGCGAGATCTTGTAACAGGTACGGATCCGTACTACATACCTATGTATCAATAAATTCGAAAAGCGACATCAGATTGTTCCCTTTCTTATGCTACGAGTCGAATTATAATACAAGAGTATTAGCTCCAAGCACCATAAACGGAATTAATATTTTAGAAATCGTCGTAATCAATCATTATTAGTAAGAGACGAGGTCAATCTCATTATTGAACATTCCCGTCGGAGGGTAATCATCTTGCCAATTATTCATTTCTGACCAATCCGTCTACCTGTATACTGACTATGTAGATTCCTTGGCATGCTACGAGGTTCTGTTTTCCGATGTTCCGTGCGTTGGAGTTTGTATGCGGTCAACATATTAGAAACGTCCCTAATTTTTATTATTGTTTCCTTAATTATATCCATCCCCTTTTTAGGATTCAGGTGTAGTGTATATATTATATTATATTGAAGTAAATAGAAAATCTTGTCCAACAAAAATATCAAAGACGCTTGTCTCAGTCGAGTCGTAAAATTCTTAGGTACCTAAGTATTTATCTTTTCCATTCTACACCAACACAGTGTGGAAAATATACGTTAGTTCATCGCATCGTTACGTTACCCCTTTAAAGGTAAGGAAATGGTTTACGAGAAGCAATTTCGGGACTGTGTAGCCGTGGAAGTCGGCAACCATACTATGTACCATCACGCGAGGTGCAATGCGCATCATCCCATTCGCTTGATGCGCTGGATGTGCATTGCATTTGTTCGCCCTCTTTGCTCTTTGGCCCACCTCCGACCCAAGCACCCGCAGTGCAGCTTTAGCCCAAAGGATGATAAGCAGGATAGACGGGATAGGCTGTGGTACAATGTTTGCGTCCCGAGATTTCGGTTGATGCAGCTTGCGTGGACAGACGTGAGAAATAATGAATTTGATAGAGCCAGGGGTTAAATAAGAGTATCGAAGTATAGAACAGTTTAATTATAACTAACTAGTTATCATAAATAAGAATCAAGTTTCAAGCGTATTAATCGCGTTAAAGCGTGCTTAACAGCATTGCCTCCTTTTTTCCTTTTTCCTGGAAAGAAAAGGTGTGCTGAAACGAGGTTGCCTCGCGAATGCAATGCATCAGCTCCGGTAGGAGAGGCAATGGAATTTCGAAGTAGTCTTCCTTGCATGAGGCTCTCGTTTCTTTCTTCATAAGGATTAGGTATGGCCACAAATCAAGTCATTAGAAAGGTATGGAAGTAAGGTAAGGATGTAGGTTAGGGTACTCCTCGATGTCCTTTGGCCCCCAATAACACGAGGTATGTACGTACGCCCCATGTCTAAGAGCGTAGCGTCGGGGGCCGTTTTAATAGCCAGGCTTGGCAAAAATAAATAAATAAAGTACTTGATTGTGCCTTGCAGGTCAGCTGGAGGTTTGAACACACCTCAAGTTTATATGTACCTGATATTATAGGTTGTGCAACCTACGCTCGTCAGCGTCTCTATGTCCATTCTCAGCCTAGATAATCCCTGTATGGTATCTAGTATCAAGTAATTAAGCCTTCATTACATCAATTACCATAAAGTTCCAGGCGCGTCAACTACATCACGCTGCAGTTTTTGACGTCGAAACCATAGGATTGTTGGCACTGCTCCAGGTATCCCGCCTCTTCAGCTGTGCCGGCCAATGTGTTGTGCGGCCGTATTAATCCAGTCACCTTAAGACTCTGCTTGCCATCATTGTGCCACCACCGGAGCTTTTGGATCCAGGAACGTTCGTCGTCGTCTGTGCTGATCTCCCATTTACCTGAGCTAACTTCCACAGTACATTGCTCCTTAGGGAAGTGGAATTCCGGTAGGAACACTGTCGTAGGGAAGTCGGAAGAGGCATTAGTTCCCTCAATATTCAGTGTGAATTCGCAATTCTTTAAGTCGAAACCATAGTTTATTATTGGGCCGTTCGTGGAGATCGGTGCCGGTCGCACATACGCCTCAGCAGCGCGGTAACCGGGTGCATTGGTCAACTCGGGGTTCGGGCTAGATTGTGAAGATGATATCGACGGGTTTGTCAAGGTACGCTTCAAATTGCCAGGCGTGACAGACACTTCATCTTCTACTTCTTTCCTGCTGCTTGTAGTAGCCGTTTTCAAGAGACTAGACGTCGATTGGTTAAGATCGGGTGTCCGAGGCACGGAAGAAACTGGTAAAGTTTGATCATCGACGGAAAAAATGGATAAATCTTCCCCATTCCACTGGTCTCCCCGCTGGTGATCATTCTGAACAATGAATTAGTAACGAAACAAGGCCAAATAGCTCGATGTCTCAAGTCTTACCGTAGCCGAATACAACCACAATGTATAACCTTCCATCCCAGCGCCCTCTACAGCGAAATGGTTCGCGTCCATAGCTGCAGATTGGCTCGAATAATCCCCTGTCCTGTATGCATATTTGTCATCCATATCATACGGAATACCAAATTCGGTTAAGATACACGGGTGATTGCCCATATAATCAAGGCCTTCCTGTCTTATAGACGCTAACTGGTCTTTGAAGCAATTGCGAATTGCCGTCTCGCCGATCTTGATGGCGAAGGCCGGATGCCAGTAACGACCACGGAGTATACCCATAACGTCTACGTTCCACGTCCGATTCCATTTTTTAGTCATTAGAGTAATGCCATCGTAGTAGTGCGGCGCATAAACCATGTTTGGATCGTCATCTGCGGTACCCTTGATACTTGGCGGCAACTCCAATGTTGGAGGTTGACATAACATTATCGCGTCTTTGTGAATTGCCCTGATCGTATCTCTATATTTTTGATAGAAGGCCATGAAGTATGTGTTAGTAAAAGCATGATAGTCAAGTTTTTCGCCGCTAGTCGGGTGTTTCTCGAAGTAATTCTTTTGCAATAGTTTGTCTGCCGAGGATTCTTGAGAGGGTTCCCACACTCCGTGCTGGGCCCAAATGCATTCGCCTAGTTTCCAGCCAGGATCCCGCTTCCAACCGTATCGGGAGTCATCATAATCTTCTGGTAGCCAGGCCATCTCGCCGTGCGGTTCGATCAACTTACGTCCAACCTTATATGGACCTAAACCTCCCATGTCCCATGTATCAACTTCGCACGATCGTCCGGAACCTGTCAAGATAGCCTGCCAAAACGTAGGGCATGTGCCCTTTTTGAGATTCTGCTCGCTTGGAATGACGCTCAAGTCTACGTGCCCAATCATCCCCCTATTGGGTTCGTTTAGACTCTCCCATCCAAAGACAACATCGTTCTCAATATCCCCCGCCTCATGTATACGTCTTGCCAAGTGTTCACAAGCTCGCATGAAATGGTCTTGTAAATAATCTTGAATATTAACACCATCAATTATGCATTTGGGAGCGAAATCTCGACCGGCGAAGAAAAGCGTAAATATTGTTGCTGCTGCGAGACGGACGTAGTTTGTCGACCATATCATCTTAGGGAAATTCTCGGGTTCGGGGTACGTATTATGAACTATCGCGGCCTCCGTAGCAGCAAAACTTTGGGGATTCAGTCCACAAGCATATACCGTCCACATAGGAGCACCAGATCCGCCGCAGTATCTTGACCACTAGTTAATTGCAACAGTTAGTACAGGAGAGGAAGAGAACAGCAGCAAGGTTTAGAAACCTACCACATCCTGATGAGGGTCCATGAATATATAGAAACCATATTCTTTAGCGGCTCGTAAAACATCAATCGTATGCTGAATCCAGACCTCATCGTACTTCCCAGGGCCGGCTGCTTCAATAGCTTCCCATGTAAATACGTAGCGAATCGTATTATATCCGAAACGCTTAAGGCGAGAGAAATGGATATGCGCATCTTCTTTTCGAAAAGGTCGACTATGGAATTTCACATTGTCGCCGTCAAAGAAATCTTGGGCAACATGCGAGGGCACGTCGGGTTGACTCGGAAGCTTTGCGTCGCCTGCAACATTGATGCCTCTTAACAAGACGTGTCTCCCGTGAGCATCTTGAAAATGGCCATCCTCAATAATTAGACGTAAAGAAGAAGCCATGAATTAAGATGGACGTTACGGTCGAATAAATCTTATTGTTCGGCCGAGGACAAACGTGTGTCAGGAATAAATAAAGCTGGTGGATAAATAACCAAAACTGTACAAGTCAAGGATAAAGCAGATCTAGTAGATGCCGATGACGTCGGTGCAAGATGAATCGGAACCTTCGGGGATAACGATCTAATAAGAACCTGGAAGGTAACTAGGTTAGATTCTAACCTAGAGATTTTATCCCTTTTTTGTCCAGTTTATTCTTGATAAGGATATATTGGTATTATTATCAAGATTAAAATGTGGTATGTAAGGGTAGGACCAAAACACCATCAGGTTAAGAGAGAAAAGGGAAAAAAAAAAAAACCCCGAAAACAAAAGAAGTTTTTATAACAATAGCATTCGATTCCAACGTATTAAACACGCATGCGTCTACACAGTGATTAAATTTTGGGGGTTCTGTTTTAGACAAGAGAAAGATACTGCTGATCCAATGTATGTAGAGTTGGTTGGATGTGAAACGACCGTAGCGTAGCACGAGCTTGTCGGACACTGGACAAATAGACAATGTGACGTGCTAGTTACCGACTTTCCAGAGGTCCAGCTTTTAAACCGACGTTTTACCTGCAGATGCCGAGAGAGATGAGAGGTACCAGTTAGGGGGTAACAACTTACCCGAAGTTTTACCAAGCTCTCCCCCACTTGCCCCCACTACATGCGCCCGAAACACACTGGTTTAGAAAGAGCCTTATTAGGTCAATATTGACAAACCGGGCGAAACCAAACTTAAACCAAACCAGAAAGAAAATCCATGATGAAATGCCAAAAGCATTTGTTTGCTAAATTACACATCTCCCACCACCTCAAGACATGAAACTCGGTATCTCCGACAAACTTTCCTTGAGATGGCGAGCGTCAAGACCTCACTGAAGGCTATTAATGATGCCATTCGTCAACAGAAATGGGACGACGCCTTATCCCAAGCCGAAAATGTCATCTCTAGAGATGCAAAGTCCTATCAGGCGTACGTAATATCCCCTACAAAACTGGTTTCTTACTGAAGGCTCTAACACTAATACTAGCTACGTATTCAAGGCATTTGCCCTAGATAAGAAGAACCAGCAGGATCTAGCCGAAGAGGCATACAAAACGGCCATTGGTATTCGATCCGATGCTCAAGCCTGGCAGGGTCTAATCAAGATTTACGAGAAGCAAGGACCAAAAGCGATTCAAAAATACCAAAAAGCCGCTCTCAAACTTGCTGAAATCTTCCGGGATGCCAATGAGATGTACAAGTGTCAAGATGTCATTGACAAATTTATTGACTTTACCCGCACCCGTGGTGATCGAACTCAATATATACAGGCTCTTCGTCTCATACTCCCTAACAGTCCCATCTACCCGGCCCTCGAAGGACGTGTTCCTCACCCAGCCAAAACTTATGAGACGATAGCACAGATCCTGGAGGTTGACGAGAAGAAACGCATCAATACGCTTATTGGCGAACGACGCACGAGACTGGGCGCCAAAATCAGCGAGGTAACGGCCGAGGTCAACCGTGAAGTCTTATGTCAGAGTGAGCTAGGAGAAATTTACGAGCAGCTCATCCTCTGGACTCAAGACGACGACGCCAGGCGTCAATACGAGGAGAAATTACTTCAATTTCGATACGATCGCCTTCTAGTGACTCCAGCTCCAAATAAGGCCAGCGAGCTCCAAGTAGTCCAGAAGCTAGCGAACGACATGGTCATCATCAAGCACCCTTTCAAACTCGCTTGGGACATTGCGATTGAATGGCAGGACCATAAGGAAATCAAGGATTGGGATGTCAATGTACTCAACGAATATTGTTCTTTCTTTCCCAACAGTGATCTTTATCGTGTTTTAACTGGGTTCATGACGAGTGACTTATCGCCTTTTCCAAAAAAGGAGCCAGAAGCACCAGCACCCGTACCAACAGCCGAGGCAGATGATGAAAGTTCAGATGATGAGGATGGAGGTGCGCCAACATCGGTAGTCCCTTATACTGATGAAGATAGGCTCTTGATGATGACAGAGGGAATTTCAACTACCAATTCTTTGCTTGCTCATAGACTAATGGGGGAGTACTACCAACATTTGGAGGAGTATGAAAGTAACGTCGAGCTTATGAGGAAGGCCATGAGAATTATGGTCACAGAAACTGGAAAGACGGGAAAGATTTTTACGAATGCCAACCAGTCATTCATGCTCTACCTAGGCACTGCATTGGTCTTTTACCAATCTCCAAGAAACCACGGCGAAGCGAAGTTCCTTTTTGACAAGGTACTCGAAGTGGATCCTACGTCAACCTCTGCTATGATTGGTGTCGGTCTTATCTACGAAGAAGAGGAAGAATTTGATCGAGCGATTGAATTCCTAGAAAGGGCTCTTGAAGGCGACAATAACAATCTTCGCGTACGTGCGGAGGTTGGTTGGTTATTTTCATTAAAGGGGGATTATGCGCGTGGTAAAGCAGAGCTCGAATCCCTCCTACCGCTCATGAAGCGCGCTTCAGTGTCAAAAGATTTATTAGCCCAAACACAATATCGCCTAGGCTGCTGCGTCTGGAACCTCGACCCTTCAAAAGCCGCTAGGAAGAATCGTAACGGGGCTTATTCATACTTCTTGGATGCATTGAAAAGCAATTTTAGTTACGCACCTGCATACAGTAGTCTTGGTATATATTATGCCGATTATGCTAAAGACAAGAAGAGGGCTCGAAGATGCTTTCTCAAAGCTGTGGAGCTTTCTTCAGCGGAAGTTGAATCTGCCGAGAGGCTCGCACGATCCTTCGCTGATGACGGAGACTGGGATCGAGTTGAACTGGTAGCACAGCGAGTTGTAGACTCAGGTAGAGTTCGACCACCTCCTGGATCGAAGAAAAAGGGAATTAGTTGGCCTCTTTCCGCCCTCGGCGTCGCGGAGCTGAACAAGCAAGATTATACCAAAGCCATCGTCTCATTTCAACAGGCCTTGCGCATAGCCCCCGAAGATTACCATTCATGGGTCGGTTTGGGAGAAAGCTATCACAACTCCGGAAGATACATCGCCGCAACGAAAGCAATCCAGGCTGCTCAGAAGTTGGAAGATCATATGGATCATAGCAAGATTGGCGATACTTGGTTTACCAAGTATATGCTAGCTAATGTCAAGCGCGAGCTTGGCGAATTTGACGAAGCGATCTCCCTGTATCGTGGTGTTATTTCGACCCGACCGGAAGAAGAAGGGGTTTCTATAGCTTTGATGCAGACCATGGTTGAAAATGCGTTAGACTGCGTGGAGAAAGGCGTATTTGGTAAATCGGTCGAGTTGGCGATTGATACCCTTGCTTTTGCCCTTACCGTACCCGCAAAGACCAGCAGCACATTCAATTTTTGGAAAGCAATTGGCGACTCGTGTTCTATTTTTTCTTCCGTTCAGAGCCGTTTACATGACTTTCCAATTGAGAATGTCCGGAAGCTGCTAGACCTAGGCGCGCAAGACAAGTCCTCGTACACGATACTAGAAGATGTCGATAGTGTAGGCAAGGACGTTATTCTTGCCGAAGGCATTTTTCCAGATGACGAACAGCTTGGAGTAGAGTTGACGCGATGTCTACACGCTACTATTTTAGCCCATAAACGAGCCATTCACGAGTCTACTAACGATATTCACGCCCAGGCTGTGGCATATTATAATCTTGGCTGGGCCGAAAACCGTGCCCACCTCTGTCTCTCTCCACACCTCCGAGTTCAGTCTAGTAAGTACCAGAAGGCTGCAGTTCGATGCTTCAAACGTGCTATAGAGTTAGAAGCCGGGAACCCGGAATTTTGGAACTCTCTAGGTGTCGCTACTAGTGAAATAAATCCATCCGTAGCGCAACATGCATTCGTCCGGAGTCTATTCCTCAACGAGAGAAGCGCACATACGTGGTCGAACCTTGGCGCCCTAGCATTACTCCAGAATGATATCCAACTCGCCAACGAAGCTTTTACGCGAGCACAATCAAATGACCCTGATTATGCCCATGCTTGGTTAGGTCAAGGCTTCATCGCCCTCCTTTACGGTGATGCCAAAGAAGCGCGAGGCCTATTCACTCATGCAATGGATATTTCGGAGTCATCTTCTTTATTAACCAGACGACAGTATCCAACATCTCTGTTCGATTATTTACTTTCAGGCCCGTCAGATCTAAGTGTTTCGTCTCTTATTCAACCATTATTCGCTCTCACCCAACTACGACGTCTCAATCCTCAAGACCTTTCCTATCAACATTTATCAACGCTATACCAAGAGCGAACAAACGACAGCCTGGGAGCAATTGAAACACTCGAGCAGACGTGCGAGCAGTTGGAGGCGAGCTATGAAGCTACTGAGTCCGCGGATTCACTTGCGCGTTTTGCCTTAGCTAAAACTGATTTGGCAAGATCGTATCTCTCGGCTGCTCAATACGCAGAAGCCATCGAGTGTGGGGAGATGGCCTTGCAATTAAGTAGCGATGAGTCCGCAAATGAATTAACAGCTGAGCAACGCAGAAAAGCTAGATTATCGGCACACTTGACGGTCGGCTTGGCAGAATATTTCTCGAAGAATGTTGATGCGGCTGTGACGTACTTCGAAACAGCACTCGGTGAATCTAACGGTAACCCGGATGCAGTCTGTATCCTAGCTCAAATGTTATGGGCAGCTGGTACAGATGAAGCTCGAGAAAAAGCCCGCACCATTTTATTCGACGTGATAGAGAAAGACCCGAGTCATGTGCAGTCTGTGCTTCTTCTAGGTATCATAGCACTACTCGACGAGGACGAGGAATCTCTAGACGCCGTCGTGTCGGAACTTCAAACGCTCCGTACAAGCGAAAAGGTTACTGATTTGGAGCACTCCCAGATCGGAGAAGTCTTCCGCGCTGTAGCCGCCCTCTCGGAGAATAGCACAGAAAGCGATGTTCTTACTCAACTTCAAAACGATGTGATGCTATATCCACACCTCCCACATGGGTGGTCGAGACTGGCTGAAGTTAGCGGAGAGGAATACCCGGCTGAAATGGCCTTAAATGTGGCTTTGAAGGCTATACCACCGAGAGGAGAACTGGGTGCTATAGATCTGGCTGACGCGTACGCGGGAACCGGTAAGGTTGCCGATGCTCAAACGGCGATATTCGTTGCCCCCTGGAACAGAAGTGGCTGGGAATCATTAGGTAGTGCAATTACCCTTTGATTTATGGCACTACGATTCTTGGTATGTTGCACGCCTCTACTCAATTTCGTTTCACATCTTCTAGCTGTTATGATGATATCTATGTCAAAAATATGTTTCAAGACGGGACTGAGATTTTCATTGATGCATAACTATCCTATCTGATGCAGCCTACTCTTTTGGACTTATATCCTTCACTTTTATCACTTATCAAAAATGAGCTAACACGATATCTAGGTCTGCCTGCAGGCATAGCGGTATTGATAACGATATTTAATAGCGTGTGCAATGATGATACGCAACATCGCAATAATTTACGAACTGAGAAGGGATGAGTAGCGACTATCAGTTTTGCGTTGTACTGCACTTTTGCACTTATCTTATTGCTTTATATGAATCATAAGAACCCTTACTGTTGTAGCAGAATTTAATGATCGTGGGCGTGGAGTATGATAAATTTGACTATGTGAAATTACTGGCATGTAACATAGCCATCTTAATGAAGTCCTCCGCACAGAACCGACGTAAAAATTCGCCACCGCCATCGATTTCGCTGTTTTCAACCCGAAATTTGACCTCGCCTTGAAAAACTTGAACGTAGTAAAAACTAATTATCTTACAACCAGAGGCCATTGGCATTCATGTCAATGCTAGCCAGTTTATTTAATTACCGTCACAAAACACATCAATTCAGCCGTGAAATACCCATTTGATTACATTTTTTACTTTTGGTATTAGCCCGTCCAACCGTAACCCATCTACAAGAGGTGCCACGGAAAAAGGATCGGGACTGGGGATAAATCGCCTGTGGTATCTCAAGAAGTGAGCGAGAAGGTTACCTTTGCACAATATACGTTTGGTCCAAGCTGCGATACTGTTTCCAGGAATATTCCTCGCGAAAACGCACCTCGATCTGCCGATTTTGATGGCAGAACAATCCTCTAAGTTTCGCTTCCGTCTCTTCTGATATGCTACATCATACGTAAGTAAGCATAGCATATAAAAGAGACGAAATATCTAAATATAACCCCCCCAAACAAAGGCTACGCAAACTCAGTATTCCTCAACTTAGCGGTTCATGCTAGGGACTTTGGGTACAGGGACTGGGGTTTGCTTGGTTAGGTGAATCGGGTATTTTGATTTCTCCTTCTTGGCCGATTTATTGCTAGGCGTGCCGTTTGGTGTCGAGGCTATCCCTATCTTCTGGGGTGGGATGGGCGTTTCCTTGCTAGAGTTGGCGACTTTGGAAGTCTTGGGTTTCTTTACAGACTTCTCCTGGGATTGAGACCCTTTTACTGGAGTCGACTTGCCCTCTCCCTCCGGTTGCTTGCGCTTGAGCTTACCGTTAGCCGCTGCGGGCTTCTTCGATTTCCTCGTCTTCTTATCAGAATCGCTGTCCGACTCAGACGAGGAATCTGCCTGCGCTGTGGACGTAGCACCAGGTTTCGAAAATTGCACCTGTGGCGTGGGGGTGGGAACACCGATGGGTGTGAAACGGGTTCTTAGACCTTGCGGCTGCTCTCGAATAGGCCTTGGTATAGGGGTATAATCATCCGTAGCAGTAGCACTAACAGCGCCACCGGGTCCGAACTTAGCCATGCGACGTAGGTGCACGGTGGAATCGAATTTACGATTTACTTCTGCTTGTTAATTATTTTTAGGGGCTGGGTAGTTGGAATTCGTAACTTACGGGAAGAATACTTATCTCCCCCTTCTGAGGGAATGAGTAGCTGAATCTGCGTGCTGCCAGTATGCGATTCCAGATCTAGACTGTAATCATCGCCCTTATGATTCAATAATGCTTCGCCGGTAGTTGCTTTGGATAGATCAATCTCCACGTCATTAAGCACGGTAATTGGCAACGATGCTGGTGCTGTGAAATACCACACCTGTTTCCCTTCTAAATTGGACTTGCTGAAAAACTCTGTAATTTCTTTGGCAGGATTGTCAGACAACGCCTTGCGAATCTCGACTTTCGAGTTATTAAGCCAGCTAGGTCCAGAACTAGTATGGCAATATTAGCTTGTCGTCGATCAAAACAAGTACCGCGACTTAAACACTCACAATTGAGAAACAGTGTTGTTACTGGCTTTAGAGACGGCCACCTCTTCGGTGTCAACTTCCATGGCATGCGCTTCCTCGCTATCATCATCAGAACTACTATCGCTGTCGTCGCTAGAAGATTGGGCCTTAGCAGGACGCTTTTGGCTGGGTTCTTCTTCGCTTTCGCTGTCTGATGCGCTCTCTGATTCACTTTCTTCATCCTTATTCTCTCCCTTCGGCACACCGTTTTTGACGGGGCTGTCGTCAGAGCCTGAGCTTTGGGAATCGGAACCAGAATCAGAATCGGAGTCAGAATCGGAACTATCAGGGCTTGCAGTAGCTTCAGTCTTGATGACAGTTTTGGACGAGGATGATGCGCCTGCATTTGGTGTCTTTTTGATGGGCTCGGGCTTAGTAGCAGTCGCTTTTGGTTGAGGGGTCTTATGCTTGGTTGCCTGCTTTGCAGCGTACTTGTTCTTGGCGGCTTCTAAATCGCCGTCACTATCACTACCGCTTCGGTCGCTATCTTCGGAGCTGCTAGTAGCACTATCGTCCTCGCTACTGCTGTCTTTGGCTAGTTTTTGGTTCTTTTGTAGCTGTGTAGATCCTAAAGAGTTTGCCTTGGTCGCGATCTTCTTGCCGCGGACGTTTGAAGCCATATCGCTAAGCGATCCCATGGCAACACGAGGACGATGTTTTGCCATTGTAAATATGCGTAAATATGCGTTTGCCGGGCGGCGGCGGCAAGAGGCTGTGAGATGCGGTTCGTGGGAATAAAATGCGACGGGAACAAAAGTTCGAGTTACTCTTGCAAGGTGAAACTATAAAAATTTAATATTTCAGCCGAACCAATTCTAACTTCTTGTTAAGAAGAGACGGTTCCAAAAAAACGTGCAGATTTGAGAAGGGGTGAGGTTGTGAATATTGAATGGGTGAAGAATTACATGAAATTGATGAACTAACTTTCACGCTCTTCGAGTGTACAAAATTTTTGGAGAGCTCTTCCAGCTGCTAGACGCGGCGCGCTTCCATATCTGAGTACCTAACCTAGAGGTGGGGCGTTCGATACCTGGGTACATAGGTACGTACTTAGGCTAGTAAGATGTACCTGTAGGTATTATCTACCTAATATCCTAGGTACCTAGGTATATTCAGGATGTATAGGTACTTCTGCGTCGCCTATCAACCCTGAAGAAGTCGGAATATTATAAGTCCAGAAGATGCAAAGAGTGCAGTCCCGTCCCGTCACATCTTGCGGAAGATACCTAGGTAGTACCTAGGTACTTGGGTACCTATACACTACCTATACCTAGGTACCTATGGACACCCCAGTATTTCAGAAGTACCTAAGTACCTCCATAAGACCCACCAATAGACCCGCGAGAGGAACTTTTATAAAACAGTTGATGCAATTTCAACTTCCGTCTTATACTGACTGATGAATCGTTTACACTCATATGTGTAAGTCAACGAGCTTTTCGATTTAGCCCTATTAATTTCATTTGATGTAACATGGCCACAATTAAGAAAAGGAAGCTAAATATATCAGGACCTCCACAGGGTAGGTATGTTTTAATATTTCGAACAGTTGAATGGAAGCTTACGTCTCGCTAGCTATGAGTATGAGTGCCTTTGCTCTTCGCAAAAGACTGCTCAACCAGCAAACTCCCACTGCGTCATCTAATATAGATGCATATGACGAGGCTGTATCAACCCCCGAAGCTCAACCAACTTTAGAGTCTTCAGTTAGTACCAGGACTCGAAGTTCAAAAAAAGCAAAAAAGGTTTCAAATGTTGAACCAACACCGAAGGTCGGTCATGAGCCTAATATCGCTGTAAAGGAAACGCTAGCAGAGAGTGTGTCACCGTCAACGGATAATGCTGTTGTTTCCAACTCCTGTAACGGTCCATCTAAAAGTCCAACACCCTCTATAGACGATGATGAGATATTAGTAAAGCCTAGCAAAGCATTGCCAGCCCAACTCTCTAATTTCAAGCCATCCAAGAGCAACTATCAAAGACGAAAAGATGGCAAGATATTATTAAAGCTATCTGATGGAGAGGTCCGTATCTCCTTTCTATTCATTTTTCACCAAGCATGAAGCTGACGGATAGCAGCGCTTGGTGATTCTCGGAAGTTACGGCATACATGTCACATCTGGTGAGATAACCATCAACAGCGCGACTCTGAGGAAATCGGACAAGATATATTGGGTAGATGCGCCGCACTGCCATGCATTACCTGTTCTTAGGTGCTCAGATAACGCAAGTCTAGAGCTTCTTCCTCATCCAATCGCTGCCAGTCTGAGAGGGCTGGGAAAGCTTGCTCCTCAATTTAGGAAGCTCTGGGACGAATCTAGCATATCACCAAAGAACGCGACTTCGCCTAGCCCAACCTTTGCAATAGTAATAACCTCTAGAGGCCTTACAGTAAACCGTACAGCTAACAATACTCACAGTTATACACCTCAGCAGATGGTCCGAAGAAAACGGCGCTGCAAGATTTGGTCTCTCCACCAGAATGGAATAGGGAGATTGCCAAGTCAGTCGAAATATCACGCTCAAAACCTTGTTCATTCATGATCACGGGACCAAAGGGTTCTGGGAAGTCTACCTTTGGCAAGTTACTTGCAAATCGGCTCATTACGGATCAGTCGAGTAATTCAAAAGGCAGAGTCCACCGCGGGGTGGCTGTGCTTGACCTTGACCCGGGACAGCCCGAATACTGCATTGCCGGGCAAGTTGCTCTCGTCTTTGTAACTGAGCCTGTGTTTAACCCTTCGTTCTGTCGTCCTCTTTCTTGCTCCAAGTTCCAAATTATTCGAACTCATGCACTAGCATCCATATCGCCAGCCTCAGACCCTGAATTGTATCTAGAGGCCGCAATGGATCTCATGACGCACTATAGGAACGCGCTGGGACGACATCCTCTCATAATTAATACCCCGGGGTGGATCCAAGGCACAGGACTTGACCTGCTTACATCCCTCATTACCAGCTCGCGTCCTACGGAAGTGATATACATGTCTGAGTCTGGCCCAGCGGAAGCGGTAGAAACACTACAGGAATCGTGTAGATCCACTATATTTTCTACACTCCCTTCCCAACCCTCTCAACTTATTTCAAGGACATCAGCGCATCTACGTTCAATGCAGACAATGTCATACTTCCATGCTGAACCACATAGCCCCAGCAGTTTTAATGAAAACTGGATTCAGTGGAACAACAAGCCATTGACAACTATGCCTCCTTGGCAAGTTAGTTATAAAGCCCCCAGCCGAGGGATATTCGGGATTATATGCTACGACTACCAAACTCCCTTGGATCTAGTGGCTGATTCAATCAACGGAACCATTCTGGCGGTTGTGGGGGTCGAGAGTGCTCAAGCTTTTAGAGGTTCCGAAGAACGAGCCAATTTACCTGATGATTTGGATTATGATACGATGGATATAGATAGGGCTGACGAGGAGTCCCAAAAACCTATGTCATCATCTTTCTCGGCCTTGGCGGAAGATATTCTTATTACAACACCCGAGGGTATACCGTATATCAACACAGCAAATGGAATGACTCTTGACCCTAAATATTCTCACTGCCTCGGCTTAGCCCTCGTTCGTGGTATTGATATTGAGAATGGTACGCTCCAACTTTTGACACCTCTGGAGGCAGAGAGAATAGAAGAAGTTATATTAAGAGGGGGAGAAATTGTACTGGTTAGCGGAAAGTTCGATACACCGAACTGGGCTTATACCGAAGAGCTGTATTATCGTGCTCGGGAAGAGGCGAATGATGGAGTAGACGTAGATGAAACGATGGAGATAGGGGACGAAGTTGGAGACATCTCGGAGGCTGACAATGATGATCTGGCTGGTTCCACGACAGATGCAACTTCGGTGCCGTGGGTTGAAGTACTGCATGGAAATCAGAAGCGTGGCGTCGGCTCAAAAGTGTGGAGAGTGAGACGAGATTTGGGTCGTGCTGGATAACGTTACCTATTAAAATGTACCGGATTTAATAAACTACAGGATGACGTTAGGGCGATCAATCCACTATTCCTGGCGGCAACACAGCAATATAATCTAACGGCGCCGTTTCCCTTCCATTGGCCTTCGCATCAACGCGCACCACGTCGCCCTCCTTAATGCCCACGCCCTTAAACGTAATCCTCGTCGCCGAGTGTCCATCGATTCCCCTTGTCAGCGTATACCCAAGCTTATACTCATTATCACCAACCCAAGACCCAATACTTTTATCGTTCAAAAACAACTCATAAGACGCTTTCCCTTCATACAGATCATAGTACGCTACCGCTAAGTCGTACACTCCGGCCGTATAATTCAGCGTCGCGCTCACGCTAGCGAAACTCGAGTTCCCGACACTTTGGACGATGCGTAGGCCTGAGGCGACTTCGAAGGGGTTGACATCTGTGACACGGTATCCGCGCAGCGTCATGGACTCGGCTTCGACGCGCCAGGGGTGCTTTCCTACGCGGTCTTCCGCGTCGGTGATTCCGGAGAGGCTGTGGTAGAACTCGTTGATCGCGTCGCGCCAGACGATTGCGTGCCCCGCTTGGTAGGTTAGCCGGAAGGCTGTTTCGTCGTAGCGCTGCTGGTCGATTAGACCTTGGAGCTTGGCCCATTGCGCGGGGAAGGTGGCGGCTGTTTCGGCGCCGGCGTAGTCTGTGGAGGGTTAGCGATTGGTGAGGTGGAATTGCGAGTATCATTTTGAAAAGGGGTATATTGTGGAAGGGGGTTTACGTACGCGCATCGTAGAAGTGCTGGATAACTGTCTTCCCGTTCTTTAGCACATGTGTATAGGGAACATGATGGAACCACAGGAGTAAGTCGTCTGGTGTCGTCTCGATATCCTCGAATACGGTAGCAATCTCGGTCGGGTACTGGCCTGCGAATCCGGTACCATTCTTAACTGTACGGTCCATGCCGATGCTGAACGCGTCAGCCCTAGTCCACTGTCCCCACGGGTTATTATCCATCGATTGCGGATTTGGCCCATAATGGGGACCCGTTATATCAGTAAGTGTCTGGATTCCGAGGTTGCCTGTATAGTTCTCATACGCCGGCCAAGATTCCATAGACATGCGCGTAATGGTTTCGCGAATAGTATCATCCAAGCCAAAAGTTAATCGCGTCCAGTCTTCCAGGATTGCCACTTCATCAGCCGTCGGGTCCCAGGCTAATCTACCATACCCATATAAGTTGGACATGGCAAGATGTGTGCCAAGCCAAGTGGAATTTTGACCGACGTTTACGACAGCCGCGTAGCCCGTAAGTCCTTTCTTATTGAAGCGCTTGCCTGAAAGGATATCGGTACCTATGACGGATTTTTCGCCGTCGATGCGCAAGTCGAAATCGAGGATCGTCTTCCAAAGTGGTGGAAGATAGACTAAGTGGCACTGCTGGCCTAGATATTCCTGGGTAACCTGGAGTTCGATGGCGGATGCTGTCTGTTTTAGATGAGCGAAAAGCGGCGATGGTGGCTCTCTCACTTGGAAGTCGATTGGGCCGTACTTGACCTGGACTACAACATTGTCGTCAAACTTATCGTCGAGATCACGGAAAAAGTCGACGGCCGCGTTCGCTCGGTCGTCTTTCCAGTTCTTCTCATTGAGATGCTGGTTATCGTAAACGAAGGCGCGGAACATAATAATACCACCGTGTGGCTTGACGGCCTTCGCGAATAGGTTGGCGCCATCCGAAAGTGTACGACCATATGTGAGTGGACCAGGTTGCCCTTCGGAGTTGGCCTTGACCAGGAAACCCGCGAGATCAGGCACGTTTTCATAAAGCTTGTCCGTGATCTTAGTCCACCAGGCGATAACGGACTTGTCCAAGGGATCAAATGTGTTAAGACCACCAAAAGTCTGAGGCGACGCAAAGTTGAGCGAGATACCAACTTTTACACCCCACGGCCTCATTGCGTCGGCTATCTTTGCTATCCCTGCCATGTTCGCGTCACTTAGGATCATGGCATTCGCATTGACGTTGTTAATGATAATTCCGTTAACGCGGATTGAAGCCAGGAGGCGGGCGTACTCGGCAACCCGCGTCACATTAGAAACCAGAGCATTATCCTTGAAAAATATAGACGGGCCAGCGTAGCCGCGCTCTATAGTTCCGTCCATATTATCCCATTGGTTTATCCATCGGATTGCTGCGCTGGGGTTTGTAGCGTAGGCGACCTCGGTGAAGTTCGCCTGGGCTAGCATAGACAAGTACTCGAATGCACCATAAAGCGCACCGCGTTCATTCTGACCGACGATTTCGACCGTGTCGCCCTTGGTGCTAAGCCAGAAGCCATCCTCCTCCAGTTCGGGCGTTCCGACCGAAATACCGGACTCATTAAACGCGGCGATAGTTCCTATTACCACAGAAGGGCCTTCGCTAGCATCATTCGTCACGTTAAGCGACTTGCCGAGAATACCCTTGATACCTTTCTGTAACTCCTGGCCCGCGACATAAACGGGACTCGTTTCTGTACCATTGAGAGCGACAATGCTAGGAGGGATGACGGCTTGCTTCACGATATCACATGGTAATCGAGCATATCGTAGCCATGCATTGAGTCCATCCTCTGCAGCGACAAGGCCGAGAGTAGCCAAGAGCCAGAGTCCGCGCATTTCGGCGTACCTGGAGTAATTGATCGTGATATAGCTGCGGGCAGAATTCTGCACCTAATAACCACCGAACGTTGGGGTCCCTGTGTTTATACATGTTGATTCTCCAACACGATGGGTCCGAGTCTGGGGAAATCATGGGTCCCTTCTCCAAGAGCCAGGTTGATGAACAAGAAATCGTTATTAGGCTAAACGTTGAGTCAAATACTATATGGTAGATCTTATCCATAGAGAACTTGGCGTGGCATTTCGTTTCACACTACTTTCGGTATATTTACACACGAGCCTGTGGAGTCGTGTCTCCGTCTCCCCCGCAGATCCGGAAATGAATATCCTCCAAACAGGAGCAGCTATATCGTATGCAGGTACCAGGTTATCAGATATAGATTTAGAGTAAGATAGCCGAGAATAGAGCAGGTGTTCTAGCTCCATAGGCAATGTCTTTTAAATTTTGACTTGTCAATCTGGGCAGGTTATTGTCGGCTTGAATCGGCTTTCTGGTTTTCAAACCCATCCAGGGGTTAGTATATCGCCAAGACATTTAAGGATAATATTGAATATAACTAATAAGAATAGTTTGCTAATAGAACATTTTCAATCTGCGTATTGCATCAATCTTGCTTCTACACTCTGTTATCCTCTGTAGTACCGATAATCACTCTCGTCTAATCATAAAGAATATAACCAGGACGAGACATATGCAGCCCAACGCAATATACCCATAAACTCCTTCGGTATTCCAGGTTTAATCATTCCCACACTGCGGTATCCCGCGTCATAAAAAGAGTCATATGCCCCAAGGAAAACTCTGGAGCTACATAGCTTAAGAAATATTAACACTAACAAGAATAACGTGAAATGGGAAAAGGTAAGCAATTGTGGTAGTATAGGTAAGAGATGACGACTAAGGATAATGCTCATGACCAAGTACATGTACATAAATGTAATTAATACTTTGATATGTTGAATAAATGTCCCTTGGGATATATAGGCGGGTATGTAGACGGTATCGCAGCATGCTACATTTTCTGCTGTTCGCTTCCAGCGTTTTTGGTCACTACGCTGCCGAAGTGAGCACCTATGCTTAGGACCGTGTTGTCGATTGAAGACCGTCTTTCCGCATTGCTAACTGAGGACCCTTCTGTTTTTTTCTCTGTTTCGACCGTTGGTGGTTTGCCGTTAGTTTGGGAGTATTTACCGAGAAGATGGTCAACGGAAGAGATGATTTGCGCGTGGTCTCTTCGAGGTGAGACTCCGGACGCTAAGTCAATGTTGACTGGCATGATGGTATCCTGGGCCTGGGTGGGGGCAGTTCTTAAGGGACTATATTAGAATAATTCCATCACGCAAGGAGTCTACGGTAAAGACAAAGCTTGATGATACTTACCCTACAGAGTTTTGACTTGTGTCGTCATTTTGAGTTGCCACCATATTCACGTAAGACCGACGTCGACGAGTTTTGACGACGTTTCAACGACTATCGTATAAATGATTAATATTTATATAACGTGGGATCTTGATTGATATCTGAAATGGTGGTGAAGTATAATAGTTTTATACAAAACAAGGCAGAATGACAAATACTGGCTGAGAATAGGGTGTTGAATCGAGGTTTTTCAAGTCTCGTCTACACGCATGTCTGTATGCAAAAGGGCTTAGTAGAGATAAGTGATAGATGTAAACTTGGTGGCAGCATTGGATTAATAAAGGGAAGTCTCAATAATATAAGGCTAAGTGAGCGGTGTACTCAGGTCTAAGGGAGAGTCAAAATTAAAATCTGCTGGTGAAGAGATACATTACCTAGGTCAGTAGCTCACGCCTAATAGCGAATAGAAAAGACGAAAATAAAACAGATCATCTGATAATATTTGATTTATCGTCGAATAGGGACCGGTAATTAGTGCGATAGGCGTTGAATTGCATTAGGGGTGTAGGATTGCATCGCCAGCTCTGTCTCTACCGAACGTACCGTTACCCTTAGCAATTCCATCGTTATTATACGTCTTCGCCCGCCAAGGTATAGTTCCATGACCTTACGCCCAATTCTGCAGTCACAGTCCCCATCCCCTTCTCTAGAGGCTCGCAGATTGTAACCCTGAAATAATAGCACGTTAATTCACGAAACTTTGGATCGGGCTACCATCTTAACATGTGCAATTATCTATCGGTAACAACAACGAACTTGGGGGTGCGCCGGGTATGATTCCGATCTGGGTTCCGTTGTGGGTTATGTCAGTATATTATATCAAAGTAATAGTATGAGAAAACCGGCTTATGCTACCAGTATTCCTTCTTATTTAGGATGTAGGGCTGTAGGTCAGGATAGATGCCACAGAAGCCTTTTGAAGACGACCAGGATAAACATAGCCTGTTACACCACCTATGCGTATGCAACCCTATCACTCAAGAAACTATTCTTGCTATGTATCTCCAATTCCTTCTCGCAACTTAGCGACTTTTCCTTAAGAAGACTCTGAAGGTAACGGCTCGTGAATGGCAACTAAATGCGATAGCATAAAAAAGCAAAATACCTAAGTCCCAGGGTGGTATATTAACACATATTACGATGCCAACCATTAGTTAGGCACCTCATAAATTCCTAGGATGGATCCGGGCTAGAATGTAATAGGCTTTCTAAATTTGATCGTCTTCGAAGGCTGTGAGGTAAATTTTCCCAGCCGCCTATATGCTATGGTACATCTATATCGATTATCTTTCAAATATCAATACTGAGTTTTAAATTAAAGTAATGCAACGAGTATCCAAGAAGGTTTAGCGAGGAATCTAGAGAGAGAAAAATATATTAATATCAGGTTCTTCACGGTCATACGTGGGTGGTTGATGGGTATTTCGTAGATGTCACAACGTCGTGTAACTATCTAATCAAAGAAAAGATAGAAATTAGCTAGGAAGCTGTCATACTATGACGAATACTCAAAGTAATATGATAAGTATAAACACTGTGCCTTTTCAGTCATTTAACTTTAACGCAGTTCTTGGTTAGAGACGTTTAGATTTCAATCTTGTGATGAGTATACCACAAGTTTAGGGGCGATTGTGGTAAATAACTACGTGACATGAACCCCAATGTGAAGTACCTCAAAGGTTATCTTTATTCCTTTTGTTTGCTACGCCTGTGCCAATTAGTAGCTTAGATACCTAGGTAGGTACCTAGATAGAAGGTAGACCAAGGACAAGCATACTCTGTATATTTTTTTATTTTATTTTTCAATCTGGGAATCTGTCTGCTACATACGAATTGAAGTTTGATGTAAGACGGAAAGGGGTGACAGGCCCGAGGTAACTACTGGTGGGAGGGCGGGCCGCCCCTTGAGTTTCTTGACCACAATCCCTTTCGTTAGGAAAGTAAGAGACCCGATGCGTGATGTCACACCAGTAGTCTCTCTCGTTTTCACATCATTCTTGCATTAGTTTATCACAATATCATCCCGCTATAGCCTCGGGGTATCTTAAACATGGAGCCGATTAGATAGGTATGCAAGCCAAAGGTACATCCTCGTGCCGATCCTGGGGCTACGATACGGATCTTCTATATGCTCCGTTGGCTGCCTTATATAGGCGCATACGTGTAACTTCTCTGCAACGTATCCTACGTTAATGCGTAGGAAGTGTCAAAGTCATTGGTTCTCATAGATCTTGAACCGAGAGATAATGGTGGAGGTCGAAGAGTGACCCGTGAACCAAGACTCTGGACCCTGAGATAACCCTGGTCCTCTGCCGCCTTATGGGTCATCTTCCGTACTTCCGCGTGTCTTTCTTAGTTCTATACCGCCCTAGAAAAGTTACACGTCACTATTACAAAACCAACGATAAGCTGACATTCGAGACCCTGACGCTCGGTTGTCAGGTACTTTTGCTTATAGGGATATGATTAATGCTCCCTTCCGGACCAAACCCCTTCTGCAAGATTTTAGGTAGTTTGAGTGAACTTGTTCTTTTTAGCCTGTAAAGCATGTGGCCGTGAGAGAAGCTGGTAGGAATTATAATTAGGGTATCGAAACCCCTTTCAAGAGTTTAGTCAAGCTATTTTGACCTCACCTCTTTCTAGCTCGGTGCGTGATGCACCCTCCTAATGGAAAGGTAGTATTATTGCATTGAAAGCTTCCGGTAGCTTCTAGGTCTATTTCTGATACATGAAAGAAGTTTAAGTACCTGTCGTCGCCTCCAGAGCCTACCGCTCTAGTAGCTTTAATGCAGAGAATACCTACCTACCAATGATCCTAATGCCTCGCCAGCTTATTAGAGCAGAAGGATCGACAGCTTATCTTCGTCAACATCTCCCTTCATTAGAAGGACGACGTGTTCAAGCAACATTAGAAAGCTAGTTGATACATAAGTGACCTTAGTTATTTAAACCGCGAATTTCCGGTGGAATACGACTTCAGACTTCAAGCAGGCTTCAGCATTGGCAATTTTCCATCGTCTCAATCCGTAGTATACACAAGATACTAACCTAGTACACGTGGCACTTTAGGCTGCCTAACGACACCATATTAATGTAAGATAATTCATCCTGTAAAATACTGTTATTTTTAGGGTTAGGTATTTGATATAGTAATGTCATGAAGGCTAGAGAATGATAGATATTCAAAACAGCCTGACAACTTCATATATTAAAGCGAAGGCGATAGAAACAGCCAATAATAGTAAAATAACCCAAGAAACATACGCATTCGACAACAAAGCCGCTGCATCTTGTCATCAATTCCTTCGTAGCTTATATCCGGGACATTATCCCGAATTGCCCTGCATGCAGGGATTAATACTGGTTCGTGTTACAGTTGCTAGGTACAAAAGCATCCCCGGATGTATACTCAAACTTCGAATAGGTATCTTGGGTACGCAAGCCGGTCCCGGACCCCAAAACTTTAATACGATTTGTTTACGGGATTTTATCACGGTATACACTCAAGAAGGGCGTATATAAATGCATCCTATAAACGAGGCTACATGGCTTGGCTCCTTACGAGCTGTAGCGAAGAGGCCGAAACGGGTATAGTAGGTATATGTGTGTATCGATGAGTTCCCAAGCAGATTGGATCTTACTTTCGGTGTTGATGAAAGTAGTACATTGCCGTTGAGTAACAATGTTGCTTCTACCCTGTTCGTACTGGCTTGAGAAAGGAATAATTAACCCACTAACTAATCCCGAATAATAAGCTAGGGGAAAATCCGCATTTACATTACAATGCCCATTCAGGTAATCCGGCAGCCCGGCAATCTGTAACTCTGACCTAAACCCTCCCCAATCTTCAGTGGCCCAGACATGAAAAAAGGGGGTCAAAGCTCTAGCCAGCTGACTCCAATGCCGCACCGAGCTCATGACCGAATGAGCGTAGGAACCCGAGCCCTGGATACCATAGGACGGGTTTAAACAGCATATACCTAGGTAGGTATGCAAGTGACTAAGATCCTTCCGAGAGATGTATGGAGAGACGTATGGAAAGATGTATGCAACGCTCCGGGATGCTACATTCTGTAAGGATTAAGTTGGTTATGTGACCACGGCACGGATACGGCGCAGCAGCCTAAAGGAGATCATACTACATGATATTGGTAGGTATTATAAAGGATTTATTACCAAGGCTGAGTGTATACTTAGGTAGCTACGTAGATAGGTATGTAACCTGTTCGGGCCCGTATGCTGCGCTATACCCCAATTAGTTCATCAAAGCGGCTCTTTTGAGCCTTATACACGTCCTTGACGCCGGGACCCTAATCCGGGACCAGGGTTCCCCGGTGTGCAGCATTGGGATTTGACATTGTGTAGAAGCACCATAGCCCTGTCCTGACAACCCATGTAAGCATTTGATAGCACCTACTATGTAGGTTAGAGCATACGGAAAAGGACAAGGCGAAGTACACAGAGTAGGAATAGTAGTATACATGATAGCATATTGCTGCTGACAGACCAACAAGGTATAGTACGGGGTAATCAGCCACCTACATAGTTGAAAGGATATAATTGTTCTTATCAACTACCTCCTGACCTACCTGGGTACCTAGGTGGTTAGCTTGAAAACCAGACTAAGGAATATATGACTAAGCAATTTGAACATAATATGCCTCTATCTCCAATTCTTGGAAATCCTTACTCAGTAGTATTTAGACCAGCCCATGAAGGATTGGAAATTAGAACAGGGCGAAGATGAAATTTGTCGCTATGAATAACGGCCAGTTGGCAGGAATAGTTTATCGTAATCTATTCCCCCGGACTAGATGTCGAACTGTAAAGATTAGATCTTTGGTAACTCAGTCAGGGGCACCGCCCTCGATGGCCATTCTCGACGATTACTTGGACATGGCCCGACCACACTTTAGCCACATACCCCAGTCCAAGCTCTCAGTAACTGCCTTTCACGATAGCCTGCCGCCATTCAATCATCCAAGGACTAGCGCTTCCGATCGCCAGGCTATCGTCGACAGGCTAAAGCCATACACTATAATCTCCTCAATGCGAGAACGTACGCCATTTCCAGGCGAACTGCTTCGACAACTCCCAAATTTAAAACTCCTCCTAGCGACCGGCACGCAGTTCGAAACGTTTGACCTGAAAGCCGCCTCGGAACTCGGTATTGTTGTTGCCGCAGCGCCAGGCAGGGGTCGCACGGACGGCAAACGATCGAACCGCCCGGTGCGACCAAGACTCGACATTAAAAAGGGCGGCAGCCATCCTACGACGCAGCACGCGTGGGCGCTGATCCTAGCTCTTGCGCGCAATGTAGCCAAAGACGACGCGGCCATGAAGAGTCCGGCAAAGGCGTGGCAGTCGCAACTCGCGATCGGCCTGACGGGCGCGACGCTCGGAGTCGTTGGTCTCGGGCGTCTTGGCGCCGCCGTGGCGCGGATCGGCAGCTTGGCGTGGGGTATGCGGGTGGTGTGCTGGAGCGAGAACTTGACGCAGGAGAAAGCCAACCAGAAGGCCGAAGAGATGGGGCTCCCGGTCTACGGCGGTTACGCCTTGGATCCTAACGCGCCGACGTTTACTGCCGTGGGCAAGGGCGAGCTTTTCTCGACGGCAGATGTGGTGAGTTTGCATTACGTCCTGAGTGATCGGTCTCGGGGGATCGTCGGTAGGGCTGAGTTAGGCCGGATGAAGGAGTCTGCGCTGCTGGTGAATACCTCGAGAGGTCCGTTGATTGACGATGGGGCGTTATATGATGCGTTGCGGACGGGCCGCATCCGGGGTGCTGCGCTGGATACGTTTGACATTGAGCCTCTACCTGCTGATAGTCCTTGGCGGTCAACCGAATGGGGAACTCAGGGGAGAAGCAACTTGATTATCACTCCGCATATGGGGTATGTCGAGGATGGGATCATGCATACTTGGTATGAAGAAACCGCGGAGAATCTAGAGCGATGGCTCCAGGGAGATGAGCTTTTGCATCGTCTCAATTAACCCGCTTTTGATGTTTCATTCTCATACCTGTCCGTGGATGAATGTGCCAATGCGCGATCCTGAAAGTATCATTAACGCTGGAAATCCCATGATTTGAAAATGATAAAGGTTGGGAATAAGTTATTCATATCCATTTTAAGACCTAAGATCTGGTGAAATGCGAGATACCTACAGATCACGATGTTTTCCCGACTCCACAAGACAAAGGATCACGTCGGACTGATTCATGTATTACTATTGCAAGTTGCAAGGCTTTCATGATCTAGTTCCCAGGTCATCGTTCTCTCCCAACTTTGTCACATCCTTAGGGATTAATTTTGACGAAAATAAAATATTCTGTTACCTAGATACTGAGGACGTGTGCGATGTATATCGACCAATACCTATGATGTGTAGGTAGGTAGTGATTCATCGTGTGCGAATTTGCCCAGAAATCCGTGAAGCACGATGCGAAACGTTTCGGCCTCACCTAATACTAGTGGTATTACAAGAATGGGTATAAAAGATTGGCCTGTCCCTGGAAGGTAGTCTGCCGATACTTCTATGCCAACATCGCTCCATCCTCGGCTTCAAAACACATATTGACTTACGCGTCACTCTATCTATCGCCGGAACAAAATGACTTCCGATATAGTAGCCCAACTCTACTATTCGGAATACCTTGAAGATATGATTGCTAGAATCGCTAACTTCGGGGAAGAACCAAGATACCAGCAACTCATCGAACTGCCCGAGATCGTGGAAATAAGCCGCCTTCCGGTCGGAAATCAGGAGAATCACTTGGACAGGGTAGTGAGGCACCATGGTATATTCCAGGGGATGACCCGGACTGAACAACTCACATATATCGAACATCTGTTTACTTACATCTATAGCCCTCCTGGTTATGCATTATTCCATTCGCCGCCCTTTTGGGCTGTACTCTTTCAAATGCCCATGCTGGAGTATTACTTAGAGACGACTGAGCCTGGGGGTGCGTATACATGGTCAAATATCGGTAATTGGTTTTTGTGGAATGCGCAAAACTACCAAGGCTCCCGAAACTAGGATGTAGATATTATAAATAAAAACCATTCCAAGAAAACAGGAAGCACCAATAGTGCCTAGGAATAACATTCATGTGGCCTGCGATGAATTATAGGGGGTACTTACCGTATCTCAACGCAACTATGCCTTGTTTTCCCGAAAGTCCCAAAAGGCGTATGGGTCTTATTACTTAGATGACATAGGATGGCATCCGTAAATCGATCTGGGTTGAAGCGTTTGGGCCCCGGAAATTCTTCTTCGTTATGATGAAGCAAGTGCATCGTTATGCCGATGGGTGCGCCGGCTAGTATCCGCCAGTATGCGTAAAGGAGACCCTTTTCCTGGGCAATACGAGTATTTGCGAGTAGCTATGGCTAAAGCAAGACGCATGGCCTCTATGATGGTAGCGGCCAAGAAAGTTACCTTCGAGCTTCTTCCACTTATGATTAGGGGCGGTAGCGAGTTAGGCACGTAGCTTCTGGACTTTAGGGTCACTGCAAATGTAGGAGACCGTGACTTGTATGTTAGTAGTTGTTGTTTCGAACCTAGTGTCTATTGTAGTTAAGATATCTCGCACGAAGCCCGTGAATGTAGCACCGGGGTCTATGGTCTTCTGAGACACGGCAAAGCCCAAAAATCTGTCAAAGTACCCGGAGTGTTTCATGGTCGTGTTGTTGACAAGCAACCTTTACCTACCTTGGAGCAGAGGAGGGGATTTAGTGGCTGACAAGGATTCTTGTGACAAGTGATTACCTAGCTATGTGGATGGTTGCGCCTTTCATTGCGAAGGGGTCGAATGAATAGCTATACTAATGCCATACCCCCCCCCCTCCCCCCCTGGCGGTTGTATAAAGTGTCGAAAAACGCTACAGTACTCAAGTAAATCCCATAGGGCCCGATACGAATTATTGCGCTTACTATAGATGTATAAGTAATGACGATACAGCACTCAGGAAGGACTCGCTCATCGCCGTACCTTTTGTGCAATTCAGTTACCTTGAGGGTACATTAGCCTCTCCTATAAAGGTCGTAGATTGCGATACTCTAGTTTTTACACATATAAATTCATATCGCTTTACTTTATTTTCTAATCATCAGTTAGTTGTACACGGCAAAGGCGGTCTGCACGCCACCCTAGTTTGGTTGTTATTACTCCATATACGGGGCCATTAACCAGCAATAAACCATCTGGAATGATGAATCAATAGGCAGATGGGAGAAAGAGATATAAAGCATACATGGCCCACCAAAAGCAGCCAGTCGAATAGCTGTGATTATGTACATGTGTAAGCAGCTCAGTTACTGGTCCCGTTAACACACAGCATATCAGAAAGACGAGTCCTATACCTTAGTCAATATTGTGTTGCGTGATGTCGTTCATATAATTATTTCAAGCAAAGGAGAAAGGGATTTAAGCATTATTTCTATATTGAGAATTGACCTAAAGCTTAAGAGGTTTCGACAGCACAAGTCGACAAGGATGAAAATCGTGGGGGTATCCAGAATCCAATTACAAGGATACACGTGACGAACCCCTATACTGGACGTCAGCCATAAGGGATATTTTAAAACATTATTTTTTTAACTCTTATTTACTCCGGTTGTTATAACTATTGGCGATAGAACTGACGTCGCGATCATACTCCACCCTGACGTACATGATTCTCCATTGTTTTCAGGTTTTTTGGGGGGGGTTTTTTTTTTTTTTTTTTTTTTTTTGTTTTTTTTTTTTCTTCTAGTGTTATGGTTGGGACAGTAACCGGCAACGTTGCAGTGGTTGATTATTGTTCAGTATTCGGAACCGGGACCGGAATTTATACAAGAACGATGAAAAGGTTGTGTCAAATTACCCAATTAATCGCCCCCTTATTTCAGTGTCCCTTCTTCAATGCTATGTGGATCGAGCAGAGCTAGATGTGTTGGGTAGCGGTGCATTAACCCAGCTTGAAATAAGTGGATTGCGATATTTTGTAGATATTGAGTGATCTTAATTTTGTTCCATTTGGTCTTAGAGGATACTTTTAGCCAGTGGGAATGGTCATCTGACAATATGTCATATGGACAACTTGGTAGGTAGGTATCTGAGACGAGTGAAAACAACTGTATTATTTTACAACAAAGTGTGAACTATCTTCTAGACTAATGACAGCTCATTAAACACTGTGACTAATCATATAAGAAAGGACTTTTTTCCTCTACGTATATATCAAAGACTGCAGTACGATAAACATTTCTCACGTGGACGCTCGTATGCCACTTAAGACGCGTGCAGCATCAATTTACCGCCCATCTTACGTGAATCAAGATCAGGATAAGATCAAGATCATCAAAGGCAATAAAAATCACAGTACAAAGACTTTCGGCGCCCTATCGCCTGGATATAGGTAATACTTCCTATCAAAGAACGAACATCACTTGCTGTGGAATACCGATTCTCTACCAAAAAGAAGCCTCAAAAGAGGTCAAAACGCCCAAGTACCAAGCATTTACCTAAATATCACTACGGAGTGTTTTTAGCTACCATTTATCGCTTCAGTATGAGCCAGTATCAGCCGGACCCGGCGATTGTCCAGTCTCTCGATCGCTTTCTTAACGACATCTCTATTCTTCAAGAGAAAGACAAGCATCAGCAGCTGCGCAAGGTGCACCGAGCTCTCGTGGACACCCATACGATAGTCGATGATCTAGATCTCCAGCATATTTCTACTCTAACCCGCCATGCTCTTTTCCAAAGCATCGACAGGAACCACCAACTCCTGTACGTCGATCATTTATTTTCTTTTCTCCGCAGTGATCCAGGTCGTCAGTATTTTGGTGCTGTAGCTGAATGGGACGCGCTCTTTCTGTTGCCCCTCTTAGCCAACTTCATTCTCACGACGCAGCCTGGGGGAGGATACACATCAACCGAGGTCAACTGGTTTGCGTGGTTATCAGTCAATGGAACGGTCGTACAATACCAAAGTCAGCAAAGAGGCACATAGTTGTTACTGCTTACTATTCGAATAGTGGCTCAGTTATCTCAGGAGTTTACATCGTGGTAATCGTTATTATCGCCGAAGCCTCCCTTTGGGAAGAGGGGCATATGTGGAGGTCAGGGGCACCGAGAGTAATTAGGTGCCTACCTAGGTATATAGCAGATAGTATAGTACCCGATTAAATCCTCGCGCAATCGAAGTCTGCTGCTTCCCGCCGCAACGATCAAAATCCATGGTGTATTTATAATTTTGCTTGACTGCCTAAGTTCTAAGGGTGTCTATGGTATAAGCTGGGGGTTCAATCAGGTATAAGAAGCGCTACCTTTTATTTTCATGGAGGTAAAATTGCCACTAACTCTTCCTTCTCCCATCAGATGTTACTATAAAAGTAAAGATACGTACTACTACTCACTGTTGAAGATAAACCCAAGACAATAGCAGAATCGCATTACACCCATGTAGAGTAGGGGACGAGAGCTCCCGGTTCAATAAGGTTAATGTACTTCTTAAATTTATAATAGCTATGCTTCTTTATTCTTTATATAAGTTAACTTTGTAGCGTGGTTATCATGTAGGTAGTATATAAGGCATAAATGCTGACCAGCAGCTACGGCGTCATTTTTTGTTTAACAACGACGTTTTCTATATTTTGAGGTATGCTGATGTGTCTAATGTACCTAAGTAAATGCCCCTGTATTCCCAACGCCTCAGATAACTCGTGCCACTTATCATTTCTATTTCACTTGGGTTTAGTTGCCGTCTCTTGCGCCTGTTCTCCTCATTGTCAGAGAACCTAGCTGGCTTAGTCGACCTTGGGGTTGGAGAATCGAGCTCCGGAGAGAGGTAAATGACAACCATGGATCATCAATAAGTATAGTAGAGCTCGCTGAAGTCATTCTACCCTCATTCGTTTGGAACTAGGTATCCCGAACTGTTATGAAGCTGGGGAGTGAGGTACTAGGGGCCATAGATATTGATTCTACCGCCCTAGAAGATAATTCAGGCTGCAGGAGATAGTGCTCTGAATAGGGTCTTCGAGATATATCATACATGTGGCTATCAGCAATTATGAACCTATTATTCTACAGGATTAGAATATATTGGGGTTCATCTTTGAGATAGCTATTATCACCTAGCTATAAATATGTGGCTACTATGTAACATTCGACGGTTCCTTTTCTTTTTCCATTTGCTAACTCACCTATGTAACAGATGGTTCCGTTATTATTTCCGTAGAGTGCTAAATAAATCATCTTTTTGAACAACATTACCATTCATCTTGCTCTGTCGGTTCACCAGTACATAAATCGCACCGAGGGGAGACGATTCTCCCTTCAGGTATAGTTTTCTTCGGATAAAGCGGTAATCGACTTTCCTCCCATGGCTGGATTACATGTGTGGTAGTCGTCCCCCGACACAGAGGATGTAGGAGAGAAAACCGGCAAAAGGGACAGCGCTCGGCTTCCATGTCTGGGTCCGAATGGTATGCGTTACGCCAATTATAGAAATAAAGAGCTCTAACCATATGCCCGCAAGGAAGTACCTCCATCAGTTCAGAGGCCTCGGGATCGTGGCTACCGCCATATATCGACTTGAAGGGGGGATTGTGCAGAAATGGAGACTTAGTTAGGCACAGTGGACATTTCAAGTCCATAATAACGGGTATTCCATCCTTATCAACTCCAGTTGCAAGCATTTCGCGAATTTCCCCGAATAGCGAAACCCCTTCGAACGTAATACGACGAGAATTTGGGGATTGGGATTGTTAGATACGTTACCAGTATTTTTTTGTTTGCTAGTGTCGCTGCTGCGCTCCCGACCCGAGTCAAGACCAAAATTGAGGCTCGATGGCCGACTGCTGAACCATCCTTCCATCATCCGGGCCGGGCGCATTGTAAGGTCGTAAATCAGCAGCCGTTGAGATCCATGGCCTTGTTCTAAGAGCGGAAGTCCCGCACCTATCGACAGCGACCTTCCTATATGTGTGCTATATCCGGCGTGTAATGGCACGGGGTTACCATAAAGGGCTACTCGGGTATTATGTAAAGATCCGGGCTCGTTTCTTAGATTATTTTCCATAATAATCATATAAGGAATAACCGGGAGGGGACAGATTCCAAGCGTGCAAATTCATATCAAATGTATTATTTCAACCAGAGAAGCATATTCGAAATTGACCAAAAGACGACGAATAGTGGACCATCTCATGTATTTTTCTAAACAACCTAACAGTTAGATTATATTCCAAGTTGAACAGAGAGATTGATTCTATAGTCTTGAGTCGACATGGTTATGATTAAATTGAAACTGACGTCCATTCTTGCCCCTACCCTCACGCCCCTATTCGGTACACCTTAACCCTCTGATCTCACAAGCACACGAACAAGACACTAAATATCTCAGAACCATCCTCCTCTAACATCCTCTCACCCCACTAGCTCCCTCACAACCCTCGCAACCTCCCCAACCGCATCTTCCGCCTCCGCACTCCACGGCGCCATCTGCAAGAACCCATGCGTCAGCTGCGGATAATGGCACCAGACGACCTTGTTCCCCGCCCTCCTCAGCTTCGCCGCATACTCGACGCCCACGTCGCGCAGGGGGTCAAACCCGCACGTAAACACCGCCGCGGGCGGCACGCCTGCCAGCTCCTCGACAGGCTGCATCCCGGGGGAGATGTACCGGTGGGAAGGCGGGAACGCGGCGTCCGGCGCGCGGGGGAGGTAGTGGTCCGCGAAGCTGAAGATCCCGTTGCACTCGAGGTAGTACCCCGAGTTATTCTCCGTCGCGGCGGGAGTGTCGAATGGGAGGCGGGCTTCCGGGTACAGAAGGATCTGGGCTTTGAGGGGTGGCTTTTTCTCGTCTTTGAGTCGCAGGCATAAGGCTGCCGTCATATTACCGCCTGCGGAGTCGCCGCCTCCTAGGACGCGGTCGGGGTCGATTCCGAGACGATTGCCGTCGGGCCCGCGCGTCCATTGAAGTACGTCCTCGTACTCGTCGAGTTGGGTGGGGAAAGGGAATTCTGGTGCAAGACGGTATTCTACTCCGATGGTGATTATGCCTGCGGCTTCGGCGAGAAGACGAAGTCCGTTTTCGAATTCGTCCACGCTGCCGACTGTGTATCCACCGCCGTGGTAGTATATCAACGCCGGTAGCTTCTGGTCTTCTTTGTGGCCTTGCGGGTAGAAGAGTCGCACTGGAATCGTTCCGTGGCGACCCCGGACGCCATCGAAGTGCACATGATCAATAGGGGCGCGCTTCCCGCGATCAAGTTGATGAAAACCAAAGACTTCGAGGTGATGCCGTCGTTCCGTATGGAAGTCCTCGTTTCCGCCTAGCCGTAGCTGTGGGTGTTGTTCTAGGAAGGATTTAATTGACGGTGCAAGAGTTGTCCTGTTCCCCGTCGTGGGAATTTCCTGTTGATCCGCCATTTCCATGTGGCTTTCTTATGTGACGGCAGGTAGGTAAATACACTGGAACGATATAGATTCTATTGTATATGGTTACGCTCGTAGAGTCAAAATTGCCAAGCCGATTCTAGATGCATGGGCTCTTTATAAATAACATCTTAGAGCTGTCTTTAAGTAGAAGTAATTCCGTAACACATGGCCTCTTTTCTATTACTTCATATAAAATCGGCCGATGATGAAGTTGACATCAGATCCATTACACCGAATTGGTCATGATGTAAGAGAAACGTGGGCGTACATTAGCCCCAAAATTGACTGGGTCATATTCCGGATATACCTCTCTGGTCTTGATCGTTTCTTGCAGCAGATCTCAAATATCGAAAAAGGGCCGCCGGGGGAAAGATGCCGGAAATTAGGTACAGCCGGGCGTCGCGTTTGGTCAAGGTTTTGTTATATCGTGAAAGTAAACCTCCACCTCCTATCCCGACTCCTATCCCGACGCAATGGGCGCCTAAACCTTAGCGCTCCACTCGGGAATCTAGTTGAAATACTACACATTTAGTACAGCAACTAATCTAACCCTTTATAAACAACTGCTGCCCATGCATTTTCGTTTGATAATTCTCCTGCGTTTAGAATATTCCACGAGAAATCGTATGTAGTAAGACCTGAAGTATGTGCAACTCCAGACCAGAAGAAGGGCCACTTTTAGCTTCAGGCCTCGATTAGAATTCACGTCTGCTAGGTAGCACCTAATCAGTACATAACCGTATTGACCACTTATGATCGTTGGAAAGATGAAAATATTCGATTGCTAGTAGTACGGAACGTTGCTCGTTAGCAAATGCCCGGAACACTGATATTTTCATACCTGCTGGTATCAGCACACGCCCGCCCACTACCATAAACTCCAGTTTCCGGTAAAAGCCGATAACGCCAGCCAGTAAGTACAGGATCCACCCGGAAAATAAATGAGGAATAGTAAATAGCAAGAATCGCCTCTCGATAAAGCACGTCTACTATATTTCGAACGCGACCAAACCGCTACGCAGCACCGCGGGGCTTGGCTTTGGCTTTGGCCTTCTCTTTCTTGTCTTCCTTCAACTTCTTCTTTTTGGCTTCGTTCTGCTCCTCGAGCTTTCTCTTGTGTACGGCCTTTTCCTCGTCTGTTTTGGGGATCACCTTAAAGAAACCCTCTAGTCGAGCTTGTTGAGAACTCTTGGTAGCCTTCTCTAATCTGGCGCCGCCCGCACGGACTCTGTCCTCGTTAAAGCCCTTGTCGGTCACCAAGAACTTGACTAGCCCTTCCATATCCGGCTTCTCCCACTTGAAGTCGCAAAGTGGGTCGTCCGCCTTGCGAACGTCTGGTTCGAAGAATAAGGCACGCGCATCTTCGAATGGCCAGTCTTCGGGTAGAGTGTACTTAGAATCCCTCTTGATGTATTCAACCACCTTCTCTAGTGTACCATACTGGCGTATTAGCTTTAGAGCAGTGCTGGGTCCAATTTTAGGAATAGGATCGACGTAATCGCAGCCTAGTAGAATACAGAGATCGACAAACTGCTCGGGTTAGTGAATCGCTCAGCAGGAAATCAAGGGAAGGTCTGACTGACTTGTTTGCGATCCATGTTCAAACCTTCGAGGACCTTATCAACGTGAATTTCTTGGATCGGCTCCTTTCGCTGCTCGCTAAAGGTTAAGTGACGCAGAAGGACTGGGCTATCGAAACATAGTGTATCCATATCCTCACTTGCTGCTGCGAAGACCTTGCCGGCCCTAGCCAAGGCGGCGCACTGTGCTTCGGCTTCGGTTGGCGCAATGATGTAGGGTATACCCATCAGTTTTAACAATTGTTGGCATTCGGCATTGTGTTCCTTAGTAACTCGGACCGTTCGACGAGAGAACTTTTCCACGTCTTCAGCCGTACCGGTCTCTTTCGCCTCCTCAAGTTCCTCCTTGGCCTCGGCCTTGCGCTGGAAACGGCGAGCGAGTTCACCAGACTTTAGCTTGGGGGGCGCGCCGTCGAACACGTAGAGAGGCTTAATGCCATTATCAACCATTCGTAGAGTGCGATAGAACATTCCCATGAGATGGGAGGTAGTGTCGCCGGACTCGTTCATCAATTGTTGGCCATCAGATCGGACTGCGATAAGGAAACTGTATATGCTCATGGAACTGTTTGCTAATTAGATTCTACCATCCGTGTAGGGGGCGAATTAATATCCACATACGCATCCTATCATTCCAAGGTCAGCATATTAATTAAAACTTTTATATTTTATGTTAGTACTTACTATAGCAACTTTGCGACCGAATTGACCCTTGATATCACCCTCTTTAATGGCGGCAGGAGCTTCGTCCTTGATAATCGGGAATAGGCCTTTGATACCCATGATGGACGAGTTTACAAACCAACCCTAAATACGTATTGACAAATCGAATGGGAGATTAAGGAGATATCGAGATACGCGGGTTTTTGGGGTATAGGTTGGAAAAGATGGAAATGGTAAGAAACGCCGAGGTGCGTTCAAGTGAATTAAAGTGGGTGATGTCACGAGAGATGCGAAACTGACGCGCCTCGAAATCAATTAAAGCTCGACGCGCTTTCTAATTGTGAAAAGTGGGGATGAATTCCGAAAGCAAAGGCGGCAGCTATACAAAGTGGTCAGTGCTTTCCTCTCGTTGAAGCATGCATTGTAAGGAAGAAGTCACTTTCAACTTTCGAAGATTAACTAGGTAACTAGCACTTGTAAAGCACATGATATAGCGCAAAAATATATGGAGCTAGGTACTGATCTAATTAGTTATAGTGTAGTTTCGATAGTTCCAAAGGTTTTTAACAAGTTCAACAATTAAACAGAAGAGGCCACTTCGTAATAAATATTCCTCAATTTCAGAACACATAAATCAGACCGTATTTCAATCAGGGTATCTCAAATGGTATACTTATATTTCGGACTTTCGTCTCCGAGTTCAGCGAGCTCATCTTCGGATAAGTTCTGATGCTCTGGTTTCCGGGGCCCCTCGGCACGCTTCTTATTTTCCCTCGCGAACCAAAACCACAAGAACCCATAAAGGCAAGCGGCCATGCCTACTAAAGATAAAGAAACAGCGTTACCGACGATATAACGCGGACCATCGGCACTAGGACTAGTCAAACGTTAGCAACCACGTAACGATATTGTTATATGTGATATGATACGAATATCTAGACTCACTATATGAATGACGACATGATACCAGCAGCATTGCCCCAAGTAAGTTGCATTCCGTTGGCCGTCGTGCGCTTTCCGTATCGTGGAGTATTGCTCGGTAGCTGGATTCGAATTAGCAATCCAATCTGCACCTGGATCGACACCGGGGACTTACCCAAGCCAGCGGTAAGCCAACAGTGACATAGAGCCCAGTGGCCACTAAGAAACACCTGGAAGAATAGGTATTAGTTATGTTTCCCGGGATACGTTGGCACTCGAGTAAACCTACCCAAAGTAGTGTACACCCGCCGATGAATCCGAGAGCAACACGCCGTATCCAACCACACTAACAGCGCCAAACCCAACAGTAAATAGGCCGCGCATCTGTAGTCGATCCGATAAAAATGCGATTCCCATGTAAGTCATGGCGCCGACAAAGTAGCACGGTATAGTAAGCAACTGGATCTCCGCAGTTGACCATTCTCCCAGACCGCGGATAATCGTAGGTAAGAACGTAGAGTAGCCTAGAGTACACATTAAGCACACGCTCATCGCCGAGGCTTGTAAATCTCGAGGTCACGAAGCTTACCATATAGCAAAGTGTCCACCCCGAACTGAGCGACGCAAAACATCCAAACCTTCCAGTCCTTGAAAGCAGCGAGCATATCGTTCTTGCTAAACTTGGCCGCACTCTCCGTAAACCCGTAGTGGCGGAAATGCCGTGCGTTGGCAAGCTTCTTCTCGTCGGGAGTCAAAAAGTACGCATGATCGATATCGTTGGGAAGTAGAAATAAGGACACGACACCCAACACGATACTGGGGAGCCCTTCGATGATAAAGATCCATCTCCAGCCGCTGTATCCGGAAATTCCACCCATGTGACCAATACCGTAAGCCAGCAATCCACCCAGAGCACCAGCAATAGCAGCGCTGACAAAGAGGTAACCGACACGAAGAGCAAGCTCCTGCTTCGTATAGAAGAACGTTAGGTAAACGTTGAGGCCCGGAAAGAGCCCTGCTTCGACAACACCAAGAATCACACGCACGGCGATGAGTGAGCCATAGTTGTGAACAAACCCCGTGCACATTGCAATAATTCCCCAACCAAAAGCGATAAAGGCAATATATCGAGAAGGCGTCAGAGGTTTTAGCACCAAGTTCGAAGGCACTTCAAAGAGGAGGTCTACGGATCTCGAAATGTCAGAAACGGACAACTTTTACTCAAAAAGGAGCAACTAACATGTGACGAAGAAGATAGAGACAGCAACTTGAAACTGGTTCCCTACCAGCCCAAGGTCCGTCTCCATATCGTATAGGCGTGCATTGCCGATGTTCACACTGCTGCGGATTAGAAACTAACCCCTAATCTAGATGAAGATTGGCGGGGTGAATACCGATCCAAGAAACTAAACGTATCTATACGATTCAATTGTTAATCACTACTCGTCTTATAACCTAACCTAGAGAGCTTTAAGGATAAGGCACACAAAGACATCATATTACTTACAGAGAAGCATAACAAGAGGTATTATGTGTAAATCAAGCTTGCGCAAAAGCTTCTTCTCATCCACGCCGAACGTCGGATCCGTAGCGGTCTCGGCCACGCCGCCCTGCGCCTTAATATTCGTATCGGACATGTTCGGAGAGTCGTTTTCCATTGAGCAATAAGAAACGACGATGTTTGGTAGGATGGTGATAGTTCGGTATTTAAGGCTGGAGTAGCAATACCAAGCCCGCCCGACCCAAAACGAAAAGGCGCCGGACGAATTGATCGAGTATCGAAGTCAAGACCTAAGGTATCAGCTTATACTGTGGCGATTGTTTCAAGAACTTAAAAATCCCGTTCAAGGCTCCACCGGAATCGCCTCTTTGCGAACTAGAGTTGTAGAGAGTTAGTCTTATCCACCACGCGTCTCGAGCTAGAGATAAGCGGTTTCTTAATTGTCTCGTCTTACTCGCAAGTATCTGTCGGGCGAGTCTACAACCTTGCTCGAAAGTTACCTATAGAAGAGTCGTATCCATAGCGTGCCACGAAAGAGTAGAAAAGGAAGAAAAGGAAACAACAGGTATAGGAACGAATACCCAGGTCAGCATGTATATACCCACTATCCAGGCGTAGATAAAGCCAAGAGAAAACGTTACGCTACTCTCTACCGTTCTTGAGCTCCCTGGACCCTTGGTTCGGACCTATCACTCTGCATAATCCCCAGCAGCTGAGATGCATGCCAACCCCAACCCAACCCCAGCCTGCTGATAACTTACGACCCGAAATTATTAAGCATGGAAGCAGACAAGCTGCACATGGTCGTTAGAGAACCAGGTGTAAGATAATGTTGGAAATGAAAGTCCCGTACAACAACGACCGACTCTCGCGTGAAGGCAGGGATCCGATTAGACCACATATAAGCCGTATCCTCATCAGCTACATCGCATACAAATCAACCAATTGATACCGGATGGAGTCCTCTCCTCGCCAGATATGTCGGCTCGTGTATTATGACACAAGCGACAGCCCGGACTAGCGGGTAGAGCCGATAGGATTTCAGACCCTCACCAAAAAGACGCACACATCTCCGCCAAGGCGACCTGAAGACAAGGGCTGAAAGCCAGGGTCGGATAAGATAAACGTCAGAAGTGGGGGGATGTACCCTCTCTGCCTCTTCGAAAGGGGGGGGTCCAGGTTTGAAGCTCCAGTGCTTGCTTGTATCTTTCACCGAGACTAGATTCGTTTTAGAAGCGCGAAGCGTGTCAATCAGATATCATGTCTTGGCTAGGCCGATCATCACAACGACGGCAGGCTAACCCACAGCAGAAAATGTGGAATGTGGAGTTCGATTGTTTGGAATAATCTTTTAGAACTTTGGACAATAGACAAAAGACGAGCCTTTCAGCGAAAAGCAAGATGGGGGGGGCAAGGGGCTGCGATAGGTACACGTTCTATCAGGGGTATCCCAATCACCGATCTTCTCGGCGATAATGTCGTATAACTAATTTAAACGGACGCTAAGTCCGTCGACGTTTCCACAGGGCTGACATCGAGGTAGTAGCACGATAGATTCTAGACCATGTTCTGGCGAGTACGTAATTCAAAACTACTTGATGAAATCGTCAATTGGCCAGGCAATATGAATCTGGTAAATCGTAGAAGCCCTTGTTATGCTCGCGTATAGCGGGTACTTCATTCATCCATCAATGGTCATAATCCTAAAGAGCAATCTACCTGCGTCCGCGATATCTGAACGATCACTACAGCGCCTCTTCCTTTCCCATATCAGTACATCACCCACGTGTCCGATCCATCTTCGAGGCCATCCGAGTCCGTACCGCTCTCATATCCCAGCCCGCATTATTCCAATTCGCGTCGAAGCTCTGCGACCGTGCGAACAGGACGGAGCGGGCCCGCCGGATCTATCAAAGCGTTTGGATCGCGTACTTGAAGGACATGGCGGTTCGGGACCGTGATCCCCACCCCACGGCTATCGAGGCCGATAATATTCGGCCGTATTGGCGCGTCGCTGTTCTTAGCAATGCCGCGTGACCGATCTATCTCATTAACGCTCTTCACGGCACCGAAATCGCCGGTAATGGCACTAGGCTCCTCCGGTATATCGAAGAAGGGAAGTCCCTCAGCAGCATACGTTTCCGCGCTGATAGGGCACGGCGGCGGGTCCCGTCCCATGACAGATCGGAAGCCCTCGCTGTTCAGTATCTGCACCGGGATCGTCGTGGTCATGTCCTTAAGCCAGCGAGCGTCGTCTTGTTTATCCTCCACGACGGTCTGCTCAATCTTACCTCCAGCCGCGATTCCCATCGCACGTTCAGGCGGAGGCCGGCCGTAACCACCACCGCGGAGACGTAAACCTAAGTGAACTGTAGATCCCTGAGGCTAGGGTTAAACATCATGTTCTATTTTACTTTGCTTTCACGCAGTGCATTTCCTTGAAAACATAGCAGGGTACTACTTACCGAGTAGATTTGGTAATCAGCTAGAGTTCTATCTGGAGGAATATTAGCATGAGCGCTCCAAGTACGTATTAACCAGTCTACATACTATCTTCAAGCTGCCTTCCGGCGAAGATATGGCGCTGTTGGTCGGGTGGGATTCCTTCAATATCTTGAATCAAATTCTTGACAGCCCCGACCGTATACGAGGGCAGGCATCTAATAGGGATTACTTTGCCCGTGCCGGTCCTGATGGAAATTTCCATGTGCTCTCGGGGTACCGACGGTGTGATTTCAAACTGCAGACCACCCATCACATCTTCCCCAGTAAGCTGCGCCTCGACGCTGTAGCCTTGCCCTAACGGCATAGCAACAAACTGCTTCACGACGCCAGGCGACGTAGCGATACCATCGAGCCAGAGCTGGTGAGGAACGACGACGTAGTCTTGGATGGTTCTTCTCTTTTCTTTAAGCGCCAGCCGACGTTTCCTAGTCTCGTCATCCTCTGCGACATGTTCGCCGGAGACGACGTTGACGCCCCCGGCATATATTTTAATCATGAACGGCCAGTCTGCTTTGAAGTTCACCCACATGGCTTCTCTCTGGTACATAGACAGGAACAGCCCGCCCTTGGCGGCCATACTCGGAGGGAGCTTATGAGCATATTCGCGCACTGCGAATAGAGGGTATGCGCCTAGATCAGGCGGTAGCGAGGTTGTTTGATTATTGTCAGGCACACGAATGGTTCGATGGAAAGTGATGCGAAGCAGTTGCGGGTGGAATGGGCTATCGGGATCCGGTTCATATTTCATCTCAATCGCGTCGTTCCGAAGGCCAACGTGGTATGTGCCTTTCCGTTTCGTCATTTTGCTATACTGCTAGGACTCGTATTTATTGATTCCGGAGATAGTTTCTAGGTAGAAGTGAGTATCCGAGAATTCATTCACAGCGATGTTTTGAAATATTGCCTAATATATTATTATATCATGTTGTCGAGAGGGGAAGTTAAACGCAGGAAAGCCAATCACAACAAATGAAACACTGTTTCCAACCAGTAATGATCCCTGAACGAAACCGTCAGATCTCAGAAATCCTATCCTAGATATGTTCTATGATTTCGGAGCTGCGTTCGGGCCGCTTCTCTCAGCGCCCAATTCACGGGACATGTGAAATAAATGTTAATAACCAAGTCGAAAATTAATACCAAACGGTTTCACAAGAGCGAAGCAAAAAAAGACGTTATCATTAATCAATCCAAGACGCCACGTCTATATGCCAAAGGTGCCTATCTGTATCCATCTAGAATCCCGACTCCCTTACATCTATCGGCAAGTGTATCCACCATCAATAACAATATCGGCGCCAGTAGTGTACGTGCTAGCGTCGCTGATCAAGTAAACATAAGCTGCCTTGAGCTCCTTGGCCAGGCCGGGGCGGCCCATGGGAACCATAGAGTACCACAACTGCTGCGTCTTGGGCTCGATGAAGTCCGAAAGTCCGGTGTCGATGTATCCGGGCGAGATGGAGTTGACCCGAGCAAAGTCACGCCATTCATTAGCTAGCGAGCGGGCCATGTGAATGCACCCGGCCTTGGCAACGTTGTACGAGGTCTGTTCCTGAGGGAAGTTGGCGATGTGGCCGGACATGGATGCGGTGATGATGAAAGAGCCGTGGCCCTGCTTCTTGAAGTGAGGACCGACGGCCTTGGCGCAATACGCGGTGCCGTTCAAGTCGATCTGGATAACCTTGTCCCAGTCGTCCTTCGAGGCGTCGATAACGCCGCCGTCGGCAGTAGCACCGGCGTTGGCAATGAAGCCATCAATGTGGCCAAAGTCGCTGACGACATCCTTGACCAATTGCTCGCAGTTGGCGAATTCGGATATGTCGCACTTGTAGGCCTTAACCTTGACGCCGTAGGTCTTGGTTAATTCTTGGACATTCTTGTCGGCTCCGTCCTTGCGGGTGGAGTAGGTGATGGCGAGATCGGCACCCATCTCGGCACAGCCACGGGCAGCTTCGATGCCCATTCCTCGAGGGCCAGAGGCACCGGTGATGACGATGACCTTGCCCTTGAGGCTAAAGAGCTCGATTAAGCTGTCCGTCTTGGGGATTGGCTGAGGCATGCTGGCGGTATAAGTGTGTGTATTCAGTTTCTTGTGTATGTATGAGGTATGAGGTATGAGGTATGAGGTATGAGGTATGAGGTATGAATGAAATATTAGTGAACCGGAAAACGATATGTGTTGATATCAGGTTCCGTCAAGGTCTAAATAATGGGATGGGCGCTAAGGGAGGAGAGTAACCTAGGTTAGTCCACATGATCTATTCGGATAGACTCTTATATATACCTAACCTAGGTATATACCTGACCTAGCTGTCTAACCTAGCTGCCTAGGTAACCTACCTAGTGTATGGATGCATAAGTATGATCGAAGAGGAATGTATAGTCTACCATTCAGCCAGCCTCATAATAGGAATAAGGTGGGTATATGTGGATATAAGTGGATATGTTGGTTCTTGGACTCGAAAAGCAAAGCCGTCAAGCCTTTCAGATGATGTCATAAAGCATTCGTAGCCGGGTACAACAAACCCGGTGCTAGCTTGCTAGCTATCAGATTCGCCGTAGCGGGCATTGTTTTCCCGCTTTTTATTTTAGTTTTTACATATATGTACATACATACTCAGCACAATGCATGCAGTGACCTGTGCCCGGGCTTACACTATTAGACAGGGGGTTGAGATGATCGAGGTCGTTTAAGGTGGTGTGGGTAAGAGGAGGAGGAGGAGGAGGGTTGCTCTTCATGGTCTCCCGAGTTTGACGGCTACCTTACCTACTACCGCCTTCGGGGGTTCGGAGGACCCGGGCGGGATTTCTTATATTTCTTATACTTCTTATACTTCTTATGTTCTTTGTACGTCTAATATGTCTAATACGTCTCGTATGTGTTAGTCGAGCGGGATAAAAGATGTCTCGGTTACCGAGTTACTAATGCCCTCGCTCTTTTTTTGCCTCTTCCTTGTAGAGATATGTAGTATTCTTTGTGATGAACTACCTAAGGTAGCTTTCAAACTCCAGGTCGGTAAGCATGTAACATTCAAGGTTACATATCTAAGCTGAGGTAGGCCAGTCGTATGGACCAACGTCGGCACGGTTAAGCGGTCTGATTTGTCGGCGCCCGTGAAGAAATGAAGGTAAAAAAAAGAAGAAGAAAAAAGAAAAGAAAAGGACGATCAGCGTGGGATGTCTTCACCATACTTGAACCCCACGGGAGAGCCAAGACCCGAGGCTTATTACCTATCTCCCACCCACGCCGGTCCCATGGAATCCCCCCATGTCCCCCGGATTTACTTAACTCCAAATTACCGTAACGGTGCCGATTCAGGAACGCCTCCTTTATTATCATGACGATCCCCGATGGTCGAGGTTCTCCAACCACATAATTAGTATTCAGATATATATACCATACCGGGACCTTATGAGACCGCAAAATGATTCTAAAACTTATAATCATTCTAAATAGTAGTAGCATTCCATTGCACCAGGTGTATTCTAAAAATAAAATTCTTCTAAAAGTAGAATTCTTCTAAAAAATAGAATTCTTCTAAAAATAGAATTCTTCTAAATTTTAGAAGTTTGATAATAAATTAGAATTTTAAAAGGGGGGGGTCTTCAATTCTAATTTTTATTTTTGAATTGAAGGTTTTTTTTTTTTTTTTTTTTTTATTGAATTGAAGATTTTGGAATCGTACCCCACCATATTAAATTTTATTATTTATTGACTTATTTATTAAATTACGTAATTTCTACTTGAGCTATTTTTATCTACAAATCTACTAAGAACCAAATTGATTTTATTATATATATATTGAACCAATATAATATGATTAGGTAAAAGGCAAAAACTTTATTAACTTCTATAAAGCCAAACCTTCTAAAGTTTCTACAGTTCTTTTGGATATAAATAGGCCCTTAAGAATTGTTTTCTTTATCTGATCAGCTTAAGCTCATTATAATCCTTTAAGAATCATTTTTATAAACCTTTATACAAATATATACATTTTTTATTTTATAAAATTTAATTTTATTATATATATTAATTATTATTAATAAACAATTATTTCTATTAATTCTTCTATTTGATCACTTTAATACCTTCCTTAGGATATAATTACTTTATATCTTTTATTTCATATAACTTCTAATGAACAGGAGCTCTAATAGCTCCTGCAGGATATGCCCTATACTTCAACTAACCCATAGCAAGCCAGAGGCTGTATGAGCCAGAGGATATAAGGTGACTATATCCTGAGGAGGGGAATAGGCTGATCGGATAGAGAATCTAATAGAGGTGGCTGCTTGCCAATGGTAGCGTACTATAAGAGGATATCTTCAAAGAGGAAACTGAAACTGTATATTCTCGTACGAAGATTCTATGGAGAAACTGAGCTATAGAACCTGATGAATCTCTGATGATCAGACAAGAAAGACAACTCTCGAGGGCCTATTTATGTCCAAAAGAGCTGTGGAGCCTTGGAAGGTCTAGCTCTAAGGAGGAGATAGGGTCTCTACAGGGTAGTATCTATGACCTAATCGCTCTACACCGGTTCACTAATTATTATAAGGTAATTGAAGTATAGGGCATATCCTGCAGGAGCTATTAGAGCTCCTGTTCAATATTGAACCCTATTAGCCTCCACGGAACCAAACCTTCTAAGGTCTCCACAGGCTTTTTGTATATAAATAGGCCTTCAAGAGTTGTCTTTCTTATCTGATCAGCTCAAGCAAATCATGGTCCTTTAAGAGTCTTTTCTATAAAACCTTCGTACAAATATATTGAACCGGTGTAGTGTGAGTACGTGGTTGTAATACGCAACAGGGATACGTAATAGGGATATGCAGCAGGAGTACGTAATAGGAGCTATTCCGAAGGACTTTGATAGACCCCTATAAGGTTTACACACACTCGTTTGGATATATATAAGCCTTCAGGAGTTGCTTTCTTACCTGATCAATTCAAGTTCTATATAGTTCTTCAGAGATCGTCTCCATAGAGCTTCATACGAATAATATACACTTTTGGGCTTATAACCTCATCGTACGCGCTACCATTGCAAAGCAGTCACATATAGCAGTTCATCTATCTGATCGTCTCGATACCTCCCTCAGGATATAGTCACCTTGCATCCTCGAGCTCATACAGCCTCTGGTTGCTATGGGTTAGTTGAAGTATAGGACATATCCTGCAGGAGCTATCAGAGCTCCTGTTCACTATGAAAACAACTCTTATGAACTATATAGAACTTGAACTGATCAGGCAAGAAAACAACTCCTGAAGGCCTAATTATATCCAAAAGAGTATGTATAAACCTTATAGGGGTAGCTAACAAAATCCTTCAGAATATATTATCGTACGAAGGTTCTATAAAGGAGACTCTTGAAGGACCATAATGAGCTTCAACTGATCAGATAAGATAACTCTTGAGGGCCTATTTATGTCCAAAAGAGCTGTGGAGACCTAGACGGTTTGACATACTACATACACCGGTTCAGTATATTATTGTACGAAATTCTATAAGAAAACTTATGATTCTATGCTTAAGAACTTGAGCTGATCAGATAAGAAAAGCAACTCTTAAGGGCCTATTTATATCCAAAAAAGCTCGTGGAAACCTTAGAAGGGTTGGCTCCATAGAGGCTAATAAGGTCTTGCAAAATAGCTTCAATTACATAATCACATTATTTTAGTTCAATAATTCGAAAAAATTCGAAAAAATTCGTAAAAATTCGTAAAAAATCTTTTATAAATTTTCCAAGAATCTACAAAATTTTCTAAGCCTTGTTCAATTGGCTTTCGAATTTTTCCGAATTTTTATATTTAATAATTTATAGAAGTTTGTCTAAAAAATAGAACCCTAAGAAAACATAGAATTCTTCTGCGCATTTAGAAGGAAAATTTATGTGGGTCTTATGTTCGACCCACTTTTCCGGGGATTTCAACCAATCAAACCCCGTAGATCCCTGAATTTTAGAATGATTTCAATTTTAGAATGATTCTGTTAAACCCCCATGTCCCGCTATGGTAGTTATATATATGATAGGTATATATTTATATTTATACCATAGATAACCTTTGGCTTTCGATGTCACCTATACAGTTCGGTAAATGCGATAAATGCATGGCGCTCAATATTAAAAATATGTCATGATCGATGGCAGGTATGTAGTTCTTGTTCAATAAGACGTATTTGTTACCCGGTCTACCAGTCTACTGCCTAGAAATCTCAGTTTGATTGAGCGCAAGGTACAACACTTTGCCGCTCCGCCCAAAGGCTTATTTCAGAACCCATTCATCGCAGTCAAAGCATCTTCTATGCCCACAACAAAGGCAACTATTATGAATTCATGATACTCCAACAAAATGTTATCTCCTACGTCACAATTGCACCTCGTCTATATCAGTTTCGATGCACAGTAATATTATAAAGATCAGGGATAGAAACTTACGCAATCCCAGCGCCATTCCCTCCCTTTACAATCATGTCCCCCTCCTCTTCTTCTTCCACTTCTTCCTCCCCTACAAACCGATCTTATTACTACCCCCGGTTCCTTCGGAGCATCTATAGTCTCTTCTCCCGCAGATGTGGTTAAGTTCTCTGATACCTCATGCAGGATATCAGCCGGGTTTTCTCTCATCGGAGCAATCTGATCATTGCTTTTTGTACTTGAAATACTGATCTTACCCTCATCTTCGTTGTGTCGTGATACAACGAATGCTGCGAGCTGTTCTTGGTGAGTTGCGATATGTCTCTTAAAGCAGGCCATTGAAACAAGCATATAATCGTCCCTTTGGGCGCTGGGCTCCTTTTTCATATACTGTTCCCCTTTGAGGTCACTAAACACATGAGCTCTATAGCATATTAGCCGCGTACGAACCATAAGAGTCGGAAATAATTTACTTCCAAACCTTCTTTGATGTGAATGACTGTGGAGTGAAGCAGATAGGACACTCAAATGGCTCTAATCCAGGCGATAATTTCCTCAAAGTTGGCAACTCTGGGGAACTTTCGGTGTCAGACACTGATGATGCAGTCGTCGATGATATAGCGTCGTCGCCTAGCTCAACCGGGGATAGGGATGTGGTTTTGTTGACTTTGGCTTCAAGATCTGCATCCATTCCTGTGTCCGTTTCCGCTAGCCATTCCATGTTAAACCTACATAGCTTAGGATCTTTATTCCTGACGTAGTCAACGTCAAAGGTCGGTAGATGCAAATAATCCCACCGCTGAAGAGCTTTCGAAAAGTGATCCTCCGGGACTGCCTGTCGGATCAAGGCACTGATTTTGAAAAGGGATCGGATGCATTGAGAGATCTCTCCAAGTATACTATGAGCTATGGATCAAACGAGACACATCCTTACCATCATCAATAGATACCTGGAGCTCATGTAGGAATTCATGTATCTGATCTCGGATCTCAGGGGCTTCTTGCAAGTGTCCCTATCGGTGTCGACGCTGTTAAAAGATTGAAAGAATGTCCTAATGCCAGAGAAGAATATACAGAATGTGAACGCAGCCTTAGACGTCCAAAGGAGTTCATTCAGATCCAAGCCTTTAAAATCAAATTCAGTGGTAAAACTGTTCGCTCAGAGCTTTTTAAAAAGCTAGAGTCATATAACTCCGATCTCAAGGAGTTGTTAAATTTAAGTGACAAAGGGATAGCATCCATCATAAGTGGAAAAGGGGCTTCAAACCCCTACGACACCACCATATGCAGCTTTTGCGAACGAGCCTGTACATCTTTCAGAGCACTTGCGTCTACGTGGAACTGCCGCTGCTTGGAAACACATACAACAAATTTATTGCTAGAGCATAGAACTACTAGCCATGAGAAGTTTGGCGTTCTATGCGCAACACAATCAGACCCGGGATGGAATATTTGAGAAACTTTGATTGTACAGCGTAATGAAAGTCATCTCCAATCCATACCTACAAGGCATCCCGTCGTCACCGTTACTACCACACATGAGTCATGTCATGAGGCCAGGGCTTCTGTAAAACTGGAAGTGGGGAAGGACAGCTCTCGAATTGATATAAGACGAAAAGGGTATGTCAAAAATATCATCGATAAATTATTATCAAGTTAACATACTATCAGATCAATAGCGACTCAAGGGCTTGCTTCACCCGAACCCCTTGCGGACCATACAAATATAATCATAAGCATCTGTGACTCCCTAGGTCAAGAGACTGGTGGAGTTTGTGGATATCTCTCTGGGGAAAAAAGCTGATACTTTGTGTATAAGATGTCTCAGTAACGGACTGGCCGACTTATCACGATAACTCAAATACTTTGGAAGAAAATATTACCACTCCCTAGCCGCCGAAAACGATACCTTATGAACTCTCCTTTATCTTAGCATCCTCATTCCTGCAACCTGAAGATCAGCCGCACAGTAAGAACGGTTGGCCTCCTGGTGATAATGACACACAAAGAAATTTGTCTGACGCCATCGCTGCCCAGAAATGGAATGATGAAGTAAATCAAGAGGCGGGAAGCGACTTTGACCAGGCAATTACCGCGTCACTCCGCCCTAGGATTTGAGGCACGAAATGCTCAGGCGTCATTTGGGCTCTAGGAGGATACCATAAGCATCTTTTCGAAGGGAAGAGTACCTACCTACTTACCTACCTACTGGATTATGGGTGAAATACGTATATACACCTACCTTATAACGATCTGAGGCAACAGCCTCTGTCTAATTCAAAATCCAAACACGGTCTAACGCAACAGACGTAGGTAACAATACTTCGTCCAACGTAATACAGTGCCATGTCACAAAGTTTATGCCGAAATAAGTATTGAACCTCTAGGCAGCCGGCTATCGAGGAAACAAAACATAAAATCTATTGAAGTTATCACACGCCAAGAGACTTGTAACGAGTTGTTCATCTGAATCTAAAATACCTAGTCAGGGTATATTTTCGCCATTAAAGAGCAAAGCAATATACGATGAATAAAATAAAAGTAGTGGTATATCTGGGCCTGAAATCTATCTGAACAATATAATTAACATAGAAATCTTTGCCATTTGTGAAATGATAGAATGACAAAAATTACCTCTGACGGGGTAGTCAACATCCGAAGTTGGGAAGTTAAAATAGCACGCATTCGTCACATAGGGGCCAGTGCTACGAAACTAGTATTATGTGAATCCAAAATTTTCGAAATAGTCAAACGCAAAGAAACTCGCGTACGCATGACTGCCTTCGAGCTAGAATTCCAAGGCGTGTAGGTAGTGAGTCTCCTCGAATAAATAGACGGAGCTTTTCCGCGTGTTGGACTCTAATCCTCGGTAGAAATAACATACATCAGAAAATCACGGCTTCGACAGGAATCCTTTAAGGTCCACCAGTAATATCGTTGGTTCAAATCCAGGATATTTCTCTGGGATAGATTCACCAATTAGGGCGCTCAACCCGCCACCTATCAAGCGCCATTCCGCCCACCAAACTGGCCACTATCTTGTGTCAGACCTTTACTCGCACGTTTCAGCATCGTAACATCTCATCTGACCTCATGTGCCAGCGAAGACGTGTTTACTGGGCTTGTCTACACGAGGACATCAATGTCACCCCGCCGTCGCCCCTCCTCTACTGCGCTAAGGCCACGCCACGAGCAAACGGTGCCAGCGATAGGGACAGTGATGGAAACAGCATCCGCCATAACGACCTCAAGCCATGCGCCTCCGTCGACTCGCTTCCGCTCACCGCAAAACATGACCTTTTTAATGCGGTAATGCGCCCGGAAAATTGCGAGGCCTGTGCCGCCGATAGCACTACCGGCTTATCCGATCAGGAGGCGGAAACAGATAACCACGATTTATCAACGGCCTATCAAGATGCTAATAGTATAAAAGATGTTTACCGAGATACGGAAGAAGCAACCGACGAAGATATAGATGGGTTAGAATGGATTATGAGCAACTATTCATTGCAAGAATCTGAAAGGGAGTCTACGGAGGTTAGGGAAAGACAGTCCTCCGGCTCCACCGACGGGGCCTGGTTCCCGGATGCGGGTCCTATGCCGGAGGGAGACTTTCAACTCTACGACGACGACGACGACGATAGGTTCGTAGAAGACGACATGGAGGATATTGGCAGCAAGGGCAGCAATGAGAAAACCCCTTTCTAGAATCACGTCTTGTGGTTGTAGTAGTAAAGTTTAGTATCAAAAGCATGGAACTTTTTATACGTTAACTACGCGTGATTCTTCAATGACAAATCTGTATATAATAGTCTCGCACCCACAAAGCCCGGACGAAGATAAACTAGGTAGATAGACCAAAAAGCGTAGGAAGACCCTGCCGATGCCATCCCCTAATTAGGAGGAAATGAAGTTACAGCATTACTGAAATACGTCTTCAACTCGGAACCAGATTCATCAAAGCAGCAATTTCCTCAAGTCGTAGGATATCTCGGCAGCCCAAGCGTGTGATTAGGACGAAGCCCAACCACTTGCGCAACAAACAGCTTATGTAGGTAGTAAACATACGACTCACTCCTCCTTATCCCCGAACCCCTTTCCCCCAAACGACGTCGAATCCCAAGAATCCCATCCAAAGCAAGTAAAAAAAGGGAACGAAAGAGCAGAGAGAAAAATAGCTTACGTACGCCTCCTTTATGTATCCCACACCTCGAAACGACATCCAGACCACGCACGTTTCACCGCAGACGCGTTCTGCGAATTCCTACGCCTGGGCTCGCGTGCATGTCGGACCCACCACGCGTTCAGGGGCCGGGATTATCTGCCAGGGGACCGCCGTGAGATGGGAAGGGAAGGTGAGATCCCAGGAACGAAGCTCGGAGCCTCATACGGGCGGCGTGGGACTGGTCGATCTGGTGCCGAGTCCCGACCAGGAGTTCGACTGGGAGTGCCGAGTCTGCCCTCAAAAGGAAACCTGAAGCGAGGACGCATATTTGAAGTCGCTCTTGTCCTGGACTTTTTCTCTCCGCGATGCTTGGCTTTAGGAACCAATCGCAAGTGATATTTGACCCACGCGGGTACATGTGGAGATACCATTGCGAAGAATGTCGCCTTCGCTTTATTGGATTTTTAATTAATATAACTGTGTGAAGAGCCGCAAGAGTCCCTATTGTTTGTAAACCAACGGGCGCAATTCGTCTTAAAATCACAATAAATAACCGAACCGGGGACCGTAGTGTAAATCTAACTGTAAAAAGATATTGTAGGTTTGGGTAAACTACCTAGATACAAAGGTATATATATATATGGTATCAACATCTGCTGTAGCTCCGAGTTTCCAACTTCATCTCCGTATATCGTAGACACGTCGCCGGCAACCAGAAAAAACCTGACGTATCCACCGCGCCCGAAGAGTTTAAGTATATATTAATTATCATATCATGGTTGGTCCGGCCAGGTCATAGAGTATGGTTTTGCTTTTGTCGAGCTAATTAAGAGTCCTGGCCACCTGCTAAGTCTACGTGACCAGTCCAGCAAAGAACGCACTCTATCCCGAGCGAAGGAGAACCAGAAATTGCCTCCGATTAATACACAAATACAGTGGCCATCTGCGTCCGGCGCCGGTGATAGGGGGATGCTCTTGAAGTTCATTGGCACTATGTCGGCCAAATCTTGTATGTATACAAGGTTAGAAGTTTTCTTTACCCCAGACGAATGAGAAGCTATGATATGATGTTAGCTATCTGCAAAAAGGCCGGTCGGTTATAAGATTCCAATCGGAAAGTTACTTACCCAGGTTCACTGTATTTATTACAAAAGACGTGAAGTGAACTACCGAGACCTTTAGGTCCACAGAAGAACACACCAGCCTCAGCTGGCGCGTGCAGCTTCCTGATACCCCGGAAGATCATGTCCCAGTTAGGACGTCCAAAGTTCGTCGGGCTGCGTAGTCCAGTAATCGTGTCTTTGTCGGCGTTGGCGTCGTTGATCATGATATTTGTCGCATCGTCGGCCTTGATCTTAGCTGTGAGGTAAGTGTGGATTTCGATCCTGTTATCAACATCCTGGGCTTCAATAGCCATCAGTAACGAGCGGAACCATTCGAAAGAACCAAAATCTCTGCAAATCCAGAAGAAGTACACCTTTGCGAGACGTGTCTTCTTCTGGGGGTAGTTCATTCGATACCAGATCGACTTCAGGATGGACGCGAAGGGCGTAACACCAATACCAGCACCAACTAGCATGGAAACCTCGTACTTGAACACATCCTCAGAAGCGGAACCAAATGGACCGTCGACATATACTCGGGGGAGAACTCTCTTTAAGGCGGGATCAACCTCGTTGTTCTGACCGTCAACACCTACAACCTTCGATGAATCTTTCTCCTTCCTCTCAAAATCACATCCAAGAGCCTTGGCCACACCCTTCGTGAAATCGCCGACCATACGGATATGGATCGAAATGTAATCCTCCTCGGGGGCACTCGTCAGGGTAAACGGATGGTATTGCCACAAAGAGACTTCTGGGCAACAGAAGAAGATGTACTGCCCAGCCTTGGTCTTCGTGTTTTCCTTCTTGATTTGAATTTCGCAAACGTTGCTCGGGTGCTGAATAACCTTCGAGATGTAAGTCTTGTGACGTCCACGGAGTTCGCGGGCAACCCGTTCGGCTAGATAGACGAATCCTCCAACCATCCAGTACTGCCAGAAGACGCCGACGGCAGAGGTACCGATCGAGATACAGAAAGGCGCGAAATCGGGTTGAATCATGCAGAAGGCACCGTGGAAAGACCAGAAAAGGAAGAAGATAATGAACATGTGGTGAGTGTACCAGAATCGCTCGTAGTTTGCTCGGCGTGGCTTCTCATACGACGTCAGGACCATACCCGTGAGCGCGATCAGCATGATATAACCCGTCCAACCAGGACCCGACACTAAGTTGGCTACCAGAAATCCGTAGAATCCCAAGTTGTTCTTAGCAGCGATCTGCGCCAAGTTATTCCAGTGAGCAATCGTGTGGACCCAGGAAAAGAAGAAGATGGACCAAGCAGTAGTGATATGGAACGTAATGTTCTTATCGAACTGGATGATGCCGTTAAGAGGCGTCTGTCGTGCCATCGAGATGAATGTCCTGCAAACCGGCAGCAGAATCATGGCCACATCCACGTGGAGAACCAATGCCGACGATCGCGCAATCATATATGTCGGTCCAAAAATATCTCTCGAACCTTGCAAGTTATCCTTCAGACTGTAGTGGACGAAACCGAACGAGAAGACGAGGGCATGGAGAACCATGAAGACAAAAACGAAACTGATCCAAGGTTAGTAAAGTATCATACCAGGGAAACCCACGGTTGCCACAAACAATCTTCGGTAACCCTCGTTAATCATCCACTTGTCAAACTTCTCTCGCATCGTCAACTCTTTTTGCCGTTCCTGCGTCATCTCTCCCGACAGCAACATTCTTGTCAACGGCGTCCATCTTGACCTCTCCGAGGGCTTCTCGCCCATATCATAGTACGACATCTTGACCGAATCGCTCTTCGTACGAATTAATTATTTCGAGGTTACGTGCGCAAAGTTGCTTTCCGAACAGTACCCAGTCTACTTGTACTTCCAAATACAGTCTCCAACTCGACACCACCGATACCTCCTCTTCTCTATTAAACTTTTTTTTTTATTATATTTCGGAATCGCGTCCCTGGGTACGGAGGGGGGAAAAACAGGTAATGCTAATTCAGAGCCTGCTGAACGGGCAAGAAGCCATAGAAGGAAAGAATCGGTAAGGTAACGGACGTAAACGATAGTCAAAAGAAGGTAAGTTGGCCTGAGAGCCTGCTGTAGCAGCTACCTGTCAGCCAACGCAAGAATCGAATAGCGCACCTAGGGGAACGAAGAGGGAGGGGGGAAGCGTTTGTGAGTAAACGAAGGGAAAGGAGAGAAGGGTTTCCGAAGATCTCATGCAAGAGACGGGAAGGCGGTGGATATTATGGAAGACTGCCAAGAATAGGAAACATCAGGCCATTCGCGTAGATCATACCTGGGTACAACGCCGCAACGAGGTTTACTTAACGTCAACTCTATTATAGGTCCATCGAGTACTAGGCCACGAAATTCTCTGGAAAACTCAGGTATGGCGGACTTTACAATTTGCAGGGGAAGAAGAAGATGAGTGATGTGATCCTGGGGGGGTACTAAAGAGAGGATAAGGGGAAAGACGATATGAAACTATGTACCTGTAACCTGTGCCGGTGGTATAACCAAGCATAAGCGACCAGGTACACGTAACATTTATCAGGGGTTTCTTGGACAGATGGGTCTCTCGATCTGGCCGACAAGCGACAGGCGGTTACAGCCTTACCGCAAACGGTTTCGACGCACTTGAAGTACGAAGGAGGCTCCGGACGCTGTCCACGTTTCTAGGTTGAACTGGACTAACGAATTCAGGTACGAGCTCCGAGTATATCGTATTCTTGCAATGCGGGTAATAATGACAGCAGTGAGAGCTTGTAGAAAATACGATAATTTAAACAAAAGATGAAATACCTACATGACAAGAATGGCAATGCTTATTGCCGATATTAAAATCATTCATCGAAGAATCTTCGTCCATGACATATTCCGATGCGCTCTGCCGAGCCAGGACTGTCTGATGTTCGGGATCCTCGTCTAGGTCCGGGATAGGGAGGTGGGTTATGGCACCACTTCCATCGCGGCGACACGCCTCGATACAAGACGGACACATAGAAAAGGTCTGCGCAATCCTCGACCAAGCTAGAACTATCGTAGCTGGGGGGGGGGTGGCGGATATCGCTTGGTGGAAAGGGTTAGGGAGGGACCAAAGTCGGTACAAGATGAGAGTACAAGATGAGAGAGGGAAGAGTATGAGGGGGATCGAGCTTTGACTCGGTTTGGAATGTGGAGAAGTCAAGAAGAACATCCGACACCTCATTGGTCCGTGTTCTCAATATCCCCCCGGCGCCTGTGCCTCAGATTGTTTCGTCAGGGGTCCTTAGACAACATTCGAGACTTGAGCTACCAAGTGTCTCGTAGCGAAAGGAGCAAAGCCGCCAGTAGAACATTATGCCTAACCCATCCCGAATACTTGACAGGACGTGGATGAATCAAATCAAGGCTTCACTTTTTCTTCTTTGGGGTTTTGCAGGTTGTTGTTGACGAGTTATTATTCGAGGCATCATGACATGATCGATCCAAAAACGATTTCTATTAAATAAAATTGGTATTTTTGTCCTTGCGAGAAATCCATAACCTAGGTGAGATATTTCTTGCTTATTATCAACTATTAAAAATTAAAAATACCCAATATTAGGGATAACACCAAGGAAGCGCTATACAATGTTGGTAACATTCAATAACATTAATTACCTACCTACCTATTGAATGATTAAAATAAATGGTTATGGATGGCTTAATTTATTAAAATTTGTTATAGTTAAATGATGATCTATTTTATACCTAAATTATTTGGGGTTTATTTGGATAATCTAATAGTAACCTAATATTTGGTTAAATTTTTTTATTAAAGGAATAAATATTATTTTAATAAAATTAAAGGTAATAAGATTAGTTAAAATAGGTTAATTGGTAGATAAATAAGAGTGAAATATCCTTAACAAAAATAAAATAATATAAGTAATGTATTTAAAAAAAATAAATATTAATAAAGTATATTTTATATAAATTAAAAAATGGTTATATTTAAATTTATAAATACCCTATATATGAACCATTTTTAGTTATTTTAATTTAATATTAATTTCCTTTTTATTTAGATTTAATTATTTATTAAATTGTGGTTTATTATTACAAAAATTTTATCTATATTTTATATGAATTTTTTAATGAGTTCCCATATTAATAAAAATAATCTAATTATTGTATAAATTAATATTTTTGCATTTTTGAATAAATTAATTGTAATATGTAGTCTGATAGTTATAAATGAAATATTTATTAGTATATTTATAATATCTTAAAATATTAATGTTTTTTTAATTTATTTATATAAATCTTATTTAACCACTTTTTAAATTTTTTAAATTTATTATTACTTTAATATAATAATTTTAATATTAATAATTAATTTTTAATTGTGTTAATATTTTTTAATTAAATTTTAATTTATTATATTTAATTGTTATTTAATTATTATTAATTTTTATTACTTAAATGTAGTAATCTTAATATTTGTAATTAATTTTTAATTATATTGATATTCTTTAATTAAATTTTAATTTATTATATTTAATTATTTTTTAATTATTGTTAAATTTTTTTAGTTTATAATTAATCTTTCTATAAAATTACAAATAATTTACCCATCTTCAATTATTCTTTATTAAGATCTTTATTTTACCAATTATTTATATTTATTTATTTATTTTTTAAGATTAGATTCAATTAATACAAGATAAAAAAGATTTAGTAAATAATAGAATTTAAATTATTTATTTAATGATGAAATAATAACCAATAAATTATTTATAAAAATAAAATTTTTATTTATAAATTAATTATAATTATTTTTAATTTTGTTTTAAATATCCAGAAGTAACATCCCCAATTCTATATATTGAATGGTTTTTATTAAGATTTATAATAAGGTTATTTCTTATATTTAAATTTATTTGAATTTTATTTAATTTTAATTATATAATTATTATATATAATAATTATATTTATTTATTTTTTAATTAATATAATTATAAATTTATATTAATATTTTTATTTAAATTAAATGTTTAACCAGAAAATGCCATTCATACACAACCAAGGTGATTAAATTTTTATAATTCCCTTATCTATAATAGAGGAATTTCAGGTTATATTTAATAATTTATTTACTATTTATTTAAAATTAAATTAGGTTATTAATTCTTAACAAGTATTAAAGTTTAATTAACATTTTTTAGTTGAATGCCTTTATCAAGAATTTATTTAGGAAGAATATTTGTTATTTTATAATTACTTCCAAACAAATTATTATAAAAAGTCTTGAAAATGATATATCCCATTCCTATATGTATTTATATTGATTATTACTTTTTAATATTAATTAAATTATATTATTTGTAAATTGTTTGATTATTATTACTATTATTTATTATTATTTTAATTTTATTAAATAATTATTATATTAAATTTTTGTAATTAGGTTTGTTATTATCAATTTTTGAGGGTTAAATATTATGGTAAATTATTTTAGAATATTTTTAATGTAATTGGATAGTATGTGAATATTGTTTAAGATTGTTCTAATATATATAAATATGTTGAGTAATTAATAAATTATGATTAAAATATATATTTGCTAATTATTGTTAGTATTAGAAAATAATTATAAAAGAATAAATAAAATATAAGGTTTATTAATAATTATTAAAAAATATATATAATTATTTAAGAATAATTAAATATTATTTAAGAAAATAATAAGGATAAATTTATTAAAAATATTATATAATGAATAATATTTAGATATAATATGTAATTTTATTAAAAGTGATTAATAAATATTAGAAGTGCTTAAATAAAATTGTATTTAATAGAAAATTATTTAATAATGGTTGGAAATTATTAAAGAAAATTGTAAAAAGAATAATATGAATATTAATTAATTATATTTTTGTTAAAAATGTATATATATTAATAGAAAATATTTAAAAAAATGTTAATGGTAATTATAAATAATTAAATAGTAATGGTAAATAGTTGGAAAATAATTAAAATAATTAAAATATTATTAAAAAATGATGAATAGGAAGAGATGGGAATTAGTTAATTATAATAGTAAAAATGAATATTATATTTTTGAAATTTAATTATATTTAATAATCTATAAGGAAAAGTGCCTTTTAAATAATATTATAATATTTTATTATATATTTTGTAATTTCTTTTAATAAATAATTATTTTTTCTTTATTATTTTATAATTTATATTTTTGAAAAGTAGTTATAACCTATATTTATTTTTAAGTGGTTTAAGTATTTTTAAGTGTAAATCTAATTATTATTTATTATTATTTAGTTTTTATATTGGGTTTAAGTTATTATTTTTTAATATTAATTTATTTAAGCCCTTAATTGTAGTTTTTCTTTTCTTTTATATTAAATCTTTTATTAGTAGTTGTATGTATGGTTTGATATTGTATATATAAGTCTTTTTTGGTTTGTTATCAATTATAGGGTTAGTTAATTTTACAGATATTTCTAATGGAATGTTGGAAATTTTGTATAAGCCAATCCATTTAGGTATAAATTTATTTAATCTTATTTCATTATGTAGTACCTTATTTGATCTTTTTTTTTAAATTTGCCAAATTTTTTTGTTTTTATTTCTGGTATATTCCTATACTTAGTTACTAATTTTGTATAAGTTCTTTTAGATAGATTTAGTTTACTTTATTATGAGTATTAGGTGTTCTTTTATTATTGTTCTTAATTTATCTTATTTTTTTATTAATTTTAGTTCCTTTTTAGGTTCTTCTAATATTACCTTTGGATTTGTTTTAGATAGGATTGGGGAAGTTGGTTTTATTTGCTATTTAAATATGATTTTTAATAGGAATAATTTATACCTAATTATTTATTATGAGTTAATTTTTGTTAATATTAATAAAACTTTAATTGGCCATTATTTTAAGCCTTTAAAACCTATTAAAGAAGTTTATTTCCTTAATTGAATTTTTAATTTTTGAATATTTTTTTTAATTAATTTATACGAATAAAGTATGTTTATTGATTTATAAATAATTATAATCCTTTTGGTATTAAAATATTTCTTAATTACTTTTAATAAAAAATATGTAATGTTATTTATATATAATTAATGCAAATATCTAAAAATTACAGTAATTATTTCTTATATTTAAATTACTATAAATATAAATAATTTTTCTATTATTAATTTTAATATAAAATATAAGAAGTAATTAATTATTAATAAAATGTATTTCTTCTTATTTAATTTTATTAAAGTTATTAATCCTATAATATTTATTTCTATTATATCTTATAAATTCATTATTATTATTTGTTATAAACCTATTTTTACTAATAATTTTAATCCCATTTTTATATATATATAATATTTATAATAATGTTTTAATATTATTTACTATTGAATTAGCCATTAAAATTTTTTTTTCAAATTTTATAATGTAATTGTTGCTACATAATAGTTATAAATTTTATATGCCTATTCTAGAGTTATGGTAATTTTATTTTGTAATAAACACTTAATATATTCCTCCAATTTTTCCAACCAAATGAAATATTTTTAAATAATTCTATAATATATTATATTTTTATAGATTAAATAATACCAATATTTAGATAAATTGATTAAGGTATTTAATCCCTCCAACATAAACTTGATTATTTTAGAATATTACATTTCCTTGTAATAATTTTTAATTAACCCTGCTATTAATTATCTATTATTATTTATTGGTATTAAAAATGGATATAATATTACTACATTATAATTATCTATTATATCCATTTTTATAAACTTTTTCTATATTTTTGTTATTGAATAAAAAAAAGGAAGTTTTTCCTTATCCACTCTTTCTAACACTTATATAATAGGTTTTATCAACTGTAAAAATCCATTTACAATCTTTATTATTTTAATAATGTTTAATTAATGTTAGATTATAAATTGGTATTTATCCAATTATTCTAACCATATAATTATTTATCTTTTTATATTTAAATTGTTGTTAAATATATTTAATAAATTTAAATAATTAATATATATTATAATTAATTAATATAATTTAATTACCAACCAATAAATTTCTATTAAATATTTTATAATTTTTAAAATTTTACATTCCCCTATCCTATATCTTATTTCTACATCCAATAATTTAAAAAATAAGAATATAATAAAATAAATTACATTTATTAATTTATTTATCACAACTATCCCCGTTGGATATTTATTTAATTGAAATAAAATCTCATTTATTCTTATTAAAAACATATTTATTACTAAATAAAATTATCTCATCATATCTAAACTATACACCACTTAATCCTAAATTTCATAACAAATAGTAATAAATACTTATTACTATACATCTCCCCATTTGAAAAATTTCAACACTAATCTACACTAGATTAAATATTTTCCCTTAAAGATTATCCAATATTCTTTCATTATATATACCAACTTAAAAATATCTACTAGGTCTATCCGTCTTAGGATAAATTACCGAAAATATAAAATAAGGTATAAAAATTCCTTAATCTTTTTAATATTTTTCAAATAATTTTCCAACAATACCTATCTTTTAAATTATTCTTAATATTTTATTAATAATCATATTTGGCCACCTAACAACTCAAATCCCAACATTATAATAAAATTTATAAATAAAATTATTTTATATAAGAAAAGAATTATTTTTATAAAGGATATTTTTAAAAAATAATAATAATATAAAAATTTAAATAAAATATTAAAATTTTTACCAAAAATATTATAATTATTAATAAATATATTAAATAATATATCCTATTTTAAATGGTACTTAATTAATAATAGCAATCCTAGACCAAACATGTCCAATAAGCTTAATTATTCCCCAAATCCTAAATTACTTAAAATATAATATATATAAAAGGTTCTTATTATCCTTTAAAATATTCTTATACTAAATTATTAATTATTAAGAACTATAAACATTATTTTTTCTTTATCTTCTTATTTTATTAATATAACCTAATATCCATAAACTATATCTCTTTAAAAGAACATATAATAATTACCTTAAATTAATACATAAAATAACCCATTTTTCCTATATATTAATTATTGGGATTTTATAATTATTAAATTTATAAAACAATAGTTTTATATAATTTATTTTATATTATTTACTTTTAATAAAAATTAAATATATGTACCCTATTTGAAAATATCTGATTTAATTAAACTAATTTATTTCAACTGTAAGAATATTCTTCCTAAAAATTCCTTTTCATTTGGGGTATATTAAAGTTATCTCAATTAATATAATTTTATACCCTTATATATTATTATTATATATTTAATTAAATTAATTAATTAAATATTAATTAAAATCTTAATAAAATAATTTTTCTAAATATACATAAATTTTTAAATTAATTCTATTTATTATAAATTAATTATACCTTTATTTAAAATAATTTTTAATTATTTAAATCATTTATTAATAATATTTAATAATTTTTCAGTTAATATCTTCTAATATGGTCTTTTTATTATATTTGATTAACCTAATTAAGTTTGATTCATTAATATCATTAATGGATTATTTATCTTTATTAATATTGTTTAAATCCTTTTTTATATTATTAAAGCATAAAATGGTACAGCCTAATCTCCTTCTTCTTCTATCTAATATAAATTATCTTTATAAGTTTTATTTGGTTTAATTATTTATAATATTAATTATTTATTATTTAAATTATTTAATATTATTATTATTTTTTTATTATTATTATATATTAATATAAATGATGGTGTATTTTTGTTATATAATTGTTTCTAATAATTATAATATAGATTATTAAAATTTATATTGTTTTAAAGATAAATAATATATAAAATTAATGGTTTTATTATATTCTTTTTTTTTGGTATTAATATCTTTTTTGTGGAGTTATATATTTCTTTTAGGATTAATAATATTAATCCTTTATTTTTCATTGGTATATTGGGTGGTAGTACTTATATTAAAATAGTAAAACCTATCCAATTCCCAAAAGGCTAATCATATATAATCTTATCTAATAAATGATTTATAATTTATAAATTTGTTTTAAATATATTTTTATTAATTGGTATTATGGTTATAAAATTTGATATTATTTGTTATTATATTTAAAATCTTATTATAAAATATAAAAGATATAATTTTAATGTATTTAATAAATGATTAAGAAATATAGTAATAACTGTTTAAAACCTAACTTTTTTTTGTATTTTTATAGGTATATTTGTTTTGAAGTGATTTACTTTAATTATGTAAATTTAATCCTGGCCCAAATTTATTAATTATTTTTTAGTTATATTAAAAATGTTTTTTCTAAAATTTAGGTAAATTTAATAATATTTTCCATTTTTTAAAATAATTTATTAATTATTAATATATCTTTTTCTTTATTTTTATTTAATGGTATATCTTCTTTATTATTATTTAAACTTGTATTATCTTTAATTGTTAGAAATATATATTTGTTATATTTTATTGTTACCTTAATTAATATTTTAATTAATATTAGTTTTATTTTTGTTATATTGAACCGGTGTAGAGCGATTAGGTTATAGATACTACCCTGTAAAGACCCTATCTCCTCCTTAGAGCTAGATCCTCCGAGGCTCCACAGCTCTTTTGGACATAAATAGGCCCTCAAAAATTATTTTTCTTATTTAATCATTAAAGATTTATTAGGTTATATAATTTAATTTCTTTATAAAATCTTTATATAAAAATATATAATTTTTAATTTCTTTTTTAAAAATATCTTTTTATAATATATTACTATTAATAAATAATTATTTTTATTAATCTTTTTATTTAATTAATTTATTCTTTTTTTTAAAATATAGATATCTTATATCTTCTGATTTATATAACTTTTGGCTTAATATAGGTTAATTAAAATATAGGGCATATTTTGTAGAAATTATTAGAGTTCCTGTTTAATGGCAATTATTTTTAAACTTTAAAACTATAATTTCAATTTTAGGAGGATTAATATTATTAAAACCATTATTTATAAGAATTGCATTTATTTAAGACCGTTTTCATTTAATTAAGATCAATATTAGGTTTATTAAGGCTAAAATTATTTGGTTGATTGAAAATTAAAATATTAATCCTAATTAGGGCCATTTTTTGAAGATCAACAATATAGTTAAAACTATTACTATTAATTTAATTAAAACAATTATCATTTAATTAGAACAATTATAACCTTAAATTGAAAAAACGAAAACTTGAGAGAACAAGGAGTAAGGGAAATCCATTTAACTCTAAAATCTCATACCAAACCCGATGCAAAAACCCTCACACAACTAACATTAAAAAACTTATTAATATTATTACCCTCCCTTATACCGTACCCCACCACACCTGCAGCATATATAGCACTTAGGAATGATTTAATCAAATGATATGTATAATAAATAAAATAATATTAGGTAATATTATTTTAATATTTTAAAATTAAGAAAATGTATTTTTATGATAAATTAAAAAAGTATAAAGACCTTAATAAAGATTTAAAGAAAAAATTTAAAAGATTAACATATTTTATGGTTTTTTTTAGATTGATTACGGTGTTTGGGTTAGATAGGATAAAATTGATTTAATTAAGAATAATTATTGAAAATATAGATATAAAATTATTTACAATATTTAGGTCAAATAGAATAGGATTGATTAGATAATTTAATATTAGTGCTAAAAGGATTCTGGTTATTATTATGACATTAATCTATTACTATTATTATGAAATAGAAAGTTAGAGAAGAGATTTTCCACATTATACATTTTTGGAATTAATATTTATTACTTTAATCAATTTATTTATATGGAAAAGATAGAACATATTTGATATTATTATTATTTTAATATTAGTTACTTTTTTAAGTATTTTTAAAATTATGCAATTAAAAGCCAAAGTTATACGATTAAGAGCCAAAATTATTACAATAAAAGCTGAAATTGTTTTAATTTATATGGAAAGCGCGGTTAAAACTTATAGTTCCATCCAATATATCCCTTATGTTGATTAGGATAAAGTACCTCTACCCCCTTTTACATCCCCTTTCATACCTTCAGGATAGTAGTTAATTGGTCAAACATTTGATATACTATCTGATCAGCTTAGGTTTATCACATCACTTCCTCTTGAAGTACCCTTACCCCCCCCCTACTTATAACCTTACCGCCCCTACTACAAACCCCCCACATATATACAGATAATATATAGTAGGACCCAGTTATTAAAACCAATTATAACAAAGATATTAAGTATAATCATAAAGAGATTATAAAGAAGAAGATTATGTTCGAGCAGTTTAAAAGTTTTGAGTCAGAGAGTCCTGAGCCTAGTTGTCTACCCCCGCTAGTATATCCTATACCGGCGATTGTACTCAAGCTGTCTAATACAAAAGTATTACTTATACCTACCCAGTTAATTAATATTAGGTCAGTTAGTATATAGTATTATTGCCCGCCTACAACTAAGATTAGGCATTTTAAGAAAAAAAAGAAAAGAAAAAAAAAATAAGTGTAGAAATTTTTTTTTTTTATATTATTTCTGATTTTTTTGGTTTTCATATATATAATAATTAATTGATGATTAGGTTATTTCCATTTGTTATATAGTAATATCTTATATTATTATCTTATTTTTTTTCTATCCTTTTTGTTAATCTCGAACCATGTTTGTTAATAGCTAGGAAGTTCTTTTTCAATTTCGAGCCTTTTGATTGGTAGTTGATCAAATGATATTAAATGTTTTTTAATCTGAAAGAATAAGTCCCGGGGAAAGAGAAAAAAAGGGTGAGTGAGAGAGAGAAAAGGAAAGGAAGGAAGAAGCCTATAGATTTGAACTATGGTATATAGGCGAAAAATATTATTTATAATTAAGGTATTTAAAAAACAATTATTAATTTATTAAACAATAATTATAAATTAGAATATATATTAGTATCAATTATTCTTTTTTTTTAAATACTCTTTTTCTCCTTTTATTTTTATAATACCATTTTCTTTCCTTTAAAACTTATATTCTGTTTAATTAAACCAGCGCACTTCATATAAGTTTTATCTGGTATTAATATCATCACTAATTACCATTTATCAATTACCACCTACTAATTATCAACACTACTGTTAACAGCATCAAATTTTAATATTTAACTCATTACAATAAATTAATTAACTTTAAACATTTAAGCACGACCAATCAGCTGGCTAAGCATATAATCAAGACCAACAAATATTTAGCAGAATTACCAAATGTTTGAAGGTTGAGCATCGTTAGTTCAGCAGAGTTACTATTATGGCAAACCTATCAGTTCCAGAGACCAACAACAACTTAATCAATTCGTTAAATATATAATAAGTACTAAATAACATCACCCATTTGAAACTGGAACATTATTAAATTAATATTTAATTATTATTATAAATAATTAATTAGCTACCAATATTTAAATATACCTAATCAGCTAATTTAGAATAGTAGGATTACAATTTAGAGATTTGGGGAGTTAGGATTTTTGAATTAAGATTTAAGGTTAGAATTATTATTTTTTTTTGATTTAATTTTATATGGTTTTATAATTAGTTTTTTAGGTTATTTTTCCAGTTCTTTTATTGAGATTAACTTGTTAAAAACTTAATATTGTTAACTTTAAGGAGTTCTAAACTAATATAAAACGATTAGGTTATAAATATTACCTTGTAGAAACCTTATCTCCTCTTTAAAACTAGATTTTCCGAGGTTCCACAATTCTTTTAAATATAAATAAGCCTTCAAAAGTTATCTTTCTTATTTGATTATTAAAGATTCATTAAATTATATAACTTAATTTCTTTATAAAATCTTCATATAAAAATATATAATTTTTAATTTCCTTTTTAAAAATATCTTTTTATAATATATTATTATTAATAAATAATTACCTTTATTAATTTTTTTATTTAATTAGTTTATTTCCCTCTTTAAAATATAAATACTTTATATCCTCTAGCTCATATAACCTCTAGCTTAATATGGGTTAGTTGAAGTATAGGGCATATCCTGCAGGAGCTATTAGAGCTCCTATTCAATATATTTTTATCTATTTACACCTGTAATTATGATTTGATTAGTACTAAAATTTATCACCATTTAGTTCCAATGTAATCAACCCTTTTTTAATAAAATATTATATAATTTATCTAATTTAATAATATAAATTTTAAAAATTGATAAAATATTTCTTATCATAAATGGGAAAATAATATAATAGTATATTAATATTGTTAAATTATTAACCATTTTTAGTTTATACTTTTTTTTTATTGGTTAAAATTTTAATTTACTCTTTCTTATAAAAGTTAGATTAATTAATTCTAATAGTAATCTATAATTGATTATATATTTTTTAATAAATTTACCTTTTATTTTATTATTTATATATTTTATGTAAGTAAATTTATTATTTATTTGTATTTTATTTTTAAATATTATTTGGGTTATAGTTTCTTTTAGTTTTATTGAAGTTAAGTGTAGTTTATATTGTTTTGTTTTATTTTGTTTTAATATTAATAATTTTTTTTTTTTTTAGTATGTGGATATTTCTATTTATTAAGTTAATTTTATTTGTATATATGGGTTATAATTTAAAAATTGACTTTAATTGATTTTTGGGAATGGTGTTATTTGTAATAGTAAAAATAAATTTAGTTAATCTTATTTTTGACCTTTATATATTTAAATGGGTATAATATTTTCCTATTTTTTTTAATATTATTAGTTTTTTTTTGTTGTAAGTGTAGTTTTATTTTTTTTAAATGTTAAGTTAATTTTTTTTTAATGGGAAAATTTATATTTGTTATTTTACGTGGATAAGGGGATCCTAATTTTTATATTTTTTTATTTTTTTAAGATAGATTTGGAAGAAATTTTATATATATATTTTTAATATTTACCATTGGAATTGATATTCCTTTATTATTTATCTTTATGATTTAAATTCCATTTTTATTTGATATTTTTTTCTTCTTTATTACTATTATAAATGGGTAAAATTTAAAATAATATTTATTTATAAATATATAATTATTAAATTTATTTAATATTATTATTTTATTTATGTTTTTTAATAAGATTTGATTAGTTTGTGATAGGATTGTACACTTGTTATTGGAATTTAAGTTGGCCTTTGGTAAATTAAATTTTAAATTTGTTGGGAATGGTTTACCTTGTTTTATAAATTTTTTAATTTTATTTATTTTATTATTTAATTTTTGTTTCTTTATATATTTGGGTAATTTATAACCTTTAATTCTATAATTAAAATATATATATAATTATTTTGGGTTATATTGTTTAATATTATTATTTAATTTGTTTGAATTAACCTTAATATATCTTAAATTCATATTAAAATAAAAATATCTTTTGTTAGATTGGTTTATTTAATTGTTAATATTAATTATTATTAATTAGGGATATTATCTATAAATAAAGGGATAAGTAGGATATATTAGAGTTATTAAAATTATTAAAACTATTATAACTCCTTTAAGAATATATTTGGGCAATAATGGGAAATAATTATCTAATAGTATTTGTTGCTTTTCTTCCAGGAAAATCTTATAAGTTTTTCCAAGCTTTATTAATGTTTCTTTTATTATTATTATATTAATCTTCTATGGTCCAATTTCTATTTTTTTTAAAAAAATCCCCTTTTTTTACTAAGTTAAATTATGTATTGTATAATTACAATTTATATATTATTAAATATACATATTATATTAAATTTATTAAATTTATTAGTTTTATTTATTGTATATAAATAATTTATTATTTTTTCTTAAATTTATTTATTTAATATATTTTTATTCAAATATATTTTAATATATATTCAATCTCACAGAATTTAATTTTATTCATTATTAATTTAATTAATTAATTTTGTAATTTATTAAACATATATTATCAATATTTTACCTAATTATTATTTAAATTTCTAAATTTTTACTATAATCTGGATATTGTCCAAATTTGTTTATTATAGAAATTAATATTGAAAAGCTTTTTGTAACTATTCTTAATCTACCTACTTATTTATTATTATATTATAATATTATTTTTTTAAATTTTTTTTAAAATTATTTTTAAATAATAATTTCATAAAATTTATTATTACTTTTTTAATAATATTTTAATTAGTTACTTATTGGGTAATAATTATTATATTATTTAAGTAATTTTAGGGATTATTTTTAAGTAACCCTTTAAAATTAATATAACCTCCAACATTCAATATTATGATTAATATTAGGACTTAAATAATTGATATAAATTCTGGATTTAATATAAAATTTGGATTTAATATAAAATTTGGGATTGATATAGGTTTAAGGTTAAAAATCAATATAAGGGCAGGATTTAATATAAAATTGGGATTTAATATAAAATTATAATTTAAAATTAATTTTAATTTGATAGATTTTTTTAATATAATATTAATAATATTAATAATCTTTGGAATTAATTTACTTTCAATTTTTTTTAAAATATTTTTAAAATGATTTAAGTTAGATAAATTCTATCTGCCACACTTATACTTATATAAACTAAATGATTTTTCTGTTATTAAATTGTTATCCAATTTTAACTAAAATAATTATAATTTCAATTAAGGTAAAATTATTTGAATTTCTTTTATAATTTAATTAATTATTTTTAATCCTTATTTAATAATAAATTAAATAATTAATATATATATTTATAAAAAATTAGGTATAAATAATTTATTAAAAATAGAAATAAATAATATTTATAAAATTATAATTATATTCCCCAAATTTAAAGATTATTTTAATTTTATTCTTTTTAACCCATTATTAACTAATTAATTTCCATTTCTAATAACAGAATTTTTATTATATTTTATCAATTTTCTTACTAATTTCATTATTTATTAAATCATATTTAATTTCTCCTCATATCTTATAATAAAAAACATATAAACAATAGGTTTTTATTTAAATTCTGAATAACTCTCACTAAAATAAATAATTAAAATAAATGGTTATAAATAATTTAATTTATTAAAATTTGTTATAATTAAATAATAATTTATTTTATACCTAAATTATCTGGGGTTTACCTGGATAATCCAATAGTAACCCAACATTACCTACTTACCTACCTAAGGTAAGCTTCAATATATTAAAAGTCTCGGCTTAGCCTCATCAGCCGCCTGACGCCAGCGTTATATCGAGCCATATCAGCGAAAGCCGCCCACGGCGCAGGTGAAAAATGTAACCACCAGAATTTGTCTTTTTTCCAGACGCAAATCGGTAATCCAATGGACGGTCACATCACCAACTTGATGACAATTTTATTTCACTTGAACTTACCTATCCACAAGTAAACATCCTTACCGTAGACTAATGCATTCTGGTATTATATGTCGTCACACTATGCCGCCCTGATCCCAGAGTAGATCTCGTCAAGCAGTAGTACTATGTATGTATAAGACCGCACATCTACATATAACTATAGATAGGTAGGTAGTTACGCTTACATTAGACTATCATGTCCCACGCCTTAACATCGATATTCTCTTCCGCATTCCCTAATTTTTTTTTTCCAAATCTTCACAGCGCCGCTCACCTTTCGCTCCAGATCTATGTCCTCGTGATTCAACGCCGCACGAATCTAAGTTGGAAAAAAGATCTAACGAATCCCTCCGGATCCTACAGCCCCGGCAACATCCAAATCCGGATGTCTATGTATCCCCTCGACATCTATATTTGTGTTTCCTTCACATGCGACAGGATCGCGTACGGACAACGATATACCCAAGCAGGTGTCTTACTGTTATAAACGAACACATCATGACCGTACGACCAACAGTGAAAACGTAAGTTGGATATAAGACCATAGTTTATTATCGTGTGTGAGGTATGCAAGCAGGTACATGAACTCGGCGGCTAAAACAAAGGGGTAGATGCATACGCCACGTTTACCCAAATCTTGCTACTTCTTCATATGCACCTAGGTAGGTAGTTATATAGTAAGTTGAAACGTCGTATTCTAAAACATACCGTTTACTACGCAGGTAAAAGGTCCGAAAAAAAAGCTGATTCAAGCCGATGCCAGCATTTTGGATCGGCCGGTTTTACGTTGACATTGCACACCTCGGCTTATAATGGCAAACCCTGATAATCCTATTAAAGGCTTGATAATAGGTAGGTTATCATGTAAGCTATTAGCTGCTACTAGTTAAGACAGCGTCTACGGAAATCTTAAGAGTGCATCAGCCTTTCTAGTCCTAGCCGACTATATAGATATTAATCGAATTCACGAGAAGGATACGGGGAGGGAAGAAGAGAATCATGCATGCATTAAAACAAATCTGTGATGAATGTTAGGGAGGACTAAAATGTAAAGCCAGAGTTCCTCCAGATCACTCCAACATATCATGTCTTTCGTAGAACTTCGTCCTCAGCAAGTCATTCTCATTCCACTCCCGAAATCATGTGCTCCAATACTCATCGAGGAGTGCACACGAAGCCATAACGACGAATAGACACTGGTAAATGTAGATCGTATTGCCTAGGTAGGAAGGGAAAAAAAAATCCGTATCCCCTCCAGTATCACTACCAATAAGTGCCATGCTCACTGCCTCCGATGCCAAGCGTCATTCTTCGACAGCGGAAATTCCCCCTACTCGTCATCTTAGATAGCATACTTGCGAGTCCACTCGCGGGCCGTAGCTTCATATCTTGCCCGGTCGGTCTTGTAGACATGGGCGATCTCCGGAACAAGAGGGTCATCAGGGTTGGGGTCGGTAAGCATGGAGCAGATCGATAGTAGCACTATGAAAGATTAGAACAGGAACAATTCACTAAGCAGCAAAATGCAAAACATACCCTTAGAGATGGTCAAAGCTGGACTCCATTGGTCCCTTAGGATATCCAAGCAAATGCTTCCGTTAGAGTTGATATTGGGGTGGTAGATGCGGGTTGTGAAGTTAACCTTGGGAGGCTTGAAGGGGTAGTCTGTCGGGAAGTGGATAGCGAGGAAGAAGACACCTCCAGAGTACGGCGAGTCACCCTGAGACGTTTTATTAGCAAGGTAAACGAATTTCTAATCCAAATATACAGTGGCCAGAAGAGCCGCTACTAGCGAAACCATGGTCCGTGGCGTAGATGACACCATACGCGCGCAAAGAAAGGCGGAAGAATCGGGGAGTTAGCTTACCGGTCCCATAATCGTCGCTTGCCAGTGGAACTATATAGATAGCAAGTCAGTAATAGTCCATGATGTGATGCTTCGAGAAAACAAAAGAAAACTCCAAGATGTAATCGCTCGTGCTCAACTGAGTCACGCAACGGGTAGATAGTATCGACGCTTATCATTTCTTTGGGGGGTAGGGGAGGATGATGCCTACCAAATCTTCGCCAACGGGTCCAGCCGAGCATGATGAGGGCGGGTCACTAAGGAGACGAGATGTTAGCAAAAAGATTTCGAGTATGTTCCTTAAAAATACGACAATAGCCAAATGCGAAGTTTTCTCTTTGTGAGGCTGTATTGGTATCGAGATCCCCGCCCTGTCTTTCTATGGCAGCCCCACCTTGGGCTCATTCGGAATACAGGTCAAGTACCATCACCAAACAAACATTTGCCATGTTAAGTTGAGTAATAATCAAAGAAAAAAAATATCGTCGACGTACCGGCCCAAGTCTGTGAGTTCCTTGTTGATGCGCTTCAATGCCATTTTGTACAGGTGCGTGTTTGGAGATAGATGGTTTTGGTTTTGGTCTTGGTTGTGGTTTGGTCGTCAACGATTATCTCTACTGGAGATCAACTACTTATTATACTTGCGGTCAGTATGGAATGCGAGAGAAATAGATAGAGGCTACAAAGGATAAGAGTTTGCAAGTGCAAAGGAAATGTCTTTATCAATAAGGGGCAAGAAGTAGAAGTAGGTATGCATACCGAAAGGTACAGGTCCGCGTGACCACGGGTTAGTTGAGGATATAAATGAGGTTGGGATACGGCGTCGTTATTATTATTATCGTCTTTTCGGAATGGATGGGTTTTGTTTGATGGACTGTAGATACGAAAGGGTTGGTAAGGGTTGGTAAGGGTTGGTAAATGGTAGCGGGGGAAAAAGGAAAGTCAGGCAGGTCCTTTCAGGTGACGGAATGAATGGAAATGGGAATAATTGGGTGTCAGCACAGACCAAGAGGAACCAGAACCACCCAAAGAGGGACCACTCATGAAGGACGGGTAGGCGCTAATACCGTTTTTTTTTCTCTTTAGTCCAATCAAAGACGTCGGTCTTGCAGTGGTCTTGCTTGCAACTTCTCTGCTTCTCCAAGAAGATAAGTGGCTGTGAGAAGTGGCGTAGTTTTACGCTGCTTGTGTGCCTACGTGGTGGTACCTGAGTGTGATATGTAGGTACCTACATTGGATATATGGATGTAGGTACCATGTACTAACTTTACCTGGTTGTACCTACTTCACATCAAGATTAACTATTTAAATCTGGCAAAGAAAAAGGAATATTGTAATATATATTACAAAATCGGCAACCGAAACCTTGCTCGGACCAAATTGGATATATACCAGTTTTCCCTTCCCTTCAAACCCGAAGAAATGGTGCCTTAGGCTTGTCTGGCCGGTCTGGTTACACGGAAGCACACAGGTCCCCCACACCGCCAGTATATTAACCAATGCTAATCCCATTAAGGCCTGCTAAGACCTGCTAACCGCGCCTGCACTTCCCCTATTTTTGCCTCACCTGTCAGCAATTGTCATACTTGTTGCGCTTCACATTACTCATATTAAATAACATCATTTTAATTTGCTAACATTTTGGGTTTCATTTTTTGGATAACTTGAATAATATGAACCCAGGTTGATAAATTATATCTTTCTAATTTATTATGACATTTACTGTAGTACAAATTTATATCATATCTCTATTTTAACTACTTCGATGGCTTATAATTAGATGGAAACGAGGGTTAAGTATCTTGAATATATTAGGTACCTTTTAACTTATATCACAGGTATGACAGTAGAAGATATAAATATAATACTTCCTATACAAGTGAAGATTCAGACTTGTCAAGACGAACCAAAATATCTGAACATATAATAGATTAGTTAGAGAACATTAATACCTGATATTTTATTGTGTAACCTAAGGCTTAATATTCACGATTGCTCCATATCGAAATATTTGTAGATGCCTTATATTTATGAAATGCTAAGTGGTTACATTATTATACAAATGCCTGGAGTCCGGTTATGGCTCTTCCGAGAATGAGACCTGTGTCATATTAATAGATGCCCGTTAGTTTAAAGGGGTTTTTATACTTACTGTGGATATCACTCTGCCCTTCATAAGTCTGAGTTACGAATAGGTTGGCTACGTGTCTCCCGATACCATACTCATCACTAACCGCATTCCCCCCAAATATTTCCTGTAACGCCCTCGCATTTACAAGCGCACGGTCACAGTTCTGTCTTTTTACCATGCTAATCATCTCCGGCGTAACCTTTCCTTCATCCTTAAGCCTACCAACTTGTATCGATGCGAGCACACCGTACGCAGCATCCGTCGCAGCGTCTGCCAGTTTCTTTTGCACCAGCTGATATTTCGCAATAGGATTGCCCTTAAACTGCTTCCGCTCTAGAGCATATTCCCGTGCTCGAGTGATACAATCTTCCAAGGCGCCCATGGTGCCCAAGGAGATACCATATCGAGCACTATTTAAACATGTAAATGGGCCAGTCAAGCCCTCAACGTCGGGGAACATGTTTTCTTCCGGCACCGGGCAATTATCCATATGAATCATGCCCGTAATGCTAGCCCTAAGTCCGGTTTTATTCTTGATGGCCGGTGTCTCTAGGGTGCCGGGCGGACAATCCTTTCTATCTATAAGGAATCCCTTAATCTTGCCGGTCTCTTGTAACTTTGCCCATACCAGAAGAACGTCAGCAATAGGCGAGTTAGTGATCCAAGTTTTAGAGCCACTTAAAAGTAAATATCCCTTTTTCGTTGGATGCGGTCGCGCGGTCGACTCCATGGATCCTGGATCACTGCCGTGATTGGGTTCTGTGAGCCCAAACGCCCCAAGAATTTTACCCTTCGCCATATTGGGCAGATATCTCTCCCTCTGCTCCTTGGTCCCAAACTCGTAGATCCCACCCATAACTAGCGAAGATTGCACCGACATGCCAGATCGATACCCACTATCGACTCGTTCCACGGCCCGAGTAATCAGACCAGACGCTACGGTTGATACGCCCGCGCAGCCGTAACCATGTAGATTTGCGCCGAGGAGACCGAGCTCGCCCATCTCGAGCAAGATACTCGGATCATAGTGCTCATCACGATACGCCTCTAAGTAGTACAGTTAGCGAGTAAGCTGTTAATACTACGTATAACACATACTAGCGCACGCATTATAACTTACGTAGAACCCGCGGTAGCAGTTTTTCTTGGCAGTAACGCTCTGCGGTTTCTGAGATAGCTAATTCCTCCTCGGTGAGTAAGTTTTTACTCGCCAACGGGTCTAACCAATCGAACAAAGACTTGGGTGCCGAAGCGTAACTTCTAAAGGCATGCCATTGTTTTGTAGATACGGCCAGCGGCCTTGAGATACGGGATACCGCCGGGCGAAACATAGCTACACTCTCAATCTGAAGGAGTTGAGACAGGCGCAATGGGAGTTTCTACGTGAAGCTACCTAATCCATCCATAACGGACCATGGAGGAGGTGGTTGTGGGGGCCGAACTTGAAAACAGACGAGACCAGACAAAAAATAGTGGAATCGATGCCCGCCCCGTTCAGCGGCCTCGGCATTCTTAGAGTGGCGGGAATATTCGGCAGCAACATCGGTTAACGGCGGATGCTTAGGTACCTACATACACTAACGATTAAGCTAGTTACAAGTTACAGCCTAAACAAAGCAACAAAGTACATCGAATATGCAGCATTAGGTTATGTAGGTACCTAGGTAGGTACTCTACAAATAAGGTACATATGCAGGCGATGAACTCTGATATAATGTAGGAAATAAGCAAGAACGACGACGCTTCAGGAGATCAACCTTTCTCTCTTTGAAAGTTTTAGAAAGGTAAGTACTAAGTACGAATACTGTCTTCATGTAGTGGAAGCGACTAAGCGATATGAACTCAACTTGATTTCATACCTATTTTAGATCCTGATGATGTAAAATCCTATCAGTAGCCTCACTCATACATCATCGCCTTTAATCTTCTTACCTTTCTTCGTAACCCGATAATCTGATACCTCTAACACCTATATTAATACCTAGAATCATGCGCTTCGGTTTAACCAAGTGGCGATACATATTTAAAGCCTTCTGGTTTCGTATTCGCCATCGCCTATCATCTCTATCCAAATATATTAGCACCTATTTCGTAAAATCGAGTCCCGAACCAGCTCCTGAAGAAGACATGATACACTCGGTATGCAAGCTATAGATTATAGCTATTTACTGCTCACACCAGAGCAACATCTGCTATCCCCTAACTCAACCGGACATCCCTACCGTAGTCAATGTCACCTTCATAGATGCCACTCTCACAGCTGTAAATCAGCCCCTATCGAACAACATCGGAATGAGAATAGTCGAGAACTCGAAGATGGAAACTGGCTCTTCTTTTCCAAGTCGCATACCCTTCAGTTACCTACAGCAATCTCTAGGGCTTCTTCACGTTGCCAGACGCGTCGGGTCCCCGAAACTTGCAAAGACCGGCCCCTCACTCCAGTTAGCCCGAACTCAGTCGGCTCTGAAGACCTCAATAACCAATGGGAAAATAACGCGGACGACGAATTAATCTCAAATTGGCTGTCTGGTGTTTCCTCTAGTTGTCTGAATGGAGGAGTAGAATTGACTGGGCAAAGCGCCCTAGCTACCTCTTCAGATGCAGTGGATTCGGGGGTAAAAGGTGAAGTAATCTCAAGTCTTGCTTGTCCAACCATTGTGCTACAGCCCCCCAGGCAAAGCCGGCCGACCGCACAGACCGGGACTGGCCTTGATGGTCCACTAAGTTCGGACAGCGACAAGCTTTCAAAGATGCTCCGGGATGGACTTAACGAATTGAAAGAATCAAGCCGAAGTGTAGAGCCGTCTGGTGGTTCCCAGAAACTCAAGTCCGATACGTCGGGGTCTATAGACTGGGATATAAACTAGGAGAAAAGGAAGCCCCGTCGAAAGCATGATGTATCAGAAATGTCAAATCCTGGATTTTTCTATCGTACGCATCCAACGGACCCTTCAGTTGGTAATTGCAACGATGGGGATAGTAACGGTAGCAGTGCTAATGGGGATATTTTCGAAGAAGAGTCGTGCTTATACCGATTGCAAAAGCACGATATCCAATTCCATGTTATTCAAAGACATGCACTCAACTCATGTCCGGAGCTTCGTCGACGATTGGATGATTTCGAGAGGTCACCGCCGCAGCTAAAGGTAATGTTTCTGCTCAGCCGAATTTACCTTCTGATCAGATAGGTTAATCCTTTATTTAGATTCGAGATATCCAATCGCGAATTAGTTGTTTGCGCCCTACTGTCAACAGGAGTCGATATCGACATCATTTACGTGTCCGTAATATGATTGCAAACCAATTCCGATCCATTGGCAGAAGATTTCGACGCTCAAACTCTTCAGCATTTTCTATTCGATCCGAGTTTCCAGGTCCCCTGCATAGCAAAGAGCGACGGCTCTTGGCTCGTGACTCTGTAGATATTTGGCCGTCATCTAGCCCAGAAAGCCCACTTTTCAATACCCCTGAGTCAAATACTATTAACGTCAAGCGTAGCCAAGATATTGGCCGCTACATTGACCCATTAGCCATGGCTAGTATGATAATTGCTACAGCGGAACTTGACCGGCTGTCGTCCGAATCATCAAGTGGCCGTTCGGGAAATTCTCCCGTTTCGCGTACACCCTTACAGAGCGGTTTTGCAGTCCCCGATACACCACCCAATGCGCCCCCGTCATCAGGTACACAATCCAGTATTTCGAACCTAGTGTCTAGACCATCACAGCGGCGCGCGCAACGGCGAAGGGGGCAACGAAGTCGACTGTCGGAAGTGACAACGCCAGATGATGTTGCATCGCCTGCTGAGTCTACAGAAGAGTTGAATGAAGGCCTCCTACTCTCAGTTACTCATATCGGAACGCTGCCTGAATGTTCAAGTGTATCCAATCCAGAAAGCGGGGACAGTCTATATCCTAAGCCATTAGCAATTGGCCGCAGTGGCCAAGAAATTGATACACACGTTGGTGATGCCGTAAAACGTGGGCAGGACTTTCAAAGATCTGAATTGCCCGAGCCTGTTCCCCCAGCAGACTTACGAGACACACTCGTCAATTCTTCGTGGCTTTCGAATGGTTTGGACGAAAATATAGCGCAGATGATTCCGGCCCGTGTCTCGTCCATCTGCGGAATGCCCAAGACTAGCGATGAGCCGTCGCTGACAATTTCGTCACCTGGGCCTGAATACACTTCTCTAATACCGGCTACATCCTGTGACCTAAAGACACCAGCAACCCCACGGGAAACAAAGAATGTTCGTGCAAGCACTAGCGCTAGTTTGAGTTGGTTTCCTAGTCATAAGGTGGCAACAAACAAGTCTGGGGAAGCAATAAGATCTCATTCCTGTCACCCAGATACCTGGTCGGAATCACAGGGCGAACCTGGGAATTCGGACCCTTTCTGTCCAGTTGAATGCCTCGAAACTAGACGGAGTAGCTACGATAGTTTTCCACGTTCACTGAGCCTTGAGAAACGGGAAGAGGATAAAACTGCGCGAAGCCCAGAGGCGGAAGAATGATACATGACGTTAATTGAATGGAGTCATAGATGAGTTGTGATAGGTTGCAATGCAATACCAGGGCAACGCAAGACGTTAGTATCAGTGCATAGAAAGACAGGAGTTAAGGGCCGGTTTGGATTGGTGGTGCGGTGTCACTTTGAGTTTGAGGATAATTACTGGCTTGGGGCGTTTAGTATTTAGAATAGAATAAATCGATATGGATTGAATTCCTAGTTAACACTTTAAAGCGAATAGTATTATCCTGGGAGAAGTCGTTTGAATATCGAGTTTCATATTAGAGCAACTCATTCATAAATCTTAGAGGTATTCATCGTCTTGGGGCAACTTTTCGTTAATTCAAATGCCGAAATATTTTATTTCCAAATAGCCCTGTAAGAATAAATGAAATAAAAAAATTTGCATTCCTTAGCTCGCCCTAATAAATCAAGTAATTTCATAATTTGAGGATCTCATTACTACCGTAAAAGCCGTCCAATAACCTTGGTGTCATGAGCTAAAGGAAGGCCGGAGCCCGCCTATAACCGACGGTCTCGTCTACCTGCGTAGGATCTAGGTTAGTAGTCAGTGGAAAACCTACAAGCATTGTACAAATTCATTCGCTTTATATAATTCCGCCGGAATACTGCTGTTGTAGTGCTGCCTGACCTGATACCTGGGTCGTAATTATTAAGTAACTACCTACTTAGATATCGATGAGAAGCAATGTGACGGGGGAAAAAAAGGAGATAAATACCTACTTGGGACGAAGACCGCCTCTTTTCTCCCCTCCGTCTGTTGCCTTGTCGTTCTCCTTTTTTGTGCATTTTATTCTATTTCCAAGAATCGCTTACCATGGCTACGATTGTGTTAGGTGTCCAGTGGGGAGAGTAAGAATTCTACGTTCTCTTTCACTTATATATTTCTAGGCTAATCTATATCATACGTGTAGTGAGGGCAAAGGTGAGTCGCATGTTAGCTACATGATTTACCCATAAAGCATCACTTAACAAAACGGCTTTTGCCCTGTGCCCTCTTTAAGGCAAGCTTTGCGATATCCTCAGTTCCGATGTTCAGATTTGCGCAAGAGCTACTGGCGGAAGAAATTGCGGTCATAGTAGGACTTACCCGGGCAGCTCCTTTTCGGAGACGACCACACGTATTGATATACTTTATCTATTCTAGCCGTCGTCACTACGGGAGTATCTTATGACTTGTACGTACCATACTGCTTTCTCGTTATTCGGCGTTACTAACCATACGAAGCCACATGCTACCGTCGGGATTGCTTCATCCGTCAACTACGAATATAATTGGGCCTGGTGTTGTCCTACATGTGCCTACTTTCTTCTCCGAGTTGGCCAGCATGGAAGCTAAAGGAGTCCCAAATGCTCAACAGAGGCTCAAAGTCTCAACGCGTTGCGCACTGAACCTCGATCTTCACGCGGCTGCGGATCGTCTTCGTGAGGGACAACTTGGCAAGAAGAATATAGGTACTACAGGTAAAGGTATTGGTCCTGCTTATAGCTCCAAGGCCGAGAGAAGCACCGTTCTCCTTGCCGACATGCTCGACGATGATGAGTTCGGAGACCGAATTAGGGCCATGGAACGGGATTATAAGCTACGATATGGCGGAGGTTTGGATGGATACGATGTAGAGGCTGAGATTAAGGAACTCGAGGTAAATATATCGCCATGCCGAGTGTATTCTTCTAACCCCCTAGAACTTCCGCGAGAAACTCCGCCCGTTTGCCGTGGACGATGTCGAATTTCTCGAAGAGACCCAGAAAAAGGGACAGAAGATCCTCGTCGAAGGTGCCCAATCGGCCCTACTTGACAACACGTACGGTACCTGGCCTTATGTAACTTCGACCGCGACCACATTCGGCGGTGTAATGGCCGGGTTAAATCTTGACTACCGGAAGGTAGAATCCGTTATTGGCGTCTTGAAGGCGTATTGCACCCGGGTTGGATCCGGTCCGTTCCCCACGGAGGACTTTGGCGAGGTCAATACGAAACTCCAGGAGATAGGACACGAATTCGGCGTTACCACAGGACGCAGACGTCGCTGCGGCTGGCTGGACTTAGTCTCGGCCAAGTACTCTAACAGCGTCAACCACTACGACTTCCTGAATCTGACTAAAATCGACGTCCTCGATACGTTCGAAGAGATCCAGGTAGCGGTAGCCTACAAGAACCCCGATACCGGCGACGTCATCAAAAGCTTCCCTGCCAGCGCAAAACTTCTATCCAGAGTTGAAGTTGTCTACGAGACGATGAAAGGCTGGAATACCAAGACGACTGGTACCAAGAAGTTTGAAGACCTTCCCAAGGAGGCCCGGGACTACGTTACGTTCATCGAGGACTTCCTCGGCGTGAAGATCAAGTGGATTGGATGCGGAGCCAAGCGAGAGGATGTAATAACTCGCTGATACTCTAATAACCCCCTTTTCCGTTTTCTATCTGACCTGATAGACCCTGGCTCATAAAACAGTGTTGTATATTTCTTAACATTAGCAGGGAGGTCATTACCCGACTCACGGGTTTACCTAAAGCTAAGAATAGAGTTCTCCGGAAGTCGTCTAGAGACCAACATTGTATGATTCTCTATTGAATCGGCAGAGGGGCGAAAAGTGGGACAGCAAGGTCGACAAGACTGGCAAAAATACTCAGGACAATGTAGGATTGCTAGGTAAATTTAAAGGGAAGCCTTGGGGATTTAAATAATAGAAACGGTGCTTTTGAAATTTATAGCTTTTATGCTGATTACGGCGAAAATATGTGACAGGTAGTAATCGTGAATACCACCCTCGTTGGGCCTATTTTCTGCTTCTAATGATATATCCCTGGGTTGGTTACTGCCGGCATTACCTACGAACCCTCGTGTTGATGATCTGAGATGAAGGCCAACCACTATCCAAAGATGCTGTACTTAGAGACCCCTTTCTGTGTATGGACGGTCATGTCCTCGTCTATAATCCTGTCCGACGCAACCAGATTTAAAACCACGACGTGGGACATGAATAATCCCAAGCCTCGAGGCTCTCATTTATTCTTCGAAAGAATCAACGCCGTGCATGCAGTATTCATACAAGTCCCACTGATTATGAACCGATAAATTCCCACGAAAAGGCTAAAACATTACCGACTCCCATTGATGCCAACCATTTCATACTCTCCGGCCCCATCTCTCCCTCTACCCCTTCCGCGGCCCCTAGAGAAGCCCATCTCTTCGTCGCCTTCGCTTCCCGCGCCTCCGTTCTGGGCCGTAGCCGCAGCACCGCCCTCCGCATTATTATTCTTCGCGTTACCTCCAAAACTAATAGGCCGCAATTCCCTCCACCGGCAGCCGTATGTGCCCCCAACAACCATTATAGCGCTCGAGACTATTGCTGTGATCCACCAGGCGACATTCCGCGGTAGAAAACCAGTATAGAAGGTCACGATGACGAGATGAAGAAAGTGAAGGGTAAGCGCGAAATCGAGCACGAGTTTCGATCGGCCTATCAAGACCACCATCGCTACAATACTGCATTCTCACATCGTTTAGTATCATTGTGCCAGAGTCTGGGGGACGAGGGGTACCAACGCAGCGCCAGCGCAACATAGCCAGATAAATCCCATCAACCACCCCTGCGTCGTGTCGCCGCGCAGTTCCGCCCAGCCGAAAACTAGGTCTAAGCTAAACCCGGTGCCGGCGACGAGGGACGTAAAGAGCATCAAAACGAGCGCGGCCGCGTAGTATATGCCCTGCAAAGCTGCGATCTGGCCGAGGATCCGTAGAGGGGGGAGTTCATTCGCGGCGCCGGCCCGCGGAGGTCTTCTTCGTCTGGCCATTCTTCGGCTCTGGAATAAAGGAAAGTAGGAAGCGAGGAAGTTGGGATCGCCGCGCCAATCTCGTTAGATGGTGTCAAAGGCGTATAAAAGAGCGGATGGAAAGGAAGTTGGTATTAGTCGTTTCGATGTCGCGCTATGAGGCCACCATTTCTTTCGGCGGTTGGATAGACACGTGAAGTTTCCAAGTCGAGAAATAGATGATAATTGTTAAATCGTAACGAGTATGGCGTTGTTGAATTCTCGAATTAGTTAACCGGTTAGTTATGTGGTTTTGGGTTTGGCTATTATTAATTTGACCAAGGTTGGACTAGTTATGCATCTTGTCTGCCGAACGTTCAGAAATCAAAATCGACGACCCATACGATGGGGAAAAGGGTGACGCAGGGGCTCCTCATCTAACTCTAATTCTAAGCTAGGCGTTGTTAGGTAATCCATTATCCGTACCTCTGTACCTTACCTACGGGGTGGAACATGCATGGAAAATGTATTACATAATTCCGCGGATAAGGCTTCACTTATCGGCTCCAAGCTCGATAGCTTCAGTTGGATAGCGTTGATACATTAGTCGAGCTTGTCCCGCAGAAGTTTATTTTCACCAATCCGAAAGACGACGTCATCCGGTAAAGACGACTAACCTAGGTCAAATAATTCGTCCTAAAAACCTCCCAACCCCCATATCGACTTTTTTATTGCCCGATCTCGAACATCCACTATGGGCATTTTCAGTCTCTTCAATTCCGCCGACGAGAAGCGCAAGGAAGAAGTGCGCAGTGGTGCGCGGGCACCAGATAGAACAGAGCGCCAACAATGCTGGGATGCGCGTGACAAATTCTACAAGTGTTTAGACCAGCACGATGTAATCGACTCGCTAAACGGCGAGGGCAAAGCGATCGCGGACAAACATTGCGCGCAGGAGAATAAGGGCTTCGAACAGAACTGTGCTAGTGCTTGGGTGCGTTCCTATATCCCTCCTGTTACGCCCTACCTATCGATGAAGAATTGTAATGTATAGTTTATTGTAGCTAACCTATATTTCCGCTGCAAACTTATAGGTAACTTACTTCAAGCGATATCGAGTTGCTGAACACCAAAAGAAAAAGACCCTTGAACGATTACAAAAAGAGGGCGCAAATAATATGGCTGTCGAAGGACCCGGCGACACACCGGGGTCTACAAAGGTATAGAGGGTCTCGATATCGCCCTTGATAGACATTGGATGTAACTTGTATTATCTTGTACATAATCCAGAAAGCATTACGAGGAGTTTTGGTTTGGGAAAAGGGCATGATGCATCGAAATTCCCCCTTCTACATACTGGATTTATATAAAAATTAAGGGCCGAGCTCGGTACGGTCAAACTCAACTCGTCTTTGCCGGTACGCGAGGCCGCCGACGATATTGCGACTTTGTGGGACATCTGATATCTCTACCAGTTTCGCTGATATTTGCGTCGTCCCGTCCCGTCCCTGGTAAATAGATAGACGAATCGTGGAATTATGCATGTGTTATTTCTTCTAGAACGCGATGGTCTTACATGTGACAAACATATTGCACTGGGATATAAATCATCTAAAACCCTTTAGATTTATATGGATATTTTGGAATGTGTGCCACTGGTTAGGAGCTTTGATTAATCTTTTGCTTGTGGGCTTCACTGTCTTGGGGATCCCTAGTTTCGACCTACATTGAATCCAGCATTACCCGATATGGGGTTCGGGGAAACGATAACGGTTTCTCGATACCGTAGAATCTTCTTCTACGTATGACCGCTATGATCTACCAGATAGCTATAATTACCTAGGTACCTATATAACGGTAGCGATGTTGTTTTGATATGAAGCAGCAGGCTCTGTGATAAAAGGGAGTGGGGTTCCGCTGTTCTAAACGAAGGGGGGGAAGGCCTTTTTTTTTTTTTTTTTTTTTTTTTTTTCCCTAATAGTTCCAACGGCACGGAAAGCGGCATTTGTCTTGGTATTTTTGCGCGGAGGTGGCTCATCCATACACAACACGTGCAAGTAAACTAATCGTATGAATATATCAAGCATTCCACAAGAGAGGTTCATCGCCTCTCCATCTCGAATCTGCCTGATGTGTAAGCCTGCGCATTCGTCAGCTTTGATACATATACTCTCTAATGATACGGCACGTCACAGTGGAAGATGGTTGGAAAGTTGGTGAGTTGTCTCGGAGAGTCGGCAAAGAGATTGGCGAGAAGCAGGGAACCCGAGGGCGCCGGGTTACACCTGGTCAAGCTGAATATTTGATAATATTTGATTAAAATTCTTAGCAATCGTGGCTGGAGCCGCATTAAACTGATTGTCCTAATCTTCCTGAACGGGGTCCGGTCGGCAGCCCGGCAAGCTAAATCCTTGGTATTTTTATTTTTCCTTCCTTATTTTTCTTAAGGTACCGTTAAGGAACTGCATAAAAACGGATATTGAAACCCCCAAGAACCGACTCTGAGACGTATGTATTTATTGGTGCGTGTTGCATGTGCACCGACATCAGATGGAAAGGGGGATAGTCAATTATATGTAATGACGTTTGCGACAAAAAAAAAACCCCCAAATTGAAAGATACGTAATTAGAGTATATTAAAAGGAAGATAGTTATTTGATGTTGGATTGGAAAATTGTAGAAACAGACGTCGGTTCCGTTGTAATATGACATAATGTCGTATATCGAAATGGAAAAAGATTCGTTGCGACTAACTATCAAATCGTCCTTAGTAGCTTCCATCTGTTCTCCTTTTTGGCTCAGGGTCCACTACTATGATAATCCAATTATGCGGGACAACTAGGTAATAAATTATGTGACCCCCAATTAGGTTACCTCTGCAAGTCCACATCGCATCTTCCGGCCCTTTTTTTCCTCTCTCTCCGCGTGAGCCACTACACATGTTACTCTGCCACTGCAAGACACGTCTGCATGCTTAATACAATAATGCGGAAAGTTGCGCAGCACTTCTGTAGATTACCATAGGATAAATCTATTTTTGACGAATACCTAGATAAACTAAACCATATTAAGTAGGACTTCTTACATAGGAATATTTCCGAGTGAAAAAGGAGCAGGCAATTTGCATACAACATAAACAATTTCAAACTATTAGGATCATTTTCTTAATAAATCAAACCGCGGTGGCACTGAGGGAAAAAACCCCTCTTTCTGTAATAAAAAAAGCAAAAAATTTAGTGCTTGAAAGAATATTTTGTGTAGCATGAATACTACTACGTACGTATTTTGGTACAATATGTACGTCCTTCCATCGACTTATATTTATAATGAACACTAAGCCATGTTGGGGGGTATCAGTTGCAGCTCATTTTTGATTTTCTTCCTATGCGAGACGAGAAAAAAAAAGACAAGGCCCCGAGGGTACCTAGTGGCTGAGTCGATGCAATTAAGGACGTATCCACTCACCGTTATCCACGTTAATCTGACCAATTATACGGTTTCATAGTATCCAACCTCCGTATCCAACGTATCCACCCACTCAGCTGCCAACTTTGTCGGTTTACACGACAACACAATCTTGCACTCGCATCTTCAACCTAACCCCCTATCCCTCTGGTGTCACCAATACCAATTACAGCCGACGACGACATCAACCACGAGGAAAATTCGGCAAATAATATCTGTTTCAACTTCTCCTTACATTATCCTCCGAGTTTCCCTCGCCCGACCAACAATAGCCATCGTCTTAAGATAATAAGGTCGCGGGTGAGGGTTTCAGGTGCATTCGTTCGAAATCCCACTCGAACGACGCCCAATTTGCGGATGCGAAACATGCCTACGTTCGTAAACGACGAAAACTCGCCCATTTATTATCAAAACTCCGGCGTTGTTCATCTTAGCAATAATCACGAACCTGATTTCCAAAAATTGTCTGATCCTAAAGAAGCCTTCCTTCCAAGACCGTTATCTACGGCAATTGACACGAATGAGAGCTTCGACGATAATTCATCTTCGCACTCATCGCATAGCTCAGACCCACGGGTACGAATGAACGCGGATGGGCTGCCCCCTTCTAGCATGACTCCTCTGCCCAATGGCAGGTCGAGTAGAGACGTGAATGGTGTGGCCTCGGCTGGCCAAGACTCTACGTGCTATTCGAATATGAAAGGGCCTTTGTCTGGAAGAAGCTCGTCGGAGCGCCAGCCCGCTACTAATGGAGTATCGCCGGCCACCGAGAACCAGCGTAGAAATATGCCCGAATCCCAGATAAAGCGGACATCGGTCGAGTCTCGAACCTCTACACAACATACCATCGAGTTGCCGCGTAGGTCATCAAACAACGGCGATTTTCAAAGCGTAGATGGTGTCTATGGTAACAATCAAGGCTCTGTATCGCCGGATAATTCGGCTTCAAACTACTTGCAACCTAACCCTTCAGCCCCGAACCTCGATCAAGCCCAGCGCACTTCTGCGTCGCCCCAGAGATTCTCTTCCCCTCCGCATTATCCACCGACCGGTGCTTCCGCGTCAACGTCGGCGCTACAACCACCCGCGGCCGGTTTAAAACATCGGCACACTTTGGAGGTTCCTAGGGCCCAGCCGAGTCGAGGTTCTAGGGATAGTAACGACACGGTATATGCTACTGGTAGATTTTCTCCAACCGCGGCTGGACCATCGCAGCGTCGGGGGTCCCTTAACCTAGGAAGACGTAATACTCGTTCCCTGCACTCCGAGGTGCCTCGAGACGAAGTGCAACCGGACGATGACGCGCTAAGGTGGGCTGAAGCGTACCGACAGAAACGAGCAAAGAAGAAGAAGCAAGAAGAAGACGATGATAGAGTTTTAGTGGGAACCAAGGTCGACGAGAACCACGCAAATTGGACAACAGCATACAATATGTTGACTGGTATTCGAGTGTCTGTTTCTCGTACAAACGCCAAGCTCGACCGCCCATTGACTGACGCCGACTTTGAAACTAAGCAGAAATCGACGTTCGACATGTATGTCTCCGCCAAACTTGTTAATGCGAATGGTATACTAACTTGACTAGTGCGGGTAATGAGTTGGTTCCTTCGGCGAAATATGACTTTAAGTTTAAGGATTATGCGCCCTGGGTTTTCCGACATCTTCGTGCGCTCTTTAGGTTGGATCCTGCTGATTATCTGATGTCGCTTACCGGCAAATATATCCTTTCCGAACTTGGGTCACCAGGAAAGAGTGGCAGTTTCTTTTATTTCTCGAGGGATTACAAGTATATCATCAAAACTATCCATCACGGAGAGCATAAATTTCTAAGGAAGATCCTGAAAGATTACTACGAGCATGTTACAGAAAACCCGAACACTCTCTTATCTCAATTCTATGGTCTGCACCGCGTCAAAATGCCATACGGAAAAAAGATTCACTTTGTTGTCATGAACAATCTCTTCCCTCCTCATCGGGATATCCATACCACGTTTGACCTCAAGGGTTCGACGGTAGGCCGAGATTACCGGGAAGAAGAACTGGAGAAGAACCCACGAGCTACATTGAAAGACCTGAACTGGCTTCGACGGAAACGACATCTTGAGCTGGGATTGCAGAAGAAGCAGCTGTTCTTGCAACAGTTGGAGCGTGATGTTCGACTTTTACAAAAGCTGAAGATAATGGACTACTCGCTTTTGATAGGTATCCACGACCTGCGAAAGGGAAACGAAGAAAATCTCCGGGATAAGACTTTACAGGTATTCAACCCCGGCGGAGACAGTCCTTCAGAGGATGATCCTAGTTCCGTTCTCATGAGAACGCCGTCGAAACTGGAAAACGCACGCAAAGCAAGGGAATTGCGGCAGATGATTAAAGCTGAGCGACCCGTTCCCGTTGGCCAGACCAGCAGTAGGATGCCAGACGAACTAGCCGAAGGTCACACCCGAGGTGGAATGTTTTACAGCGACGATGGTGGCTTACGAGCAACACACGAAGACGACACTGCGGGTGAAGAAGTTTATTATCTGGGAGTCATTGACTGTTTGACACATGTGAGTTTAAATTCTACCTATGCTTGTTATGAAATCACGTTGTCGTGCCTGGAACTAACTTTTACGATAGTACGGAGTTATCAAGAAGATAGAGCACTTCTGGAAGGGCCTGTCCAGCGATCGTACCCAGATATCCGCTCTTCCACCCGAGGAGTACGGTGAGCGGTTTATCAAGTTTATGTCTGGTATCACGATGTCTCCCGAAGAGGCTGCCAGGGATGAACAAGATCGCGAAGCCGCCGCAGCTCTTGCTGCAGCCGAAATGGAGCGCACCAAAGAAGAAGCCCGCCAGGTCCCCGGGTCCAGTAGTGCACCGCCCGCGCCGTCATATCTACCCCCCGCCCCTCCAGGTATGAGAAGCCCGAACTCGCCTGAGCCAAACCCTGTTATAGAAAAGGCTCTTCAAAAAGCCACCAAGAAGGAAAAAGATCTTGCTAAGGAGGAACAAGTCCCTGAACGCAAGATTACAACCGCTGTATCGCCCGGGCTGAGATCTAACTCGCATGCTGTTTTACCGGTTGTTGAAGAGACGGCGGAAGCAAGCTCGGTAGGAGGGCGGAGTCGCGACGATAGCGCCAGCGAATCCCGACCTTACACGCCGTCGATAACAGAGAGACAGGACGGATTTACTACTTTAGGCCCTCATGGTATTGGAGGTAGGGGCCCACCAACACCACCGAAGACTAGCTACTTGGATCCCGACCGCGGCTACGAGGAGGAGCGAAAAAGAAGTGGCGGCGGATTTAGGTTTTTAAAAAATAAGCTTAGTCGTGAGAGCCTCGGGAAGGCTTTACCGCCAGTCCCAAGGTAAGAGTGGAACTTGGACGAACGTTGGGGATGTCGGGCGTTTTGGTGTTGGGCGCCAAAGGATTATTCACCACATTTACTGAAAAAAATATGAATATCGAAGACAGAAGCAAGTAATATCGGGAGGAGGGTGAGGAACCTAATGAGGAATCCAAATTCGGGTCGATATCGAGAATAAGGACCCGAAGTAGAGGAGGGACACGGACGTGCCGAGTAACCATTGCTTGCCTTGAAGTGATGGTCTATAGACGAAGAAGTCAGATCCGGTTTTTTTTTTCATGCTATTATCACTGTTTCGAAGAGAAAAAGAGCTTCAACTAACAAGGCTTTTTTCTATATTTGGCGGACTACTTTTTGAGCACGGGAGAGCGTTCCTTCCCCCCCCTTTTTTCCCTTTGTTTTGCTGCTGAGCATATCATTGTGTTTGTACAGAAAGACATGATACCACCATTGCATAAACTGCATGAATCTGACGAGCCTGCCGTTTCAATTCGTCTACTTAGTTTATTTTCCGTTGGCGGTGTTGTTTTTGTTTTTGCGGTTCTTTCCCGGTGTCGGGATACAATATGTATAATACCATAGATCCGACGGCTTCAGGCGCGCTCGTCTGCCATCGGTGGATGCTTAGTATTTCCTTAGAGGGTTCATAGAAATGAAAGGGAGTTTGCTCCATCTTCTAGCGACCATTCGTGTTTAATGTGACATAGCAACATCCGCCCTTTCTAAGTAAACCTATCTAAAGCTTCCTACCTCCTTTCCTCGTAAGGATCTAAGCACGGAGTTAGAATAACGACTTCATTCCAGCGCGAGATAAGGACGTCGAATCTGGACCGGCGGTATAACAGAAATCTATCTGCCTCAGGTATCTCAGATATCTGAAATTCTCTTGGTCTTTTTTCCCGGCTCCATCCTGGGTTACCTAGGTCTTTCCACGCATCGATGGGCCCGACCATGATGGTGCGCGTACTTGAGGGACAATGATATTTCCCGGTCGCCTAAAAGGACAACCTCTTTAACGGCAGTCAATTCTTGACCTGCTAGCGCGTCGAACACATCGAATCTTAAACCAGGAAGCGCTATTAGAAGTCCGGCGTTGTCCTCCTCGTTCCACATTTTTGCATTCTCGGCGTGGCATCTAAATTGTTTATGATGAGGCCAACGGAGCTGCTTTATCTATGTGATGGCTCTATATATAGGCCATGTTAAGCTGTGTATGAGAAACGAAAGCTGACATGTGTCAACTACGAAGATGGCCACAAAAAGTTTGGGGAATTTTAAGAATTGAGAAAAATATGTAAGAGTGGGATCAATACGGCAAAAATGAAGAAGTCGCGATTAGGGGAAGATACCTACATGCCAGGACTAAGTGGCAAGTGGAGCATGGCTGCTACCATTTATATCTAGGTAGAGAGTAGGTACATTGGACCTTCCCATGATAAAATAATAGAGTACAGTAGCGAAAGGCACAACAGATCTAACCTAGGTTAGATTACTTGCCGGAAAAAAAGGGGTACAACTACCTAATGTCACGTGATTTATTCGCCCCTTTTATCTCCTTTTCATTTCATATATTTCATATATTTCATAAATTCCCTTTCATTTCACTTCTGTAATGTAGTAAATCTCTTACCTTCTGCTTTCTAGCGACTTACATCTGAGACGATTACCATTACCACCTCCAGGTAGGTGCCCAGTTACTTAGGTAGGTAGGCTTGGGAGTTAAGCTGGTCTGATTTATCCCCAACCCGTGGAAGGTTTGGTTATTTTCTCGTAATAATATCTCCCTACTTTTTTCAATGAGACCCGGGGTTCGTATTTAGGTTCGTATTTAATCTCAAAAGATCTTTATAGCATATGAAGGGATTCGTGAGCACGCGAGGAGGTAAAGTTAAGCTAGATTCTTTTTTTTTTTTATAACAAAAAGACTTTTAAATAAATAGGAGTCTAGCAGTTCGCTCTACTTCTATCCCACTCCTAGCCTTCCGATTCATCCATTCTCTAGGGCTTCAACTTCATTTCGATACTTCACCATTCAGCTAGATGCATATGACACGATACGTATACTTTAGGTGACACTTCCAGAGCCCTTCTTGTTCGTAGCAACATGCGGATTTATCAGTAGTACCAAGTACGCTCGGGGAAGCTCGACGTCAAAGTGAACCGACGTATTACTTCGGTAAGCGGCACGAGATCCAAGTCGACAATATATTTACCAGGGTTATAGCTCCGAGATGCTTGTATGAAAAACGCCACGAGGTCGGCTATGCGTCGAGGGCCGTTTTCCTCCAAGTGGTCGTGGATGAGGCAATGGTCACTTAGATGAGCGTAGACGAGCGAAAAGAAGTCTCGCACTTCACTCTTCTTTAGCGGACCATCTTTGAACTTGGGATATAAGATCTCGCATGTGTCGAATATGCGGTATAAGTTAGTCGCTATGGTAACCCGTGGAGTTTTCCGCCAATCCCCTTCAGATAGAAGCACTGTGATAATAAGCGTTAGTAAATGAAGTCTTGGTCTTGGCCCGAAGCCAACACGCTATGAGGAGCAGCTGCGCATACGAGCATTGAAAGCAGCCAAGTCACAATGGTCCAGGGACCATATGCTACGAAAGTCCATCGTGGGAAACCAGGTATACGCCTTCTCATTCGTTTCAGGTTCGGATTCGTCAACGAGTGACTTGACGAAGCAGGTCGAGGGCATTTTGTAATTAGAGTCCATCTTAGCTTATCACTAGGTATCTTGCTAAAGAGATATTTTGTCTGTAAGGTCTTGGGGGCTATCAGTGTCAGATCTCTGCTGACTGCTAAAGTACGGACAGACTATAAGCGCATTATATGTAGTGGTATGTAGGTATCCGAAAGGCCTTTCCGTAGAGCTTGAGTTGGTGATAGAGCAAGCGTAAGAAACAGGGCTATGCTGTATCAGGACTCTCACACAATCATTTGAGGGCGATGTACATCGCAGTGCGGGACGGGATTTTGATGTCACCGAATGTGCACAATTGAATGCATTCGGTAAAACAATAAGATTGATTCTTTTATGTACCCCATGTAAATCACGACCACTCATCACTGCTTGTAACGAGCTTGTCTGTGCTCGGAGTACATTCGCGTACGTTCACGTCTTGTTCTTGGATGCTTTATTATGAAACTAATTCTCCGTACTGCCAATAGCATTACACATCCCACTGTGATTTATTATCTCCGATATATTAAGGGGGATTGTGATGAAGCATTCGCGTCACTGCATAAATGAGATTTCACAATTAGTCCAAAACAAGAATGATATTGTTAGAAGCTGCCATAAGTGCTTTGTGAGATTCTTTGTAAAATATATTATAGATTCAAAGTATCGCTAATCTAGTCCGATAGTTAGAAATGATATTTCTCTACCAACATAAGTAGGTACTAAAACAAAGTATCGTGGAATATAGCCAGAGACTAGTAAGAGGACGGCCTAGATTGCTCCCACATTACCTCCGATAGACATATGCACCAATACCACAACCTGTCACGGGGCAGTCCAAGAAGTGAGGAATCAACATCGTTGTCCCGCAAGGAACACTATCTACTAATAACCACCTGCTACATACAGAACAAGTCCTCTTGTTCTATATATTGAAGTTTGTATAGTACGTTGAACCTCCCGTAAGACTTGATGGCTCTAGCAGTCAGGATAGCACTGCTAGAGTGTATGAATCAGAAGGGGATGGGATGCTCCTATCGTATGGAAACAATATTTGTAAATATTTCCCTATTTGTCATAATCGGAGAGATTTCCTCATCGAGACTTGAGATCTTCTACTTGCTTTCGGCCGTACCATCAGGCCCAGTCATACAACTCGTTGGAGATAATAGGATCCCGTCTACTACAAATATCTTCTTGTCGTAGGTGTCTACTAACTTCTTCTTCGTTTTTGTACTCCTGCTAGGTATCTATTTATTACTCCCTTCAACACCCACTTCGAATCTAACGGTTCGGCATAAGACCCAAGAGATATAATATAAATACGATGTTCTCGTACGATAGGAAGTGATAAGTGTGACAATACTTCCCCCGTCAATAACGCGTTAAGATATTCCCCCCCCCTGAATCCGAAGCCGTTTAAGTCAATATCGCAATAACGCGCAGAAAGTTTTATACCCCTGCCGAGTATCCCCAAGACACGCTATACCAAATCGAGACGTATAGCTTACGTTGCACGGACATCAGGAGCGCTACTATCTCACATCTCCGCCCAGCGTCCGCAGATCAGCGACCGTCCATCACGGCAAAACTTTCAATTTCATCTTCTTTTTCATCTTTTCTTTTTTCCTTTTTTTCTTCTTTTCTCCAATAACAATACCCACACGTTAACGTCCAACATCGTCCCCAATTGCTAAAACGTGTATGAAACCAAATATTTATTTGTTTGTGAAGGATTAAATTTAACACCCCTTAAGACGTTGGAATAAATAAATAAGAAAAGAAAGGAAAAGAAAAAAACTATGCCGCCAGGAAATCGACCCAAAGAGATCCACACCAAACACCTCACCGAGCGCGAGCGCTTCCGCGTCCGGACCCTCTACTACGACGCCTCCATGAGCAAGAAGCGCATCGAGGAAGTGACCGGCTACTCCATCAGCCAGATCCGCACCGCCATTCGCGCCAAGTCCTCCGCCATCCCACCGCGTTCCGGCCGACCCAAAAAAGGTAGCTCCCCCCCCCTTTTTTTCTATTACGTACCTCCTTATGGTCCGCCAGCCTCTCAAGGCAGCTAACCGTCCAACCAACAGGCGGCAAAGAAACCTCCGTCCTCGACGACGCCGGCCCTTCTTCCGAGGGCTTCGCGTCCGAGGACTCGGCCCTGGTACCCCGGAGTCCAAGCACTCCTCCGCAGGAAGCCGGACCCCAGGTGCCGGCCACATCCGCATCCGCATCCGCATCCACATCCACCACATTACCCCCACCTCCACCTCCACCCCCATCCCCAACTTCCCTAGACCGGCTTCCGCCCACCTTACGGCGGTACATATGGTACCTAGTCCTAACCTCCATCACTCCTCCCCCTCCATCCCCATCCCCATCACCCTCTCCTTCTCCCTCTCCAATCCTCTCCACCCTAGTCCCCCTATCATGCATATGGTGGGCCACCAAGCTCCCCGACCCCCCCTACCTCATCGCCGGCGTGTATCCCGAGCACTGGGGGACCCACTGGCACGCATACCTCGCTCACCGGCAGCCCGCCGCGCGGCTCCTCAGCCGCGTCAACCGCGAGGCCCGTCAGGTCCTGCTCGACACCTTCCTGCCCGTCTACTCCGAGTCCGGCCTCCGCATGCTAGGTTCCGCTCTCCAGTTCATCTGGGTCGACCCCCGCTTCGACACCGTCTACTGCAAGGAAGACGCCGCCGCCATGCCCGCTCTGCTCGACCGGTCCAGGACCGCGATACTCCCGCATCTGAGCCCAACGGTAAATCCCAACTCCGCTAATAGGAATCGTAGGTAGTCACGACCATCGTGGCCTTACTCAATGGTAAGCCCAAGGTACCGCCCCGCTCTGTTCGCTCTGTTTCTTGTCGCTTACCCCTCTTCTCAGGGGTTACTACGTCGCAGCCGTGAAATAACTCTTTGTTCGGGTCGTGAAGCATTAAATCTTATAGACGCCTCTCACTGCTTAGACTTACCCGCGCAACTATTAATGTCAACCTCACTGAATCACTACGTACGCAAGTGCCACCAAGCCAATTAAAATTAATTGTGAGCTCGTCTAGCATATGTATCTTGCCAGCCTACCTAAGTCCTGATCTACCTATGGTGCCCAGAGGTATCGTAACCACACTAATTCGCTATGAACTCCCCGCCAATGCAACCATGCAACTCACAATCCACGACGCAAGAAATTGGGGTATATCAGGATCATATAGCAAGTATCCTTCATCGCTAAGTGGAACGCGCTTCGCCGTTGACGGCTGTGGGCGCTTCAGCTGAGTCGAACTCCACGCCTTCAATCATATCAAAATCCCGGCTCGTGCTGCGCGAGTCGTCTCCTTTAGAGTTGCACCGCTGAGGCACTTCAACAAGTTGGTCTTTTATCACGTCGCGGACATAGGCAACGTAGTAGGGGTCTCCCGTCTCGTTCAGGTCATTCAGTACAGCCTCTGTACCACGGCTGTCTTCAGTCACTGTCTCGTCGTTGTATCGATACCACACGTTACGTTCAAAGTCTCGAATCCAAACCCAATAATGTCCCGCAGACGTACCGCCGCGATGGCAGATCACAGCGTGGATACTGTATTTCTCGTTCTGCATAGAGTCGAAAATAGTTTGCTCTTTCTGGTGCAGGTCCAGAAGTTCTTGCTTCATTTTCTCGTCAAAAGGTTCCCTAGCCCCCCAGGAAACGTCAGCGAGTCTATCGCTAGGTGAATAGTCGCTTAATGACTCCGGAGTAACCATCCTCTTGGCCAATTTATTTTCCAGCGAGTCAGATAGCTTGCGTTTTAACCCCAAGTCGTTGTAAAAGGCTTGTTGAAATTCCGCTCCCTCTGTAACACTATCAAGAGCCGATACCGCCATAGTTGCCATTTCATCGATATCCAGTCCTCCGAATGCCTTGGAGCCTATATTAGCATCTTCCTTATTATTTAGCCAGATAGGGATTCTACGAACGGTAAACTGTTGGGATTGCGCAGAAACGTCCCTAACATTCTGGGAGGACTTGGCTTTAAGTTCCTTTAGGCGCTCCTTAAGCGCCCACGATCTTTTGCGGGCAAGCCATACGGGCGAACCCTTCTCAGCCTCCATATAACGATCTAGGCATAAAAACTCTGGTATGATGACAGGGTTCTTGTTCTTGCCCTTCGGGGTACTTCTTTGAATGCAGATATGGAGAATAGGAGGAAGGGACCTGATGCTGCTATATCGTGCACGATCACTATCAATTAGCTCGTAAGCAAAGTACCGGTCCAAGGCAGCAAACAATGTGCATCGCACATTATCTGTTCCGTTCATATTGCTGCTGATCCCCCCCGATGCCTGAACGGTTTCCTCGGGATATGCCGTGATCCACCGCTCCGGAACTATCTCAACGTTCAGCAGGTTGTCTTCTAGGTGGGATGCCGGATCGCTATCCGGATGTTCGTTTCTAGTCTTGACGGTATAATTCACTATTGTAGTAAAAAATGTATTCGTAATCTTGTCCCCTTGCAATTCCGGCTTTCCCGGCATGGGGCCATCCGGACGAATTGCCCGCATGAAATGCTCAAGAATGTTACCGATAATTTCCCCAACATCCTGTTGCTCTGTCCCCGATCTGTCAGACCGCTCAAGCTGACGAGACACTTCTGCTATTTTATCATCTAGAGTTAAGGGCTCAATGGAATCTTGCATAGTTATATCATCTTGAGGCTGTAGAATAGTAGGGGACTTATCATCTAAAGGCTCTAGCTGAACATACGACATTGATGTATCAACTCCTTCATCAACCAGTGTTTGAGAGCTCCGGGAACTAGCCATTTCAAGCTTATCATTCACCGACTCCACTGTAATGCTCACTGTGTCGTTAGTTGTCCCATTTGCGGCATTAGGATCATCCTTGGATAACACCGGTGGAGCTGGCGACGGGCGCGCTGGTAGTGGCGGAGGAGCATTCTGGATTCGCTGGTCTAGGATCTCCCTAGCGGATGATAGTGCAGTATTGGCGAGTTTCTGCGAAGGCTGCGCAGCGGCTTCGGTAGTTGTTTCTAAATCGATGAATAAGCCCTGAAGCATCTCGATGACTGTCTAAAAATTAGAAACCCCCAGTCAGAAGAGAAAAAGGAAAACCAGAGGCAACCCACATTGTCTGGCGACTATGGCTTCTTCGATATTAACGCTAGTGCCGTTTCCACCCGTCCGACGTTGTTTAACTGTCTCCTCATCCAGGTCCAGCTTTACCGAATCGAAATTCAGTACTATATCGCGTATTATCTTGACGTTATAGAAATATTGCAAAAGGCTGTTCAAGTAGCAGGTGTTGCCAATGTTTTTAAGGCCAGGAGGTGTACCAATAGAGCCTCCTGGTATTGGCGATGCATGGGGTTGCGTGGGTAAAACTTGTGTAAATCCAGTCACCTTGACGAACTCGGCAATCTGCTGTAGTTCTGCGGCCTCTTCAGGCTTATCTTGTTGTCGCTTGAGTTCGGACAAAACGTCAATAGCTTCGATGACTTTATCTTTATCGGCGGCATCGTTCTGTTTGGTATTAGAAGCTATTACAAAGAAGCGTCAAAAAAAAAAAAAAAAAAAAAAAAACCAGAAAGTGGCTTACCTGTACTAGCTGTTGGACAAAGCCTCTAATTATCTCTGCCGTGTAGTTTGCCTCTACACCCAGAAGCCTAGTTGCCGAGGAAATGCTCATCCTTCTCCCTGAACGACTAGGAGGTGAGGTCATGAGTCCTGACTCTGGTATCCCCACGATTTCAGAATCAGTATCGTCCACGATATTCCTCCCCAGAAAGGTGCTCATGGCTAAGAGGTGCTGTGATGCCTGGGCCTTAAACTCGTCACTCGTATTGTACTTAGCCATGTCGCAATATCTTGTAAAAACCCAGTCTGGCGTCACGTCGTCGGAAGGAGATGCGCCAAAAAAGGCAAAGGCTTCCTGTACTCCTACGTCAATCGGAGATGTCTCGTCGAACCGCGACCTGTACATGATGATCTCAGTTGACGCATCGTCGCTGCGATTCTGGATACACCGGAGAGCGGCATCCAGGTATTTATCGCGGTATCTAGGGCGTATTTTGGCTAAGAGAATAGCAGCCCAACTAAAAATAAGGGGCTCATATATTTCCAAACAGCCTAGGAGGGCAACGTCCGATTCGGCGACTGCGGTGATATTACCGTCGACGGACCCATTTGGGAAATCACCTTGAAATACCTGCAGCAACTTATCCCAAGCAGGGACTGTTGGCTCCCCATTAAGGATATCCAGTTCCGCCCGCGCATCTTCTCTTCGCGCTCGTAGCGTTCCTACTTTGGTTGGGTTCTGCTCTTCTTCAGAAAGAGCAATGAGCCAGTACGGCTCATCACTCTCGGTATCTATATCCTCTTGAAATCCTAAAGATTTCAATAGGTCGTCGAAATCATTACCCATGCATACGAGAAATTTCTTGTTACGTTTATTGACTCTCAATTTTTGATCGGTAGGACGTTGAAGCGAGTCCGTAAGATACCTGCGAAGCATAGCCTCTGGTTTCATAGTCGTCGCATCGTTAAAATCCGAGAACCGTTCCGGATCACTTTCTTTCGCTCGTGCCAGATTATTGATCATCCTTTGGGTATCGTAAAACTTGTTGACGTCATCCGCAGGAATCCGGGAGGGTAGGACGGATATCTCGACGTTGAATCGACACTCGTCGTCCACACAGATGTACCGAGCGTAACCAACAACATCCTCGAGACCTTTTTGGGTTGCCCTAAGTTCGTCCGTGGACTTCTTACTACAGAGAAAAAGCATGTGGCCACGATGTTCGCCGTTAACATTGTATGGGTGAACGGCTTCTGGGTCGTTGAAATTGCTTCTGATATGGAAATGAAGGCGACAACGGCAACAAACAACAGAAACAAAACAGGATTTGAATTCTTCTTCAAATGATTGGGTCCCGACTAACTGCATTTCATGACTAGTGCAATCGAAGTTATGGTCGAGATCTGGTAGCTGGGAACTGAGAAACTGGCGGAATAAACGGGGAGATGTGAGGGCTTGAGCTTATCAGCAATTCTTCATTAAAACAGGACAGTCATTTTAGCAGGCATCAAACTTACGTAGGGGGTTCGATAGGTGCTGTAAGCTACGTTTTGCTACTGAATGCAGCCAGCGGAGCTCTACTACGTCGTCTCGCTCAGGGACGTAAGCCATTTTGATAGTTCGTTCCGAGTGGGCGTAGAATTCAAGAGGCGGGAGTAGGTTGAATTGAGCAGCGATTTGAGGCTGCCCAAGCGCGTTATTAGACACAAGTACGTGCTGACGACACCTTTTGCCTTTACACATTAGAGAAAGTAAGTATATCCAGAGTATCCACCAAAAAGGAGGATCGAAAACAGACAATTCGGGCAGAATGTAGCAACTGGGGTCGGGAATATAGAAGTATGAGATTAAAAACGTGGAAATAGTAAACCAACCTTGTAAGATATAAGGCTAGCTCGACGCAACCAATATAAACACCTACGCTTTCGAGTACAACGGAAATATAATGCTTGGCTCTGGCTTCAGTTTAAGGCGACGACACCCGAGCCTAATAATTTAGGACTCGGATATGCGTATACCTAGCTAATGTCCCTAAAACACTCATCTGTGTTAGCAAAAATACACGTAGATGGGAAAGGTAAATAAAGTAAAATCAAGCTCGTGTATTCGATTCTTGTCCCGCATAAACTCATACGCTCGAGCTTTATGCAGTCTCCTGAAACACATATTCGGGGGTTAAGGTCCCTCTGACGGAAAAAGACGTCGAGTTTTGACTACCCTCTATTTTCCTCTACTACATAGGTGGGAGACTTTGTTGTTGAGATTTGCCGGTGGTACTCTAATATCTGATACGGCAGGCCGGGGTCACCGCCGGTTGTTGAGGCGCTTGACCGGACGTTGTAAGCTCAAGGTCAACGTCGAATTTAACTAGGTGGCTTTAAAATCATAACCTAGAAAGTTCAACACGTACGGCCATCCTCAACTAAAGGATTACCAACCCGAGCTGTGATTGGGAGTAAAAGGTTGACTCCCGAGGGGTGGATGCCGCTCCGATTCGCAGGGAGAAGAAGAAAGAACCGAGAAGATCGATACCTTAAGCAGGAAAATGAAATATTCTCATAATCGAGCAGTATGATATTGTTCAGCTAGTATTAGAAGTTGCTGTTAAACCATAGGCCGGATAGAAATAACAAATATGTTGAGGATATCAGCTCACATTCGCATCCGACCTATTGGCCTTGAGGCGACAGATGCACTTCAATTTGTACTTCGACCAACGGACCAACGATGTTTAAGATGTTCGGTCAAACCAAGAGACAGGGGACCTAGAAATGAATCAGAGCGGAAGAAAAAAAAAAAAAAAAAAAAGCAATAGAAACAAATGCGAACGCAAAGACGTAAGACGTAAGATGCACGTGAATGACGGCTTCAGGCAATTCTTAACTGATAAGATGTATGTAAAAGCAGAGTGATATCGTTAGATTTTCATTGATTTATTCTCAGTGCTGACGAACCTCCATACGGAAAGAATATGTGGATGTATAATCCTCGAATTTGGGGAGGCGGCAACCAAATAATGCGCTAAGTTTAGTAAGGTTTCTACTTTGTATGTATGTAGGATCATTTATTAGCATAACTAGGTATGTAAGCTTTCTGAGGAAACCGTCGACCTGTGCTTTGGGGAGGCTTTGGAGGGGTTTGGAGGGGGGATTTGGAGCTTATCGCTTATCTCGGACACCAGAATATTCCGCAAACTTACCTAAGGTAGGTACCTATGTACCTGGTACAATACGACAGGGATTCTGAAAGTACGGCAAATCTCCGGCTAGTTAGTACAAGAACTTGTCAACTTCAATCCTACCTTATCGACAGTATCGCGACTTTTACTTAAATATTAGTATCTAGGTACTTTATATAAACCTTATATAAATCTGTAAGATATTTGAGATCGTATAGTCCTATTTTATCATTGTTGAATGAGTTCTAGCGCTGTTCCCACCAACGCCCGTAGTCTCCTACCCCATACCTACAGTTATCAAGTAACAGGTACCTACCTGAGGTATTTCTTAAAGACTAAGAACATGTAGGTACCTATACTTTCACCCGCAGGTAGCAGGTATGTCAGCTAAGGTGCCTAACCGTTAGGTACTTGGGTAAAGAGCGCAAAGGTAGGTGCTGTTGGAGGCTGACTAAGCATTCGCTTATAAAAGCTTTTGCCTCAGGCCCTAAGGCCTGCATTTTTTCTAAGAAATACAACATCATTTTTACCCCCCAATAGTGCCTTATACGCCCGAGTCTAGAGTTTAAATAGTCCCTAGGGCCTAGTTAGTGGCCAACCAGCTTCTATGGTTATAAGTAAATGTGAACCTTTCCAAGCTTACAACTTTTTTCAAGATCCATCAAATTTCACCCATACAATCCATATTATCATTTATCGATCCCAACTCCTTACATCAGATAAAAGTCGCGTTCCAAGTAACTATCAGCTAGCACATCCGTTCAACTCCCCTAGCTTCTTAGGGGTATCGATGCGCCCCTAAAGCTAGTTATAGCTGGAAATCACGATTTTACTATTGATATACCATTATTTTAGGAGCAAGGTTGCTGCAAGTCCGGACTTGCGACCAGAGGAAGTGGAGAAGGTCTATGGAGCGTTCGGTGAGGTACAACAGCTTTTTGAAGAAGCCAAAAGTGACGGAGTGGTTTTCCTTAACGAAGGTAACACCGTTTCAAGCTCAACAACGGATCAAAGTTGAAGGTTTATGCCAGCCCTTTTACACCATTGCCGAGTGACTGGGGTTTTCGGTATACACGTCAAGAAGGGCATGTATTTGACATCGAAAAGTGGATAGATGTAGTGATTACACACGGCCCATCCCGGGGTATCATGGATCTCGTTGATTCGCGCAGAGCAGGCTACACTCACTCTTCAGTTCTATTACTCGAGCTCAACCAAAACCCCACTGTTCCGGCCATATACACGAAGAGTGGGGAGCGAAGTTGGTTACGTGGAAGGAAGAATTAGCGAAAAGCCATCTCACTTTACCGATATCGACAATGGTCAATCGGCATTAATCGAAAAGCTGTCCGACCTAACCAAAACTAGGTTCGATATGCTTGAGATAGCGGAGGAGAAGACTGAGAAAGGGGCGAGGCTAGGCCGTGAAGGCTATGTCGAAACTAGTCATTGTGCGGACGAAGAGAACCCACTCAAGGCTGGCTCGCAGACACTCTTCGTAAACACGACAACCCATGGAGTCACCGAAGATTATTCACTACATTTACCATGGCTAGTCGATCTTCAGATCCCGGAATCGTTTTAACGAATGTTTTGTGGGAATGCCATGTTGCATTTTTGGAGCTGGAAGAAAAGGGCTTAATAACCGGGGATTCGATCTAAAATTAGGGGGAAGTGGTCATGAGTATAATTAAGTGTCCTCCTCTTTCTCCAAGACTTTCAACTTCGTCGTCCCTACGCGAAACTCGATGGGCTGATCATTAATCCAGGGGTAATCCATTAAACCAGTACCTGGTCCTTTGTACCCCTTCTCAAACAAGATCTCTTCTTTCGCAACCGGTGCCCACATGATTTTTCTCAAATCTTCAACGTTCATGCTAATCTCATACTCATGTCCCGGCTCTAGCCCATCTACACCGGTCACACTCGCCGAGCGCCGTATATTTAGCGGCTTCCTGTCCTCATCCACTATGCGTCCAGTCTTTACGATATACCAGGGATCAGGACGGAAATCGCCTCGTCCGAATATAGCAGATAGTTCTGCCGTTTCGTCGGGACGGAGAGTTAGGAAGTACGGCTCCTCGAAACTCCCGCGGACACGCCGCTGGGGACACGCCATGCGCTGTACGTTACGTATGTTGGTAAGTTTAACGGGCTGCTTTGTAGTAAGGTCCGTTATAATAAAACCTGCACGAGAGAGCGCTCTCTGCGGAGACAGCGGAGAGTTCTCCGTATAGAGCGTGATAACCTCGAGTGGCGAAAGGGAAGAGGAGGTTGGAAGTAGAGTGAGTCGAAGGTATATAGTAGGAGCCGAAAGACGAGAGAAGCAATACGTGGGTGGAGAGAGGGAAAGTTCTATACTGATTATCGGGGCCACGTTGGAGCGTGGTAATGGGTGGAAGGGAAGCAAGAGGTCCGCCGGACCAGAGCATGAGGGCTCTTCCTCGCCTTCTCTCATCTCATTTTGTGACATTCTTGCTGATTACCAGGGGAAATAGCTCTAAGCGAACGGGTCTACCTATCTCTTATACAATATATTATATAGTAGGATATTTATATCAAATATTAGGCAGCCATGCCGATTAGTTATATAAGATGGAACAGGAATTAACTATGAATTATTCAGACCTTCCGAGCCAGTATTCGAAACTCGGAGGGATCTCCAATTCACCCGCATATCCTATCGCACCCCCTATTATGTACACTAGATGGGTAGCGTGCATAAATAATAGGTATGTATATAGATCACGTGGTAGGTGTACTAGGTAACCTTAGGTAAAAGGTACCTACCTACCTACTTCCAGGTACCTGTGGGGCCTAAGGTTCTTTGGGAAAAGCCCCGGAACAATTGGAAGATTGAAATCCGAAATCGAAGCTCAAACTTGCCTTTGGAAGCTTTGGAGAGCCGCTACTAAATTAACGACCTCACATTCTACCACTCCCTAAGATACCTACTTACATCGATCCATTCCCACAACAGCCTCCTTCGGGCTTGAGTGCAAGATGGCGAATTCGGAGGAGCACCATTTCCACCAGCACGATGCTATCAAGTCCGGTATAAAAGGCGCTCTTCTCGGCGGAGGCGCCGGCCTGATTACTTCCGCCGTCCAGAACTCCCTCGCCAAGCGCAACGTCGGTGTATGGGGTATCTTTAGCAGGACCGGCAGTACTGTCGCTATGTTCAGTACGTTTGTTTCGTCTGATTCAATTGGAAGCTATGCATCTGAGAGTTGTTATCGCGACGACGAAAGCTAGCTAACATGGAAACCCCACAGCTGCCCTCGGCACCGTGTACACATTCTCCAAAGATGCCGCCGCCAACTTGAGAGAGAAAGACGATACACTAAACGTCACGATCGCCTCTTTCCTTGGTGGTGCCACCATCGGTCTTAAGAGTATGTCCTTCGCTCGATCTAGCCGCAACATCATATCATGACTACGTCGTACTAACCTCCGCAACAACGAATAGCCGGCCGAATGCCCCAAATCCTTGGCTTTGGCGCTGCCTTCTCCATCGTCATGTCCGCCTTCGAATACACAGGCGGCAGTCTACGAGGTGCATCCCGCCCCGAAGTCGCCGGGATGGACGAATACGACCGCAAGGAGTTCATGCGCAAGAACCGCAGGCGGCCGATCGAAGAGACCATCTCCGAAATTGGCGAAGGACGAGGTACCCACCTACCAACCTACACCACTTCGCGTGTTGTAATCGCTAGCCGGGCAAGCTAACACAAAAAACAGGAATCAACCCCCCAGGCTACGAGGAGCGCAGGCGACAGCGCCTAAAGGAGAAGTACGGAGTGGACATCAACCCCGTTTCGGCAAACGCGTAACAAGCAAGCAAGCAAGCAGAGGTCCAAGGTCATGGTTAGCTCTACCGCTTCTATATTTAGGGCTAGACCCTATGGAGTAAGACACAGACACGCTATTTATAGGAGGGGCTCTGCGCAAATTTAGCTCTAACCAAGTCGCTTCTATTATAAACAAGGCGCCAACAATTATTATACGGACTCTACGGTAAGCACGAGAGTCCACACAAAGATAAACAAAAACAAAGAAGGATACCTGTACATATAGAATCGCATATCCTTGTGTTGTTCTAACTCATCTTTCGATTCCCGTGCGATAATGGTACCAATGGTGAACTAAACTAACGGTTAGCCTTGGCCAGAAATGCAGATCTTGTCCTTGTGGTAAGTCAACTACTTCCCTCTCTTTTCTCGCTATCCCGTGCCCGTCGTCTATGATGAGTTTCTCTTCGAGAGGCTGTTTATGACTCGTGTCTCACGACCATGATTCATCTAACACACCATTGTTCTATCTTACCTGATCGCCGTCCGGCGCGCAAGATTCTACTTCTTCCAAAGTCTCCTATCATACGCGACAAGGACTAACACACGCGCCTTCTAGATCACTCATGCCTCGTGCTTCTCTCATCGGTACCGACAAAAATAGTAGTTCGCATTAATGCCTGCTTGCTCTCTTCGCACATGCCAACTTTTAGAAATCCCTGCCAAAATCAACGCCTCGGTCCTACCTAGCTAGCCCGTCATCCTTGTAAAGTGGTCGTAGGGGGGGTATGTAATTCTATATACAAGCTACTCCTAAAAAAAGAAAAACGCGTGTTCCATCATACCCTGCGAATAATACCACCTCATACGAATCCTACACAACTTTATCCCATTCAAGCTTCCGAAAGTTGTATATAGTTGCTTCAAACGGCCCGACTTTAACAAATCTCTTTAAACAATGCTTAGAGGTCATGTGTGGGATACACTACACTGGAACAAAGGTTTTGAGATAAACTCAGTAGAAACTTTGTAAATCCGGTCCGGGGCCGCCTACAGGTCGTGATTGTCCCGGAGGTCCACCAGGAGCCGGCCATTGTCCTTGCTGCGGGAATGGCTGGCCGTACTGGGGCGCAATAGGTAGAGGGGGTTGAAGTTGAGGCGGTCCGCCTTGTAACGAGGGGAAAGTATCGTCGTAAGAAACTGTTGATGCGTTGAAACCGCTCTGTGAGTTATCACGCGTTTCCACGTCGTCTAGGGAGCGGTAACCGTGAGCTCCACCTCTGCCTCCTCTTCCAGAGCCTTTGAAACCCCCGCGACCACCACCGCGGTTTCCCCTCGAAGCATTGCCGCCTCTATAGCCGCCTCGACCACGGTTATCACCCCCTCCGCCTCCACCTCGTCCTTGGTGGGCTGAAGTATGGTAGTCACGGGCATTATTCCCAGAGTTCCCCCCGTGTTGGCGAGAATGACGATCGTCGTCACCTGGGAACTTGCGTTTCGAACCTCTGTACGAGGATTTCTCCTGTTGGCTATCGTACTGCTCTCCGTCTTGGTCCTCACGCTCTATCCGGAGCATATATTTCTCGCCTACCGTCGTCTCGAACACGAATGATTTTTCATGTGGTATAGGCTGCCAGTTCCGGATTTTATTAACGTCGGGCGGGCGAGCCCCTCTTCTCAGGCCCAACACGACTGAAGGCGATGGGTTATCGGTATGGTAAGTGGCGTTCGAAGGCACAGGCCTCACGCGTGCTGCCCAGATGTTACCCTGAAGGGAGCCGATATCAACGACTTCCCACTTCATCTTGGCGTTCATACCGCCAATCGAATCTAGGATATGCTTTGGGCAGGGGCGCGGGGTGATTAGAATAGTATTCGCGAGGTACTTCAGGTCAGCAACGTCCGGTACCTGGGACTTTAGGAGTTGGATAAGCCGCTTCGTGTCGGCCTGTGCGATCATATAACTTGTGAAGAATACGGTCTTCTTAATTACCAGGCGTCCGCTGCGCGTATCTGTTCGATTCTTGACCATTTCGTTGTGAACGTTGATAAGATGCTGTACTTCGGCTACCTCGACGACTGGGTCGAGAGTAGTAGATAGCTCGGTAACCGGAATGACCTCGGCCGTAATAGGAGGTTGTCCAAGACTGATTCGTTGCGCGTTATGATCGGCTAGAAAGTCGCGAAAACCGGCAACGTGTTTCGGGCGGTCTTCGTAAATGCGTATTTCCACCGCCGCTCTATAGGTGCCCATCACCGCTCTGAGGAAGGTCTGTTTGAAGTTCATAGTGCTCGAGAAGCGCTCGTTGCTCGGTCCAACAGCAGGCTTCAATCCAATTAAGTCGAATTCCAGGCCTTTGCTTGCAACAATTCGTTTTATAAGTTGGGAGAACCCATTCTCGGAACGTCCCGTCAGTAGAACGCAGAGGGCGTCGTTCTGCTGCATGCTTAGTCGGACTAACTCGACAATCTTCTCGTTCCACCAGCCATTCCAAGCTCGCTTCTCTTCTTGCTCGACACCTTCGCCAGTCGCAGCTAATATTCTCGAGTCGTGCCACCAACCGCCGTTGACGAAGACGTCAGGGGTACCTAATAAGCCCAACGTCGAGCCGTTCCATATCTTGGGGTTGGGGAGAGGGGTTTGGAATACTGAAGTCGAGCACAGTTAGTTGCCGAGGCATGGGAAGACCAAACAAGGTACGGGGAGACAAACAGGTATTGTCAAAATCGTAGACATGGATGGTGTTGATTTGATTGACAGCTAAGGCTTACCGTTAGCAAAAAATAATATGTATACAAATATAATCGATATCTTCTACGCACGAGGTAACTTCTTGTCCAAAATGGACCATCGACTGAGAGACGTAAGAGTATGGCCGTGGCCGGCGCGGTTGGCTTGCTCGAGCGCCATCTTTGAGCGTAGCAGTAGGCGCGTGGGTGATCGGAGGTCGCGCGGCATACACGATTAAAGTAATAATTGCATGTCGAAATTTAATATTAAAAAAATTGGAATTTCTTTTGAATTTTTTTTTTTTGGAACAGGAATAGTTTGCGGGAAAGAATTGAAATCCTGAGTTGAGGTACGAAGTACTGAGTTTTAATAGATGGAGGTCGTCAAACAGAGAAGTTGTTACCGAATCCGAGCCTTGAAATGATATTCGACCTGTCGCAATTACCCAAGTAGGTACATTAACCAGTATAAAAATCAAGAGCTACGTACATGCACGTACCCCGGTAGGTCCGGTACATTGACTTTTTAGTAGAGGCAAGCGTACAGTAGAATGTTATCAAAATTCTTATCTTAAGCATTTCGAAGTTGAACCTTGCAGAATCTTGAAACCCCAGTTGGCCCAAGCTCCCAGCATATACAAAGGTACATCTAAACTACCTAACCTAGGTAGGTACCTAGGTACTTATGTATTCAAACAGTCAAAGAACATCGTTTCCCCCCGTCTCACATCAAACCAATCAACCATAAACCGATAGAACCTGATGTGATACAGCATCGTTTGACGTGGTCTCTTTCCATCCAAACAACGCCCGGACGCAATATAAATCCCCGCAAAGTAAACAAGGTACTTACTCACTAGGTTAGACTCAAAAGTACAGCCACAAAACAACGACGAGAACATGGCTGCCCGCAGCGCCGTAACTCTTATTCAAAAGTCCAAGGCTTCCTCACCCGAGGTATTGCAGCTGCGGTGTCACGTACGACCCGGCGCAAGCAAGGTGCGGGAGGGAGTAGCCGCTGTGACGGATGAGTCTGTCGAGTTGTGCGTATCCGCTCCGCCGCAGGACGGCAAGGCAAACAAGGCCGTTATTGGGATCTTAAGCGAGGTAAGCTACGTCGAGATAGGTCATTTACGCTCATACCACGTCTCCTCCCTATAGTCATATGAACGTATACGTTATTATATATCTTACGTCGTGTGGCCCGAATTCCATAGGACAGACCCCCCTCGGGGTAGCAGTCTAAAACATCTTAAGCTTCATAGGTAAGAGTCTATCTAACGCCAAACTTGCAGATCTTAGGGGTCCCAAAGTCCGACTTACAGATCACGCACGGGATGAAGAACAAGGACAAGACCGTTAGCGTCGCAAGCGCCTGTTTCCGGCGAGACAAGGACGGGGTGAGTGACGAGGATCTAATAGCCTTGGTAAAGCAGAAGCTCCTTAGCCACGAAGGATCATGAGCGCAAACCACGACGGAAACTTTGAACGGGACGGGGGTAATTTAAATACTATGATTCGTGTCGTCTCAAATAGCGTAAAATGCCCAAACTCCATGCCTATGCCATAGTACCGAGAGTATACCAAAGAACCAGTACAGCCGCAATGGCTGAAGACCTCGGGGATCTATACCTATCTCCCATGACTACCTAGATTAAAATTCCATCGCTTCGCCCTCCTCCCTCTCGCGCTTAACTTTCGGGTCCCGTTCATCCTTCATGAGCGCCAACACGAAGCTGCGGAAGTACTCGACGTAAGGTTTCAAGCTAGTCTTCTCCCAGTCCTGGAGATTCTTGGCCTTATCGTCCGAGCTGTCGTCTCCATCAGCCCTCCACGTATCAATCTCCTCCAGCAGTCCCTGCACCGTTGGCACTGCGAGCGGATCAAAGTCCTCCAACTTCCGCGTATCTATCGGCACACAGACTCGTCCCGTGCCCGGGTGTACGACGAAGGGCGATTTAAGCAAATGGTTCAGCTTCTTGCTGACCTCAATATCGAGGCGCGGGTATGTGTACTCGAGAACTATGTCCTGCTTGGCGTCCAGCAACGCTTTCGTATCGAGGTTCTTGCTACCGCTCCCTGAGCGGGCGAGTGAGTCGATGTCGGCCCATTTCGAAGTGCTCGCACGGCCAGGCGAGGAGTCCCATTTCTTGCGTAAGCTTTCATTGAGGGCTTTATCAGGAAGTAGAGATAGGAGATGCTCTGCCCGTTCAGGAGAAGACCACGGGTCTTGTGCTTCTAAAACGTCTTCCTGGAAATGCGGCGCCAGGATATTTAAACTCCGACTTTTCAACAAAATAATTAGTAGATATCCTCATTACAGCTTTCCAACGAGTCGGAAGTAGACTTACCTCAAATGAGGATGTAACGGCCTCCATATATTAACCTTCTTTCCGCTCTGCGCACCACCGCGGATTACTTCGAGGTATCCCGCAATAGACCGTCGTTTATGGTCGTCCATCGTCCGGGCCTTCTTGTCGCAAACCCAGGCGTGCGCACCTCTTCGTCCCGAATACACCCACATGATATGCTTGAATCCAAAGTCCTCGCGTAGGGCCACATCCACTACTTTAATAGCCATAGTGATGAATTGCCAGCAGCGATTACATATATTCGCCTTGTCACAACACGTTCGGATGTCGTCGTAATCTGTTAAATCGATATCGAAGCAAAGCTCTTTGGATAGTGGCTTAAACGCACTGGAATTCCGTAACGTTTTTCGGTCGCGCGGGTTCGTGGTGTATACCGGTCCGATTTCGAAACGAGACGGCAGTAGACGCAATACATCTTTTCGGAGCCTGTAATAGACACAATTAGCTACGGTACTGCAAGTAGGAAAAGCCAAGACCGTAAGAAACTCACAGGTCGGCGCTAGGAAAGGAGTTGTATCGTGAATATATATCGTTCTGTAAAGTAAAGGCGAATTCACGATGGCCGAAGTCGTTTGTAGGAGTCGGGCTATGGTTAAGCCATTGGAACAGATAACGCCAGGGGAAGAACCGTTGGTAGAACATGCGCATAATCTCGGGATCTGAAGCCTTCATCGACGCAATTCCCTCCCTATATTATTTATTAAATCCATGTTCCTCTAGTTTGGCTAATTCCGTTATCTCACATAGGCGATGCCGGAGCCGCGGGGGAGCTCGAGAATTCGGTTTTCCCCGGCCGCGAGCTAGGAAACTCTTCGTCCGAGTCTACATCTGCGAATAATTCTTCCAGCTTGGCATCTTTCTTTTCCTCGTCTTTTATGGGACCGGGTAACGCATTTGTCTCTGCCATGGTAATGTCATTGTCGACGTCTTGACTCTCGTCGTTCCTAGTAGGGGCGTCGGCCATGGTCTCCTCGGCAGCAGTATTTTGGTTATCCGTCCTGGGTGATATAGAATGAGGCATGTTATGAAAAATCGATTTGACAGCGATTGATAAAATAATACAACCTCGGTTTTATTCTCACAGGCGATGTTGCATAATTAGGATACGGGCCAATACTAACTAACTATTGTAAGTTGTAAGTTGTAAGTGGAGGGGCAAGTTTAATTGAAAGATTAGATGGAACCGCGTCGAGACGCGTTCTTCGCGTTAACCTATTAATCGTTAGTCGCATAACACGTATCAACTACATCTTAGAGACCAGGGTACCTTCGTCAACGCCTTAGGTACCTATACCAGGTACTACTAGGTACATAGGTAGGTAGGTACCTCTCAACCCCTTAATAGCAGTAGACAACCTTTAAAGGATAATAAGGTAAATTAGGTAAATTATTGTATATTATACACGTCGCGCAAGTCAGCAAGTTGTTGGTAATTTTACTTTCTATTCGTCAAGACTCGGTTTATACGTTGAATAGAAGAACTCTATGCTAAATCCTTACTATTTTTGGTAATAGCAGCTGGCCATCGGTTATCCCGTGCATATACCTATCTCAACGCAGCCCTGAATTCCTTATAAGCCACCCAAGTACGACCTTCATAAACCTCGACTTATACCCCCAGAGCATTCGCCATCACCTCCATCCATAGCCAAGATGTTTACGGCGAAGGCAGCCAATGGACCTAGGTTAGAAGCCTGTCGCTCAGTACAGCATACCTCGGCGCCGTAAGGTATCTCAGTATGAGGATAAAAAGGCATCAGCCCGATTCGCCACACGTGGCATTAGGATTACGTACTTCACTCGTCGTCGTCGTCGTCGTCATCTTCTTCCTCCTCGCTCTCTTCGTCGGCATTTTCAAGCCACTCAACTAGAGGCTGGCATTTTTCCCGTACGTCTGACATCAAGCCATCTTCTTTACCTCTATCGTCTTCCCACCAACCCAAGATACCTTCTTCTTCTAGGATATCCAAGTCGTACATTTGTTGCAACATACCAGCGAGCAAGTTTCCAGTCTTAGCAACTTCGACAAATCTGGAACTGCTTACGCACGCTTTTTGCACCGCCAGCGCAAATTCCACTTGTTCCGCCACGGAATGATCGCCAACGCCAACTTCCGAGACGAAATTAGTAGCCCCCTCTCGCGAAGTGAGTACCTGCTTGGCGGCCTTAGATGGTTCCAAGGCGTCGTTCTCGGAATTCATAAGTTCGATCGCGCGACGAACGAATGCTGTAGCAACCGCCTTCCTCATAGCAGCATCCGATGCGTTGTTAGCAAGTCGCAATGACATGAACTCGAGCTTCTCGGATTCGAAGTTACCCGAAGTCCCACGAAGGACATCCAGAAGCCCGTGAACAGCGTCTGAATGGAAAGAGGAAAATGTCGGGGCTCCTGAATCATCGGAGGCGAACGAAGAGAGTCGCGATCTCGATGTAGGTTGACTAGCATTAGGTGATATTGGGCCCGATTCGTCATCAGAATAATCGTCCTCATCCGCGAGCGTTGAGACGGAAGAATCGGAAAGGTCGAGGTCTTCGAGTGAGTATATGAGTGACTTCTGTAGTCTCGATGGGTCATCGACGTCTGTCTCGTCGTCTTCGAGATCCTCGAAGAGTCGCCCCTTGCCATCGGAACCGACGAACTCGGGCTGAGACGGCGCGAGTTGTCCACCGCGAGAAAGAAGGGATAGCATTGTACCAGGCTTGACGTCCGTCTCGTTACTCAAATGAACCCCAAACGATACTAGGGCACCTTCATGGACAATCGCTTTTTCACCCACAACTCCCCTCTCAGCTATAATCGCATGTTCCACTACAGCCCCATCCTGTATCGTAGCATCACCCCATACGAAGCTATTAATGATTCGGACATTACTACCGATTTTGCAGTTCCGACCAACAATGCTATTCCGCAGGACGCTTCCAGGCCCCACGTGAGTATCCTTTCCGAGAATCGAATCGGAAACTTCGCTTCTAGGGTCGACTTCGATATCATCTTCCTGGTACACGTTGTCGCCTTGTAGTTGATAAGAGTGTCCCGATAGGAGATTGCATTCGGGTGTAAAAGGATAGGTCCAGCCACTTAATACGTCTCGACTAATCGCATCGTACATCTGAAGGTTCCTGGCCCGTGCACTGTATCCCTCGTTGACGATTTCTGTATGAATCATCTTCCCGTTTAGCTCCCAGTCCTTCAGTACTCCATGGAGGAAATTGGCCCGAGGAAGTTCGTAGTCAAAACTTTCGGACCATAAAGCAAGCACATCCGGGGTGCATATGTCGATCTCGGCGTCGATCAGGTCCGTCCGAGCCTCAGCTTCACGGTTTTCAAGTATACTAGGATCAAGGGTGACGTAGCGATCAGTCTGCAACGGGTGTATTTCTTCATAATGTAAGCACCTCTTAGCATTCGGATCGATTATAAACGCCGGTGTTATCCCCTTAGTCTTAGTATTATGTTCCCCTTCACCAGCTTCCCGTAATACCAAAGTCATGCATGAGTCACGATTCGCTTCCCGACGAGCTCTGTGCGCCGCCAAAGCTGCATCAAGAGATATGTTAGAAACAAGATCGCCGTGTACTAGGATAAAGTCCCCTCCGATTATGTTGCGCTTGTCTAGGTCTCGAAGAAAATCACCGATGGATCTAGCATCGGCGACGCGAATAAATTCGAGGCTTGAAAAAGGACACGATCTTGAGTTAGGGGACCATCTCGAATCGTTGACATATCGCTCAATCTGATCATGATGGGCTCCGCAGTATATAAAGACTTCTTGTACGCCATTCATGGCGAGAAACTCGAGGCTGTATTCGATAAGAGGCGTGTTCGCGAGCGGGAGGAGACACTGGGAGACCAAATCAATCATCAAAGACGAATTTGACTTAGTATAGCAGACATACTCTCGGCTTTTCTACTGAGAATGGAAGGAATCGGGTCTGAAAGGAATCCGCTATAAGCTAGTAAAGCAGAAGCGCATATATCGCGTTAGTTCCCAATGGATAGCTTCTCATCGATGCCCCGCGATGCTTTGGAAAATACACACCACTGCTTGGAGAACATCTTCTCTCTTATCTTCAGATCCCGCTTTGTTTGACTTTTTCCCTTTGGTCGCTGCGCCGCCTTTTGCGGCTTTATTTTGGGACATGGCCGTCCAATTCGCGCTGTTGTTGGCGATTTTGTAATGGTGAAGTTGAAAATGTTCATGTCAGTTTTCTTTTTTTGGGCAAATGAGTCAACGGTTAATGGTTAATGGAGGGGCAGCTGCGACTTGCATTTGTTAGTGTGATATTTCTGCGTATTGAATCAGCGGGGGTATTTCCATTCACCAATACGAATATCCAATATTATCGTCGTAAAGCATACAATATTACGTAATCACAGTATCCTCTGATCCTATCAGCCTGTCTTTGAATAGTTACTTCCAATTAATACTTACCCAAGTCCTCCCTTCCATCTTACAACTTCTCTCCTACTAGGACGTATACGAAGAGGTCGACCATATACTATTACTACTCACAATAACACCTATTGATAATATCCATTTATTTTTGAATAACATACCCAAGGGCAAGTCGAATAAATATATAGGTACATATAACTAAAGACAGTTTGTTTTGCCCTTACATGAATTAATCTAAATATCGTGTACCCAAAAACGCTCAACATTGAGTAACATCATGGTTCCTCTGAGGCGATTCTTCACGAGATTTAGACGGAGCAGAATAAGGTAGGTGGTTCAACTTGGAGATTGGCATTGTAATGCACCCCAAATAAATAGCTCGGGAATGCCCTTACGAAATTCTTGACTTTCCTTAGAGGCTGGCTGAAAACACGCCGAAGCAGTTCAGTCCGGTAATTACACAAAAGTCTGCTCGGATTCAGTTTAACCACTCAGTATCCGCAAAGTTAAAATGGATATTAAGAACAGTTCGTACAACTTTAGCTTATGATTAGGAGCAACATTAGCTGGCAGCGCGAAGACCCAAACGCGCGGCTTAGATCGTAAGTTGCATTAAGGTGCAAAGTACAACGGCGCTGGAGATTAACTAAGTTAGGTAGGTATGAACCACACATCTCTAATCCATCGTATCAGCCAGGTACACTTCTCTACATACGTCCGTTGGAGTCTTCTTTCCAATATAACAACGATTAAGACGAAATTCGTCATTCAATTGCCAACTTCTGAGTTAGGATACGAAAAGGCTACCTGATAAGATACGCCGCCGAATGGGTGGGCATGTTTTGCTGATCGGCGTGATTATGTATGCACACATCTGCCCAGGAATGCAGTCCGCCATGGATCGGGAACGGTCTAGGCCGGGCGACGCAGGGGACCAACGGTAAGAGTGGACCGGGGTGGAATGACTGCCGTGCAACGGACTACGGTCTAGGCTGGAATTCTAGAATCCAGGCCTCAAATCAAACTTCTTCAGCTAACCCCTGGTCGCAGACGCAGCCCCGACCGTTACTTTACGCGGTTTGCATACATATAGGTACATATGTAGGCGCACGCGACGCTGTGTATGTATGTACGTAGGGTACTGACATGCCCTACAGTCTTGATTGGGGGTCTCGGTCTTGTACATAGGCCTAGCTTAGATACATAGGAGAAGTAACTACGGATTAATAGGATAGACTTATTATTAGGATTCACCGGGTCCTTAGTACCCACGAGCTTATGGATGAATAGTCTCTCTTTCGTTTCATGTTGAAGCATCGTTCCCAAGCCCACTTATACATGTACATACACATCCCTTATCAGCCCTATACCCTTCCATAGGACCCGGTTAGATTCAAAAAGAAAGTCGTATTTACTAACTAGCCCTTTATAAACTGAAGTACGGGGTCGTACCGACGTGCCGTACCTATTATGTATACCCAAGAAGTCGAATTATATGAAGTCTACATTACTCTATAAGTCTCGTCTTCTATGTACTAGAGCGAGGTTTATATATTAATCTGGGAAATTAAAACGCAAACACATAAAGAACGATGTTCAGGGGATTCGATCTGTTCCAAAGCTTCGTGCTCCCAGGGGTGGCTCTCCCATGCTTTCCAGAGGCTAGGTAGGTCGTAAAAGTAGCATTAATAAGATCTTCCTATTAATCCATAGGGGTCTCGTTCCTCATAGTCGATTGCCTAGATCAGCAGATCATGTCACCACGTGCAGGGGAATAGAGACGGGACCCTTCTGTAGCTAAGCGGATTTATTACTTACTGTGGCATTTGACAACGAATGCTTACCAACGTCGATTCGATCGCATTCTAGGCTGAGCCAGGCGTCGTCTATCATAATATATTCGTCGGGGATCAACCAATATTCTTTTATTTTCTCGTACCGTTCAATTGTTTGCTGTCACGGGTTAATGAAGTTTGTACGCGTACATACATATACTTACCTATCTACCTAGGTATGCTTAAAGCTCACTTGAAATATCGTATATGAGTTCGTCCAAAAAGGTAGACTGTAACGAGACCCAAAGACTACTTCAATATAGAAGTTTTTTGGGTTTAATTTTGTATTTCGGGTCAAGCTTTTTTAGAGTTTGAATGTTACTGGCTTTCTGATCTATATGCGTGCGTTCCTCTTTACCGAGGTAAAAGCTACGTACCTCTCTCTACCTTGTATTCGCCGATATAAGATGGATGAGAAGCTAGTCGTTTCCCTTCTGAATTTCGCTCTTTCCTTTCTTATATATGCAATCCCTCCGGTGTCGTTCGTAGATTCCTTGGGTCAGATCTACGGAGTGACGACCGGCCTTACCCGACCATGATAAATTTATTAACGAACGGCAAGCGCTAGTTTGGGTACAAAACCCAAATGAAATCAAGGAAGGCATTTACGGCCATAAGACAAGGTAGGTAAGAACGATTGCAGTTTAATGGGTTTCATACGCGCATTGAGTTTGCGTAGGCCCGTTCGCTCACTCAACAACCTTAACACCACTTTTTCTAAAAACAATCCTCTCACAAGAATTTCAAAGGGGAATCTTTACTCTGGGGTTTTTTAGCACAACAAAATTGACGATGCTACAACATCTACTCATACAAGCATGGATGCTTATGGACCAAAGAATGTTTTGTTATTCTTCTATGTTTTACCCCAGAGTCATTCATCAGACCTCATTATCCAAGAGGTAAAAACTCTCATCAACGGTCTTTCGACATCCAGGTAGAGAACATACTCAGGTGTCAAACATAACCAATTCCCATGTCTTTCGTACAGAAAACGGCAATGGGTTCATGCCATCCATAACATCATGGAATCCCCTAACATGCCCAATCTAGCCTATACCAAAACCACCACTCTCCAACATTCACCTTCGTCTCACCCAGGAGCCATTCCGGCAACCTGATACTGATACATATGCAACCACGCTCTAGAAACATTCGAGGGGTATTCCATGATCTATCACGGAGCTCTATTCCACTCCGATTGCGACAAATAGACTCGACACGGCAACCAGCCAGATGCTTCCCACGCATAAGATATGCAGCGATACCGACGCCAATGGCACCTCGTTTCTTTGATACCCGCAAACGTATTTTTAGCGGGCCTTATAGCAGAATAACCAAACATGCTGGGAATATATACAAGATGGAATCAATATATCGATGGGAAATTTATCCAAGAGGTGGTCATTGATTATAGCTCGGTTGTGACGCATATAGTCGCTGTCGCTTCTCTGGCGGTCCATCCGAGCGCTGCATACCATCAGGCATCCTCTGTGGAGGAGGTACGCCCATCTGAGGTATCATGGTATTCGCATATTGGGGTTTCTGGGTCCCGCCCGGTGTTAACACCATCTGGGAACCATTGCCGGCGCCCAAATACCCTTGGTCCTGGCCCATTGTCGGTGAAGCGTGTGGTATTTGACTCGGAGAATGCCACGAAGCGCTGGTAGCTGGTGATTGTATAGGAGTAGTGTCAAACTTCCCTACGGGACCCGATGACGCTGCCGACAGTGGTGCCATTCCCATACCCTGGTTTGAGTATGGCCCAGGTGTCGGCGGTTGGCCGGGAGCTCCATTCGAATACATCGAGTCCATCATAGTCTCTGGAGGGGGGTTACGCATGAAGTGGGCAAGATGTTTCCTTAATTTTCCAATCATCCCCTCCTTAGTGAACGGTTTGGCAAGTACATCTCGCATACCTAAGCAGGAAGTTAATATTTCAGTAACAAAACATGAGACCGAAGGCGGAGTCCACTTACCCCAATGGAAATATGTTTCGAGATCCTGCTGGTTGATGTTGGAGGTCATTGCAATAATTGGCGTGTTGGGCTGCACTTCGCGAATCATAGCAGTAGCCGAGACACCGTCTAGCTGCGGCATGATAATATCCATAAAAATCAGATCGTAGTAATGCTGCTTTGCATTAACTTTGTTTACAGCTTCGAGGCCATCGCGCTACATTGAGTCGTTAGCCAAACATATGCTACTATGCAACTCAAGAGTTACGACTACGTACTGCAATCTCTACACCGCAGTCATACTGGGCAAGGAACTTGGAGCCAATTCGGGAACAGGTTCTATCATCTTCCACGAGAAGGACTACCGGTTTCTTCGAACCCCAGGGCGAACCACCTTGCGACGCAGCTCCTGGTGGGGTTTGTGAATGCATGGACGGGCCGTTAAAGTCGTGACCAGATCCCATTGCATTATCCTGCACAGGCCGATTATACGGAAGGTTGTTAATGTGTTCAGCAGCGAAAGGATCTATACCTACTGTTTGACCGACGGGGTATACAAGGTGCCGCATGTCATTCAGAGGATCATGCAGGAACGGATTTACACCACCTACGCCAGGCGGTCCCATCATACCCGAAGAACCAGCAGATTCGGGAGAACCACCTACTTGGTGTAATTGAACAGACATCCGATTCAGGTCCCGGTCTGCAACATGGTCTACCTGGAGGCTGTTTAGAATATCGCGGGCACGGCGTAGCTCAAGAGGTGACTCGGAGCCATCCGACAAGAGGTTCGAGGTGTTAGAAGCATATCCGGCTGGGTGACCCGGATTTCGGGTGTCTTTCCTTTCCTGCTCGGCCTTATTTAAGTGATTGATGAGTTCGTTGTGCACCTGGTTCTGTGCGCGGACCAGCTTCTGTAGGTGAAGTATTTCATCTACAAAGATCTTATTCGCATTCACAATTTCGTGATAGGATTCTTGGAGTTGCTGGACTTGCTGTTGCGTAGCAGCGAGCGTCTCGCTTAGAACAAGCACCTGTTGGTTAGAAACCCCAAACTGTTCCTCCGCGGCCTGAGCCTTCCTAGGTGCCGGGGCTTTTCGTCGGATGTTATCGAGGTTGTCCTTCCTATCAGCCCGAAACTCGGGGTGTTTGAATTCCCAAGCCTAATCACGCCGTTAGTATACCCAAAACTAGCGTCTACGCCGAGAAAGGCAAGTATTACAGATGCGCCGTATGGAGACTGTCCATTTTCTTCATTATGCCGCACTTTATGGAAGTCGTATTTATTAAGTTGTCGAACGAAACTTGCGAAATTGCTGTGCTTGAAGTGTTTTGGTAGTATAGTTTTGGTGAACTTCTCATTCTACAAGTCGCGAGTTAATACCAACGATCGACTAAAAATGAACTAAAACTCGAGTAATTACCTCGAGAACGACGAAGCTGTCGCCTTCGTTGCCCCACCTCACTACCTCACTGTAGGCCGGATCCTCCAGCATTCTGCAAGAAAAACAAACATGGTCAGTACAAACTGGAACAGGAGTCGGGTCAGCTGCCGAGTAAGGAAAGGTCGTGAGTTACTTGTATAATTTGCGAACCTGGAGCAAGGTATGTTAGCGGGTTGCATATGCGACAGTCCGCAACAATGCAGACTCGAGTGTCAGAATCATTATCATCATCAAACTTACAAAGTCGCTCGAGTTATTACCTGCGCCCTGCGCCACGGCGGCCATATCGCCTTCCGGCATGCTGGGCGACTGGCCTGAAAGCCCAGTAAGAATAGTATTTTCTTCAACAAGTCAAATATATCGCCGGGCGCGCGTTAAAAGATCGATCGTCTCGTATTGACGTCTGGGAAGAAGCTCGGACGGTGGCACGACTAGGATAACGTTGGCGACGGTGCAACCTGATGTCAAGCGACAGGTGCTCTACACTTTACGTATTCGGTTCGTGGTTCGTAGCTCGTGGTTTGTGATATTGGAAATATTTCCCGTCTGGGGGTTGTGTTGAGCTGTTGGAGGTCGATGGTATGCGCTGTCTGTTATATCTGTATCTCCAAGTACCGTACAGATACGCAATCCACACGATAACAATAGCCGATTCTTTACAAGTCAGTCGCCTTTTCTGCGGGTGTCGAGATTCCGGCAATAGACTATGCCAAGGACAATGCAGCAGACAACTAACCTAGCTAATTGTCAGTGTCTCTCGTTTAGCACTGAGCAAGTGGTGAGAGCGGTGTTGGCCTATAGAATTAGGTTGTGTCACTCAATTGGCGGGAAGGGTTTCTAGGACTCGATATGAATACAAAAAAAAACCAAAAACCAAAAAACCATGACGAGCTGACCCGAACCGGGAAATGTTTAAAGACTATGGAGAGCGAATTGAATGGACAGGGTAAGTGGAACGGAATTCGGGTGCACCTCTTTTTTTTGGGGCTGCCTGGCTAGGCTAGCTTTGCGAGGTTACAGTAATAATAAAAGAAAGAAAAAAAAAAAAGAGAGAGAAAATACTTCAATTCATACATAATAGGTATTGGGGGGGTGTCCTGGGCAGAAATCCTGGCAGCGGAGAGAGAGGTGGACTTGGACTATTTCATCGTGTAAGTGCACATACCACACATAAGAGGAAGAGAAAAAAAAAAAAAAAAAAAGAGAGGACAAGATAATAATAGCTGACAATAATTCTAGGGGTGTGAACCAAAGGGTAGCTTTTTCTTTCTTGAATTTTTCTTTCTTCTTTTTTTTTTCCCCCTTCTTCTAGTTACGGGGGAAATATCCTAGGCAAAGAGCGTGACGGCATAATGTCATTCTCATCCAACTTGGAAAGTCATTCATGGTTATTAACTATTGACCGGAGTGGTGTGGACCCCTGCCACCATCTTCTTGGTACCTCCGTACTACTTCCTTTACAGGCTAAGTTGATCCTTCATCTTTCTATCTATTTTTTCCCCTATTTTATGTTTTCATCTGTATCCTCTTTCTTAACCTAGGCTAGGCTAGGCTAGGCCTTTAATAATAAATCTTTTCCGCTATCCGTCACACTTCTGCGTTCTTGTTAGTTATTAATATACTATAATTATAGCGAACTCGCAGTGGTAGGTATGTTGCAACGACCGTAACGACCGCAACGGTCCTTATTCACTCAGCAGGGAGAGAAAGAAGGAAAGAAAGAAAAAAAGACAGTCATATCATACATAGTATTGTGCAATACTGCATACGTCGTGCATACATACGGGAGGGCTGCCATGCTGCTGCTGCGGGGAAATTCTATCGAATCAACACGAACGGGCCAACGGGATACCAATAGCTGTGAACAAAGATACATGTGCTGTTATGTAGGCATGGCCTATGACATGGAGAAATAGGAAAGGAGAAGACAGCTCGCGCGCGGTATCATTCATCCGTATCTACATCTGCGCTTAGACTACACTACCTACTTCACTACCTACTTCACCACACCTCACCAACCTACTTCTTATTACACTACACTACACCGTATGATCGGCTCCTTTGCGGTTGTCAGCCCATTGGTCTACCCCTAATCGGTTTATTGCGTATATTGTACATACGACATACGCTACCGGTGATATGTTAGCAATAGGAGAGAAGAAGCGGATAGTTCAGCAGCAACCAAACCAACTAACTAGCATTAGATCTAACCAACTACTTATTTAGCTGAGGTCTAGTTCATGATGAAAGCGGCAAAATTTTATAGCTATCCTTCAAAAATCATCCTAAATGAGCAAATATTGAAAAATTCAAGGATGCAAGCAGATTGCACGTAATAAAACTCAATAAAGGGGATGTCTTTTTTTTTTTTTCTTTTTTTTTTCTCTCTCTCTTCTTCCCGAAGATTTCTTTCTGAAATAACGTTACGATACGCTCGCGAGTCACGAGTAGCACGACTCATGCTCCCTCAATCCTCCCCATGGGGGCTGGTTTATGTATGCTAAGCTATGCTATGCTACTATGCCCACCATAGGATGACAGCGTTGCAGCTCCCATCAACCTACTCGTCTGCGTCAGACGGATTCTTTTCCTAGTTCGATACCTTCTTTCTTTATTTTTCCCCCCCTCTCTCGTCCGATTTCCAGTATTAAAGAAGTAGGTGTACAAAAACAGACTGTTTATTTACAAGGTAACCTATCCAGGCAATGCATTACCCGACTTGAAGAGCCTCGGTCTAAAAGATTCCGGCGTAGGACACAAAAGCTGGATGCATACGTTCTTTTCCTATTTAGCCAATCATCAAATTTCAGCTGCTCGCCGTATAGATGTAGATGGGACGTATATATTGCATGTCCAACCAAGTTGGAAAGAGAGAGGAAAGAAGCGCGCTAGCTTTGCGACATTCGTAGACGGTCCATGGATGGAGGGAAGGGAGGGGAGCCTTATGCGTAGGTATCGGCTTCACAGTCGAACCACATTACGGTGCTCAGGCCGACAATCCACCTAGACGATATCGAATTCCCATGGAATAAGAATAAAACGCATTTGTGTCTCGCTATCTATGGCGTATTGCCCTTCTCTGTAGGTTTCAGAGACCTTCTGGAATTCCAGCTGAAATAAACCGTTCCGTCCCGTCCCGCCATATTTGGGTACGAACAAGTCTCCAAGAGCCGGTCCAGAAGCACCAGCGGCTTGGGTCCAGGAACGTGGTCTTTTAGAACGACCGACCGGCACTACCGTAGCTGGTATGGCTTTGTACTACCCACGATGCGAAAAGCTGACGGGCGCCATTCTACATGGATCGATGTAAGGTATGCTAAAAGACAGGCTAACAGGACCGAGCGTTTTGTATACCGGACAGACAGACAGATGGCATTTCTAAAAAATAGATGATCCTTCATCCTCGTCCAAGGAACTAACTACTACGTAGGTAGGTAAGGTAGTCAAGGGGGGAGGGAATATAAGCTACCTAACCTAGACATAGGTATAGCATTAAAGCCATCCAATACTAATGGAAAGTTAACCAACCATATCCGCGACTCGGCCGATACAAATATTTCTCGAATATAGAGACATATCCAAACCATTAACAGAATACTAAGTGTTTTTACACTCCGACCTTTCATCTTCATCTTCATTCCATAAGTACCTAGGTAGTTAAGATGTTAAGATACCGGAACATCCGGTCCTAGACATAAATAAGTAAGCGTACCTATGTGGATTTGCTTCTCTCATGTTTTACTTTCACATAAGCGAGGGAAAGACGTGGCTTAACCCACTAGTTAGTTAGTGTAGCTCGCCTGCTTGTCCGTCGTAGCGAGAGGGAGGAGAAGGGAAAAGGTAAAGGAAAAAAAAAAAAAAAAAAAACTACCTACCTACCTACCTTACCTAGGTACCTTAACCACCCCCCCGGCTGCCCGCCAAGCTGGATCGCAACCCCGAAAAGCGCAAATGATCGACAGCTAATACCGCGATAAGCACGAAAATCGCGACGCCGGTTTATCAGCACTTATTTACCGCACCGCAAACCAATCCCGAGCTATTGTAAGCGCTATCTCGGGTTACCTATGCCTTGCAGCCCTGGACCAGGAAATACAAGGGGAGGGGGGGGATGCTTGACGAACTGGCAACTTGAGAGAACGGAGTTACCGGTACTAAGGGGGGATGAGAGAACGAGAAATGAGAGACGAGAGACGAGAGACGAGAGACGGCGAGCGACTTGAGACTTCCGGAAAGGCTTGTTTTAATTGCTAGTCCGTGTCCTTCGATCGTTTATGGCATAGGTAGGAGGCGAGAGTGGGAGAAAGGAGAAACAAGACTACCTGGGTAGCCAGTCGGATTGCTTTGCCTCCACTACATGTACCCCGTGCGATAATGTCCGCGGGCCAAGGCGTGGAAGAAGGAAGAAGCCAGGCATGTAATACCTAGGTAGTTAAGCATAATAATAAGCGTAATAAGCAAAGCGAGGCAAGGCAATGTAAGGCAGTGTAAGGCAGAAGGTTTTCTTACTTGCTTGCTCGCTTGCTCGCTTGCTTGCTCTGGACTTCTTCCAGTATTATACACACTACCTACGTAACCTAGTATCTTCTCACTTTATGTGGCGGCTTCGAACTAGCAGCTGCGGTAAGACCCAAATGATGATTTCTCTCACCCGCGTTCCATTGCTTCGGCCAATAGTTGGTCCAATCGCTGTACTCCGATCTGATCCTGTGGTTGAGATCCAGAGATCTACTAATCCAGATCCGTCGTCCGGGGGAATCTTCAATAACCCTGGCCGACGCCATAATAAACAAAATCAAGGTACAGTAGGTATTCCTATATTGTTATATTACGCAAGTGAAGTTAGGAAAAAAATAAAAATAAAAATAAAAATAAAGCAACATCTCGAATCTCGCGGTGAAGCTACACGAGATATCTATTTTGGTGAATATTCTTACAGTATTAAATAAGTCGTCAAGTCTAACAACACAAGTCTAACAACACAAGTCTAACAACACAATTCCTCCACATAGACAATAACATCCAAGTTAGATAACTACCTACCTACCTACCTACCTATGTAATGTACTACAAGACTTTCATACTGGCCGCTTAACGGTCCCCATGATTTGCCAATAAATAAACCAACCTAAATCAAATCAGATCAGATCAGATCGTTTTAATACCAATTATTACTATACGTAGGTAGGTAGCTGAAGAGCGTCCGGGAAATACGCAGCCATCTAACTCATCAGCACCAATGTTTCGACAAACGTAACAGTTGGTACAGCTTTATTACTTTCGGGTTTGCCATCGACTTGGACCGAATTTATAAATAACTCCCCTTGTTTAAGCTTATGTTCTGCATCTTGAAGCCGCATCGGCAAAGATCAAGTCCTTCAATCACGTTTTCGAGAGTTAGTGGTTCACGGACGCGTAGCTCCGTTCCCGAGAAGATGGCCATGGTGTTGTCATCTTGAGATGCCCATTCGTTCACTTTCCCATAGCCGACGCATCTCGCCATGTCCACCATGTCCACCATGCTATTCATAGAAACAGACCTTCTGCAACGCAATATATTTGCTTGCCGAGTAAGCGAGGAGACCTGGTTCTAGCTTTAAATAGCGCCATCTCCCTCGTTCCCCAGAAAATCTCACCGGCTCCAACCTCTCTTTATCCCGGAAACATGGCCTCCATCGCGAGGATACCGGGGGGAGCAAGGCCCGTCGTTAAAACCCACGCAGCACTAAATAGGTAGACTCCTCGTATGCAGGGAAATATATGCCCTTTCTCCTCTTTCTCCCCCGTTCTGGGAACAATCACGTTGAACCACGGGTTGGGAATTACAGACGAGGAGACAGAGCAAGTAATCCAAATTAGCCGGTGCGCCAAACCCTTGCCGCGACACGCCATATCCGCTACCCGCCATCCGCCGTCCCGCGGAGAGGAGACGGACAGACGTATAGATGGGTCGAAAAAGAGCGAACACGAGGCCAAGGCTCGCCCCCTACCCCCCTACCTCCCTCCTCCGCCTGCTTTGCTACCTCGCACAAGCGCAACGACTAGATTAGAAGCCCGACCGCTACCCTACCCTAGATAAGATATATTGCCGTCCCATGCCTACCTGGCCTACATACTACCGTGTCTTGGAATAGCTTGCAGCGAGCATATATAGGTACATATATATATATATATATATCTACCTATACATACACGCATTTATATATATAGATAGATATAGGTAGGTAGGTAGGCAAGTAGGTAGGTATATAGATAGTACACACAACCGTATAATTTACAACCAGGTATCCTAGGCGTGCCGCATGGGCTCGAAAGCAACCACAACCCACAAGCCCACAGCCGACGTGCTCGGGAGCAATAGCCTCGAAAAGGGAACCCTCCAGGGCCCTTCCGAAGTGCGTTTCTGCCTTGGCCTCGCTCCGAACCGAACCGAGTCCCAGCCCCTTTCCTGCACTGCGAAGCTCCGAGTCGGAGCTTCGTGCGAGGAGGGGAAAAGGGGGGGGACCTGGGTGCTCGCGTAGGCCCTTGGGTCTGTGGGATGCGGCTCTATTGCTAGCGGGGTGCCGAGTGTTTACTTACACGTCGCTTGTTCCGCCCGGCAAGAACATGGGCGCTTGGAGTCTCGTAGGAGAGCTCGTGGTGCTGGTTAGGTTGAAGATAGCAGTTGCCCGAGGGAGGCTAGTAGGTGCTTTGCGTATGGTGCACGTTGATATCTAGAGCTTGCGCAGGAGCGGATAAGTAACATGTTTAGAGTAGGTTGCAGGTAGTAAGTGTATCTCGAGACGTCACCTATCGTGAGAACTCGTGAGGGTAATGACCGGGTTATGCGGTAAATTACAATATCAATATACCATGACAATGCGAGTTTAATTTCCAAATCCCACCGTAAATCCTGTCGCGAGGCTGTCCAGGAAGCGAACCAACATCGTGGTCCCGCAAGGGGTTCTATCTACCTCTACGGGCCTACAAAGCTCTTGTGTGTATAACAAGTTCTTTATTTTATATCCAAGACAGACACCCAAGCCCCTGGCATCGATAAACATCACTTATAGTACAAAAGATAAACCGTCCACGACGTCTTCCTAGATCCTAGGACCCGTGGAAAAACTCTATCAAGGCTGGGTCGGGGTCCGACTCAGAAGCCTCCTGGCCTTCTGTTTCCTTGGTTGTTTCCTTCGTATGAGAAGGACGACTTATTAAGGTCGGGCTTATCCACGGCACACCACCAATCTCGGGTTCGGGGAGCGGCTCCTCATGCTTCCAGGTACGGCCGGGGATCAGTTTCCACCCGTCATCCCAGATCTTTCTCGCGACCCAGCGGCTGCGTACCGCGGCGTGAGCCGCCGTATAGGGCTCAGGAGTATACAGATGTCCCAACCTTTCAGCCTCCAACCTAACCTGGCTCAGATATTGGTGGTTTGGGCGCGACGCCTCGTGCCACCATAGTATCGCATGCTTTTCCGCCTGGGGCAAAACCCTGCCGTCTACACGGACTAGGCGGTTTGGGACTGTCAGATCGTCGATACTAAGCCCGTACGGCAACGGGTCTTCGTGCGCCCACCTATCCGTCCAAGTAGGCCCGGAGCTACCATCCCATTCTCGCCTCCATATGTTTTGATTAATCCACTGATATTTTACTATCTTGAGACTTTCTTCGTAGAGCAGACCACGCTGAACATCAAGCTTAGTACATTCATTATTACCCGACCCATCACCAAACCTGGGGTCATTCTCCCGCAGGTAGTCCATCTGCTCGAGAATTGTTTCCTAGGGAATGCATTGTTATCCAAACCGAGGCGTTCCGTGCCACCTACAGTTTCGCTTCGAGACATTGTATAAATTATACCTTTATTGGCTACCTAGCAGTGTAGAGAGTAATATTCTAGATATTGGTAATTGAAGTTCCACGACGGAAGCCAAACCTGGAGCGTCGGGGCAGTTTACTGGCTTTAAAAGGAAGAAAGATCATGATCAAACGTTATAACACAATTTTATTCATTAACTAACACAAGATGTCTTCAGCCGTAGTTACGTGATTATACGACGAGGTTTGCAGCATCATAATAATCATTGTCGCCAAGAAAAATTAAACGCAAATTGAATCGAAACTTGTTGAGTGTGTCTATACGATGTTATCACCGTTATTGTTGCACGACCACTATTATACTATGCTTCTCCCACGACCCTAGCTGCTTGCTCTTTCTCTTCTCTCGAACGAACCACAACCCCTCGTGCTGACCTTGTATAATACCCTTCGATAAGTTATCCTCGGCGTCTTTTTAACCAATTTCAATATGATCCGTCGTCCTTCAGTGAGCCAGGTCTTAGTCTCCCTGAAGCCCCTTAACTCTAGAGCTAGGGGGGCTGTATCACACAAATATAACGAGGGATATACTAGCAAGAAGCATGGCGAGCGTTGCTTCTGTTTCAGCTCGCCTTCTCAATATAGTTCCCTTAAGGTTATAAGTTTGCCGTCAATAGGCAGTAGTCGAAGCCACGCTGACGTCTATGTAAGTGGAAGCGATATCTCAGCCAAACACCTTTCCTTCTATATTAACTATCGTACGGGCATCACCGTAGTTGAAGTAAGTCGATCTTGCCTAGACTGGTATCCTACCATCCTCTCTTCTTTTAATGAATCGGCCTTTTATCGCTTGGAATTCCAGCTGGTTGCCCCGTTATTTGCTGCGTAAAGGCTAAGATAAAACAGGATAAATCGGGAGGAAATACTCGCGTTTACCAAGACAAAAACTCGAGCACTGATCGTATGTCCCCTGGTAAATACGCTACCGCAGCGCTCACGAAGGGATTGAACGGTGTATTGTCCATAGGCAGTCGAAATGATCCAGCCAACTTTGAGATTATCTGGGAGGTCGGAACCGACACAATGATGGAGGTTGTAAGGAAGCGAATTGCGGCACTTCCTAAACCCCCACCAGACGAGGACATTTATATTTATACGGACCAGGTATACTGGAAGCAACCCCCAAAGCCGATAAAACATTTCCCTGTGGCAGAGCTCGGAAGAGGAGGGTTTGGCAAGGTCATGAAAACAATTGACTCGTACACTGGTGGCGTTATGGCTGTCAAGAAACTGTTTCGACCGATGGACGATCGATCAAATGATTGGATAGATACGTTGGTAACTGCCCGAGATCGAGAAGTCTGTAAGTATCCCCCCTTCTACTCTCCTCCTAACACTCCTCTTAGCCTTATTCTCCTTCCCCTTCCCCTTTTCTTTTCCGCAAGACTAAGCCCCCGGTACTACGTACAAAGGGATTGCTAAATCATGGGATAGTTTTGCTTTCGAAGCTCAAGCACGGCCACATTGTAGAATACCTTGGGTCGCAAGGTTGGGATACCGGAGTAGTAGAGATATTCATGCCCATGAAACGAGGAACATTAGCTCAGTTTGTGCGCAAATATCCGTCGTACAGCGACGTACAGAAAACTGGGAATGTCGTTCTGCTACAGATGTTATCGGCTCTCGACTACCTCGACTATCACAGGCTTATACATCGAGACGTGAAGCCGGAGAACATCCTTTACGACGTAAAACGTGTCAACGGCGAAGAGCATGAGGTTTTCCAACTTGCAGACTTTGGCCTGTCGGTTCTCCAGGACTTGGGACGGAGCTTTGCTGGTACTAAACCATTTATGGCTCCTGAAGTATACGATGGAGCTAGACAACAGACGCCCAAGGTGGATATATGGTCTTTGTATGCGACCATGTTGTGGGTTTACAACGAAGGACTGTTCCGCCACAGGGTAGAAAGCGGCCGACTAGACCGACACTCCTACGCCAGCGCGGCCATTCTCAACATCGCTTCCACCAGCAAGGACTTGAGGTACCTGCGAAGTATGGCGATTTACGACCCGTCGCTTCGGGCTTCGGCTGCCCAGATGCTGACCGGACTTAAGAGGCAAGATCTGATGACTAGCAAGGCTCCCGGGCCGATGCACTCTTATAGTGAATGGATGCAGAGTGTTAAGGCGGGGAAAAGCACGTACAGTTCTTATCTTACGCAAATTATGGAACAGCCGTTTTATTGAGGTTGTTTCATCAACTCTGAATCCGGGTAGCCCCAGAGGTAGCTGATTTTTAGGTATCTGTTAGGGACCCCCTGAGGGGAGGAACTCGTTATGTCCATCTTTATACCCCCTTTATATAGAGATACCTATAGTTCAGAATAATCATAGAAGCACAAGTTAAAGAGGCAACGGGCCGCTGGAATATCTCAATGATTACGAAAGAGCAACGCACATGTTCGCTATGGCATACGCCTTAGCCTTCTAAGGTTCTATCCGAATATCTGCACACGTAAGAACATGGTGACTTAGGCTTGGGGCATTTGATATACTTGAGGACAATACCTTCCTAGTACTTTGGGGCCGTTTGAGGGGAAATATCGACCCAGAGCCTCTAGCAACGGCCATGAATATATATCATAGGAAGGGCATTATGCTGACTAGTGGGGCTGATCTGCCAGGCAGGATAATTAGTCAAGTATATTATTCCGGTCAGCTGAGGGCATCGTCGGCGGGGTTTTCTACTTCTAGTACTGCCTCCCGCTCGTCTGGTGGCGCCGACCATCGTTGTTGACTTAGCGAATTCTTTTCGAGGCCGTCTTCAGCATTGTCTCCCTCTGCTCGAATAGCGCTCTGGCGGTCCTGGTCTTCTTCCCGCGTAATCTCGGATTCGTCGTGATCTGCATCGGGAGCGTTTTCGTCTTCCTTTAGCTTCCCCCCTTTTCGCATGGGAATGACGTTCATGAAAGCAGTTCCCCAGTCACCAGTTTCCAGCCATTGGAGGATGATTTCCATGACGTGGTTCGTAGCGAGGATGTGGCGGCTTTGCATGACCATGTATTGGCCAATGGGTAGCTTTGCTGTCCGGACGTTTTTGCTTCGTGCGATTTTGTAGCATAGCCCCTTTTCGCGATTCTTGTCGATTATACCACCAATAACGTAGCAGGTGTTAGGCTCTAGACGATCGAGCGTATAGGGCGAATCAGCAGTCAGGTAAACAATTGACTTGTCTACATCGTCGGCCTCAGGCTCTACGATTGGAGTACCCTTTTGCTTCTTTTTAGAGTCCTGATTAACACCAGAAAATGTAACTGAATCTTGGCCGTTGCCCTTGGCGAGCAAGTCAATTACAGTACCACCAGACGGGCCTGCCATTATCTCCTTAGCCTTGGAAGCGGCTTCGATAAAGTCACCTTCTAGGAAATGGACATTCTTCCAACCCTTGAACTGGTTTTGAAGGATGGTTTCATGTCGTTCCTTCATCTGGCCACCGTACGAGCTGATGAACATATGAACGGGGTATTGGGCGTTCTTGTTGTCGGAGTAGCATCGAGTGATTTGATTTGACAAGGAGGGCAATTCCTTTCCCATCATATACTTTTCGAATTGGCAGTCGAATATAACGGAGATGGGTACTTTGGTGGCGGACTTGGGCTGTTTTTTGGACGGCTCTTGGAATACGGGTTCTCTTCCCTCGGCGGCGGCGGCAGCTATCTCGGCTTCTCTTTCTCGTCGCTTCTTTTCCTGTTTTTCGTGGCGCTTCTCTTTACGCAGAACTTTCTTTTCTTGCTTCTTTTCCTCCCACAGTTTTTGACGTTTCAATTTTCGTTGTTGGTTCTTGGACAATTTCGGCACAGTATTTTCATCGGCAGCCTCTTTAAGCCCTTCGTCGTCGTGGTCGCCTTCCTCGTTACTGTCTTCCGGGGAAGGTCGCTTGACGCCGCGTTTTTCGGAATTGTCCGCGATGACTTCTGTTGTCGCATTCATATTTTCTTGCGATTGGCTCTCGGTGTTATTATTGATAGCTAGTTCTATTGTGTCGTTATTTTTTGCGACAGCCTCTGTGGTTTCCGCCATTATTTTTTACAACGCCTTGGAAATCTTTGAAGCTTCTGTGGTGGGGCGCTGAAAAAGTTGAATTGGGAGCTTGAAGCAAGAATACAACCCCGCGGTGTTACAAAAAAAAAAAAAAAAACTTGGGAAAAAGCTCAAAGGTACCTTTAGAACATTTTGAGGGGGCGCAATGACCTCTTTTTAGGCCATACAGTAGCTCAGCTGTAACAGGGATAACAGAGCAAGAGCTTAGGTACATCAGGTATATTAGATACATTTTAGCGCGTTCCGTCGCGTCATACAGCTTTAATTGATTTTCTTGGACGCGACTTGGGGACTCGGACCCCTAAAAAGTTAGTGCCTTTTTTTCCATGCCTTTACTCTCTCTTCTCTCCCTACGTCAATTCAAAGTGAGACAATCAGAATAACCTTTACTACTTTGTATAACCCAAAGAATGTAATAAGAGTCCTTGGCTGGATTAACTATTTAACTATTTATTCCCCTGTTTCTTTTAAATCAAAGTGAAGACTAGGAATTGAATACTTCAGCATGTCTTCTCGACCCGAGTTAAAGGTATAGTCTTATAGTCGAAACCTACCTACCTATTTATAACCTGGTGCTGATTAAATTGGTTATAGGTCGACGATGAACACGGATTCATACGTTATTTCAAATCATTACCACACGTAGGCGACGAGACCGTGAGGATATTCGACCGAGGTGACTGGTACACCGCCCACGGCCAAGATGCAAACTTCATCGCGAGAACCGTCTACAAAACGACATCTGTTGTGCGACAATTAGGTCGGAATGATGCGAGTGGCTTACCGTCTGTTACCATGACAGTCACTGTTTTTAGACAATTCCTTCGAGAAGCCCTCTTCAAGCTTGGAAAACGTATCGAGATATATGCTAGTAGCGGTGGCCGAATGAACTGGAAGGTTGTCAAACAAGCCTCGCCAGGTAACTTGCAAGACGTAGAGGAAGAGCTTGGTGGGCAGTTCGAGTCTGCACCTATGATACTAGCCGTCAAGATTTCAACTAAAACTACCGAAGCAAGGAGCGTAGGCGTTTGCTTTGCTGACGCTAGCGTTCGAGAGCTCGGGGTGAGCGAGTTTCTCGACAATGACCTATACTCTAACTTCGAGGCTCTTCTTATCCAACTTGGAGTTAAGGAATGCCTGATCCAAATTGATAAGGCTGAGAAAGATAAAGACCCTGACTTAGCCAAGCTTAAGCAGATTATCGACAGCTGTGGAGTTGCTATAGCTGAAAGGCCGACTGGTGATTTTGGGACGAAAGATATCGAGCAAGATCTTGCCCGGTTGTTAAAGGATGAGAGATCCGCAACTCTGCTCCCACAAACTGATCTCAAGTTGGCAATGGGGTCCGCGGCAGCACTGATCAAATATCTTGCTGTCCTCCAAGACCCATCCAACTTTGGTCAGTACCAGCTCTACCAACATGATTTATCACATTTTATGAAACTCGATGCTGCCGCTCTCAAGGCCCTCAATCTAATGCCCGGCGCAAGGGATGGCGCTAAAACGATGAGTTTGTACGGATTGCTTAACCACTGCAAGACTCCTGTTGGTAGCCGACTATTGTCACAATGGTTAAAACAACCTTTAATGAATAGGGACGAAATCGAAAAGCGTCAGCAGTTAGTCGAGGCTTTTGTTAATGACACGGAACTGCGCCAAACCATGCAAGAGGAACATCTCAAGTCGGTACCGGACCTCTACCGGCTAGCCAAAAAGTTCCAACGAAACAAGGCAAATTTAGAAGACGTTGTCCGAGCCTACCAAGTCGTTATTCGCTTGCCCGGGTTTTTGGGAACGCTAGAGGGCGTAATGGACGAGAAGTACAAAGATCCATTGGACGAGGCGTATACTAACAAATTAAGGGAGCTTTCCGATAGTCTCGGAAAGCTCGCCGACATGGTGGAAACGACTGTCGATCTTGATGCCCTTGATAATCACGAGTTCATTATTAAGCCCGAGTTCGATGATAACTTGCGCATTGTGCGAAGAAAACTCGACAAGCTCAGATCAAATATGGATAGCGAATTCCGAAAAGCGGCAGATGATCTGAATCAGGAAGAAAACAAGAAGATATTCCTTGAGAACCACAAATCTCACGGTTGGTGCATGCGACTAACGAGAAACGAAGCTGGATGTATCCGCAACAATTCTCATTATCAGGAGTGTTCCACGCAGAAGAACGGCGTGTATTTCACCACAAGGGCGCTCCAATCATATCGTCGGGAGTTCGATCAACTATCTCAAACCTACGACAGAACACAACATGGTTTGGTGAACGAGGTCGTAAGTGTTGCTGCCTCTTACTGTCCAGTACTAGAGCAGCTCGCTGGCGTTTTAGCTCATCTGGATGTCATCGTATCTTTTGCGCACTGTTCAGTCCACGCACCCACATCTTATGTTCGTCCTACTATTCACCCCCGAGGGGAGGGATCTACAGTTCTAAAAGAGGCCCGTCATCCGTGTATGGAAATGCAAGATGACATCCAATTTATCACCAACGATGTTGAACTCCGCCGCGGCGAATCCTCTTTCTTAATCATCACGGGACCTAACATGGGCGGTAAATCAACGTACATTAGGCAGATTGGCGTTATTGCCTTGATGGCACAGATCGGGTGCTTCGTCCCGTGCACGGAGGCGGAGATCACCATCTTCGATTCCATACTCGCGCGTGTCGGTGCCAGCGATTCGCAACTCAAGGGTGTCTCGACATTCATGGCGGAGATGTTGGAGACGGCAAACATCCTCAAGTCAGCTACGGCCGAATCACTCATCATAATCGACGAGTTGGGCCGTGGTACGTCGACATACGACGGTTTCGGATTGGCCTGGGCCATCAGCGAGCATATCGTTAAAGAAATCGGCTGCTCCGCCATGTTTGCTACGCATTTCCACGAGCTAACAGCGCTCGCTGACCAACACCCGCAAGTCCGTAACCTGCATGTGACGGCGCATATATCGTCGAGCGGTCAGGGTGTCGATAAACGCGAGGTCACGCTGCTGTACAAGGTGGAACCTGGCATTTGCGACCAGTCGTTTGGTATCCACGTCGCGGAGCTGGTACGGTTCCCAGACAAGGTGGTGCGCATGGCGAAGCGCAAGGCGGACGAATTAGAAGACTTCACGGCCAAGCACGAGAATGCGCTGCAAAGCTACGATAAGGAAGACGTAGAAGAAGGAAGCGCTATGCTGAAGAAGGTGCTAGTTCGCTGGAAAGAAGAAGTCAAGGGCGGCAGCATGACGAAGGAGGAAATGGTTGGCCGTCTAAGAGAGCTAGTCAAGGAGGACAAAAAGCTCCTGGCGAATCCGTTTTTCACCGCCGTAAAGGCACTATGATGCTCGATAGGAGGAATGTAATGGCTTGTACTTGTTGGGAAATCATGACGGCTGGGCTCGGGTCGGCGTCCGGGATCGGGCGAGGGTAATTCAGGGACCTATAGATTGGCTTGCAGGTAGGTAGGCTGGATTTACTGGCGTCACATAGTCAGTTTCTAGCAGAGCTCGGGTAGATAAATATTAAATAATCGACTACCTAGTAATTGGTTTGTTCATGGGCGATTCCATATAGCATAAGGTTTTATGTCGCGGTTTCGGAGTAATATGATATATTGGCGCATCGCAGTCAAAGGTACTGGCCGTCAATTCCATCTACTCCGGATAATATTGACTTTTGTTAAATATGATAAATAGGTATGTATTTTGATTTCATTAGCGAGAGCGGGTGACAGCTAGTTAAGGAGACCAGCGAAAAAAAAACAAAAAAAAACAAAACAAAAAAACACCAAGATCCAACATTTCACCTAAACATCACATCCATCTATATACAAATAGGCGTAGTCTCTCCCACGCACCCTTGGAGTAGCGTCTTTTTTGATAATGTATATCCCTGACTCGCACAGCTACGTCTAACCTAGGACCTTGTCGGCCATGGAAACTAAATCATTGTCAATATTTATCATAAGAGATCGAATTATAGAGACATGTCTACTCACCGTTGGTTCCGGTGTTATCCGGCTCGACGTGGATGGACTTGACCTTGCCGTCCTCGACAACCAAGGCGTAGCGCTTGCCCCGCATGCCGCCGAAGATGGCCGGGGCGTCGAAGCCCAGGTCCAGGGCCTTGGTGAATTCGCCGGCCGGATCGGCTAGGAATCGGATCTACGTGGGAGATTAGCAACTAGAGGTATATATCATGTATACCTAGGTAGGTATGAATGGACTTACGCCAGATTCGTGTGTAGGATCAAGTTGGTCGGCCCATGCCTTCATGCTGCTAACAGTTAGCCAACCGCTCTCCGACTTATTTTCTCTCGGTCTTCCGTGTAAATTAGACGTATAAGCGTATAAGCGTATACGCGTATGATATACCATCCTCCTCATCCGCACCCAAATCACCCCCGGGCCAACAAAAAACCCCCCCAGAAAAACCCGCACGGGCAACTTACACAAAAGCATCGTTAACACTAACAACAAACACCCTGCCCGCGTCCCTCAGCTTCGGGCTCTGGATATAGCTCGGGACATGTTTCTCCGAGCACGCGCCGGAGAAGGCAGCGGGCACGCCAACAATGACTCCATTCGCCGTCGTGAATTCCTTCGCCAGGTTCACCTTGTTGCCGGGGGACCCTTCCTGCAAAACCTCGAGGTCGGGGATCGCGTCGCCGACTTTGACAAACGCCCGCGGCGTGCCGTGGAATTGCCGCGCCGCCGCCGCCGCCGCCGAGAATCGGATGGGAGAGGACGCGGGGGCGGACGACAGAGCGCTGGGCCCGCGGCGCAGGGCGAGCCGGAATGCCATTGTTGCTGGGTAGGAAGGGGAGGGATCTGATAGCTTAGCTTGGTCGTAGTGTAGCTGGGGTAGTAGCTATACGGAGTCTTTATCCTGCAGGGGATATGCGTAAGTAAGTAAATAAGTGCGTTTATTTCTAAATGCTTTGCTTTGCTTTGCCTTGCTTTGCTTGTGTCTTTTCTCGTCTATCCACGATCCCAACAAGAATCGGCGGGGTACAAACAAACAAACAAATAAGACCAGAAAAAAAAGGGACCGGTCTCGAGCTTAGGTACTTATTATAAACCTACCTATAATATAAATAATTGCAATAACGTATCGCGGCTAAGTGCGAAAGATGGAGAAAAAGAGTTGGCTGTCCGTGATATTGAAAAGGGAGAGAATGCCGGGTATTGTAGCGATATTGTAGCGGGTTATTCTACGCAAAAATATGCGCTAGAGTGCACACTAATAGACGCGGGAGCGGGAGCTATGACGTGAAGCTACATGCATTCTTTCTAATATCTAGGTAGGTCCATAGGTACTAAGTATGGACCTATCTATGTACCTCGCACAGTTTCCTCCGACGTCGGTCTCGCACGGTATCCGCCAGCTAAGAAATACCCCGTAGTCCATCTTTAAATTCCACCAATTCTGCCTAAAGTTACACTATATGCGCTTGCAATCTCGGTTTACACTGTGCTCGCTATATACCTAGCTACCTAACCTAGGTAGGTAGGTAGGTAGTAGTTACCACTTGGTACATAATGGCACCGGGCGATACTTCGCGGCGGCTATTATAGGCACATCTATATCTACGGGGAAGATCAACTCCCAAAGCAAATCAAAAGGCAAATATTCCATAACGAACAATCAAATGCCACCAACGTAGCCAGTTGATAAAATGCTATATTATCGTTCCAAGGACTCCCGCTCAAATGTAGATAGAGAGAATCCTTGGGGGGGATATATGTGTGCGTGTAATAAAGAGTCCATACTATGTAATATTTCTTGCTAATCGGGATGAGAGCCATAGACTGTATTTGGAATACATTCTTCGTGGAATTGAAAAATAACAAGTTAATTGGCAATAAAGCAATCGTAGCCCCGTTCCAAACTCCGGCCATGGTCACCCTCTATCTATCGATGCCCTTACACGCACGCACGCACGCACGCACACACGCACACACGCACATACGGTACAATTTATCCGCGAGAACTCGCCCCGCCCGCTCCCGGAGCACTGCTCTTTAGGTCCACGTTAAACGTCCATCGTCCTAAAAAGGGGGACAAAAAAAAAGAGGCGGTTAGTCAGCTGGTTCGAGGGCGGACCGTGTAGTTTAGAATCGGAGGTATTCCATCTTATGCTCACCATTAGCTAAGTTGTCTGCTGTATCCTCCAATAGAATAACCCTCCGGCGGTTACAGTATGCTGTCTTATCCATAATATCAACCTTGAGCTTAGGCGCCGATAGCTCCGAAATAGGCTTTTCGAACATCTCTGATAACGCTTCGACCGCAAGTTCAAGATCCTTTTGGTTGTCCTCGAAGATCTCCGTTAAGTTGTTCCGAGCCAGGTAGAAGGCGAACGCATAAGTCCACTTCAGGGTTTGGCGACATGTTTGCAACGCCTGCGCCGCCGAGTTCAAGTATTGAACTTCGATCCACGACATGCCCGATGCAGTCTGCAATTGTACCATCTTCCTCTCCGTTTTCTGGTAAGCATCCCTGTCTAGACGTGCCGACTGCTCGTGGTTCGCGTATCGGTTATAGTAATGCAAGTACCTCTCTAGAGATACTCGTGATCGTGCTTGGGCGTCGCGAGCCTCCGTACCGCTCTTCTCTTCGAATCGGTTGCAATTATACCAACTGGTGCCATGTTCTGACCATAAACCCATGCACATCCAGCAAAATTCGTGCTTACATTTGCGGCATGTCATGTGGTTACAACCCCCATTCTTCTCAATCGTAGAGTTACACTTGGGACATTCCTTGGTGTTGGCGGATATCCAATTCGCAGTCTCGCTATCATCTGCGCACTTCTTAAGCCACCTTTTAACAAGTTCGCATGGTGCTGGCTGATGGTCACTCAGTATGCAGCCGAAACAAAATCTGTTGCCACAGGCACAAGCAACCGTCGGAACAACTTTGTCCAAGTCCTTTTTCTTGATGCCGCACTCGACAGCGTTCTCGCAGTCGGGAGCGGGGCACCACTTAAGAGAGTCCCTATCCTCAACATATGTACGATTAAGCAGCTCCTGGTATCGACCGGCTAGTTCCGTTGTGACTAACAAATCTAGGGATCGAGCGTCGATAATACGATGGCAGCCCTCGGCAGGACATTGGATACGGGCGGCCTCGCCTTCTTCGCGGATCTTCTGTGTCAGATAGTGTCGATAACAGTCGACGCAGTAGCGGTGGCCGCACTTCATAGCGAAACTAAGAAGTCCCTCTTCATCTTCGCAACATATATCACAAGCAAAACCCGGTATGACTTCCAGTCTGGGCGGGGCGGAGGAACTGGGACCTAGACCGGCTGCCTCCAGAACTTTGACTGGGTTATCCATATAATCCTCGATTAAGCGTTCTTTATTCCATCGGAAGTGACGCAGTAGGATAGCAGCGTCTTCCTTCCCCATTTCCAAAATCATGTTAACCTCGTCAATCATTTCTTCTTGCTGGTGTTCAATATCGTATGGCGTGTATACTTTGTAACCAACGTCAAACGACACGCCCTTCTTCTTATGGGACTTTTGCGAAGGGATTCCGGGAATGTCGTCGGGTTCATCATCGAATACATCGAAGTCTAATATGTAAAAATGTTAGTCGTCGGTGATTGTACGTTAAGGATCACGTTCGGAAAGCGACACGATAAGAAACAGTGTAAGACATACCCTCGGCACCCGATAAGTCATCATTGTCGGTGTCGTCTTGCATGATGTCATCTCCACTAGAAATAGTCGAGACGAAATCCTCATCCGAATCCATGCCGGTGATCGGAGTTTGGGGTTCTGTGTCCGCAGCAGCTACTGAGGCGAGGATTCGTTTAGCAGGAAGGGTTTCGGAAGTTTCCGAAGAGATCTTCGCCTCAGCGGCTTTCCGCTTCCTCGTTGTTGGAGGAATCTTGTCGGTTTGTGATGTTGGCTTTGGAATGCTCGCCGCCGACGAGCCTCGGGGGTTGAATATTGAAGGCTGCTCAAAAGCACGACGTACAACGGTAGAAAGAGGTTACTAGTACTCGGCCCTTCTCGAGAATTCGGATAATGAGGAACGGCCCGCGCGTCGACGTTTGCTTATTCAGGTACCGTTTACAGTCGTCCGTTTACGAGTTTGCAGGTCAGACAAGCAGACGCTAATAAGTGGTAGTTCAATCTAGACGGAGAAATGTAAGCATAAATTAAAAATTAGATGAAAAGAGCGATGACAAAAAGACAGGAAAACAAATAAAACCGACAGAAAAAGAAAGAAAGGCAGGGCAAGGCAGCGGACGTTGTAACAGCGTAGCGAGGAGGTGACCTAGTCAGCTGAATAGGATGATGGATAGGAGGGGTTCATATAGATTGATTCGGTTGGAACGACTAGTATGACCAGAATCCGGAATGCAAAGATTGAATTTTGTATGCGACCTGACGTGAGAATACGTACAGAGTGCTTCGGTCGTAAAATAGAAGCCGGACGGGGGAATCTCTTCGTTGTACCTTTTTCAACTGATGAAGTAACGAGAGTGACGAACACTAAAAGGTTTAAATGTTGAGCCGAAGTTGAAGTGCCATAAAATCGGGTTCGGAATGTAGAATTAAGGTAAGTGCGTGTAATAAGCGTCCCTTAAGGGCGTCCAGGGTGTCCAGGGTGTCCAGGGCGTCCCAGGCGTCTAACCTAAGCATTAAGCGTAAAGCGTTAAGCGTTGGCACCGTTGCAGTTGCACGTTCTACATAGTAAGTAAGTTGGTGGCAGGTTGGCAGCTGCTGCTGGCTGCTGCTGGCCGATGCCCGTTGCTGGTTTGTTCTAATAAGTCGCCATCGGTGGGTCAGAGTCGCACTGCTTTTTAGGTACACTTGCCTGTTAGCCTGCCCGCCAGCCCGCCCGCCAGCGTAGGTAAGCAAGGGTTTGGAAGTTCGACATATTAGTCAACCTACAACGCCGGCAGTCGCGGGTTTCTGACGCAACTCGCAGCCAGCGCTGGTCCCACATATGTTGGACGCGCTAGGTACCTAGGTACCTATGTACACTATATAGATACTTGGCCTCAGGTAGTCCACTCTTCCATCCCTGCCAGCTGGTCCGCCTTCGCGCCTTTCATGTCAGGAATAGAGTAATATGCCCGTTATTTACTTACCTCGATTATGAAAACCAAAAATTGCCCTACCAGTATTAAGAGCACTATCACGTGATTAAACCGGCTTCAAAAAGGAAGCCAAATGAGGTGATATTTGATAAAATAGTAACAAACCCAAATAGTGAATGGGATTGATTCGAACAAAGGACTTATAACATTTCCAACCCCAATAACCAAATCAATCTCATTCGCTATTTGAGTCACATTTGTCAATCGTACAAGCAGAATTGTTTACTTTAGGTTTTACTTTATTTACTTGTCTGTCTTGAGGAGCCGCATTTGGAGCTATCTAGTGCTAATCAAATAATCTACGCCGAAACACCTTTGCTTAATCGTTGTGTGGCCGGCCCCCGAAACTCCGTCGCTATGCTGCCCGTTTAACCGTCTTCCGCCTTTGAGTTCCTAACGGACTGGCAAAAAAAAAAAAAATACCATGAAGTAGGCATCACTTTTAAGCAAAGAGAAATCTTGACAAATCCATCCGCCCACTTCCAACCCTACCCTTAGCCGAGCCCAAATTCTCCTGTTCATCCAAAGTCTCCTCATTCTCGCTTTCGGGAATTATTAAGTCTTCGCTGCCAATAGGCCTGTGCAGCGCCTCCACCTCTTCCAAGTCGACGGGGGGTAATGGAACGAACGCTGGGTTAATAGGCATAGAGTCTATACTCTGTCGACCTAAACTAGAACGCTTCGTCGGTCGTGGGGCCACGAAGGTAGGCGTGGATGGCTGGCTACCACGCCCAAGAGCCTTTATACCAAGTCGTTGAAGGGGAGTCGCCGGCGTCGTCTTACCAGTTGATAGCTGCACGGATGAAAATGTTGACGATACAACAGACGTAGCGGGAGTAAGGCTGGTAAGTGAAGATCGGCCGGAGGAAGAGATAGAAGTACTCCGTCTATCCGATTGGCCTTGTATATAGCTAAAACGCTTGGTAATGCTAGGGGTGTTTGGAAGATTATCCTGTGCTAGGGCCACGGGTTCATCGGCATTATCCTCGATATATGACTCGTCATCCTTAGATATTTCAGCATTGGTCTGTGCTGATTGCGACTCCTGATAAACCAGAACTTCCTTTTGGCCCTTCTGCGATGAACCCCATCCACCAAAATCTGGAAGATCTTTCAGAGCTTCCTCGATGGAATCATCTGACATTAAATAGCCCTCTGTTTTCTTACTGCCTACGCTCTTGACATTGCTTTGTGGGAAGAATTTACTTCTTTGCTTTCCGGGACTGAGCCCCGAACCAGCATCGTCGCATAAACGTGCCTTCTTCGGCGGCCGGGCAGGATGAGCAGCTCCAGTGCTCTCTAGGTTACTCGAAACATTGATTCTTGGCCCAGTAGTCTGGCGTCGCGACCCAGAGGCCAAATTACGACCCCCATTGCCTAGCAAATTGGTTACCGGTTCTGTTCGACGTCGAAGAGCGCGAGATGCATTTTCAGGTTGTGCAATATACGTGCGCGAAGTAGCAGATGTAGAAGGACCAGGCTCATCTAGATATGGCCTCGGGAGCGGATATATAATCGGTCGGTTGCCGTTCTCGGTCATGCTAGCAAGACGTGTAGGGTCCACAGAGAAGCAGTTCGGCTCCATTTCACCTAAAGGAATTCGGCGATGACCCTTGAAATAGGAATCAATTGGCTTTCCGGTAGGTTCTCTAACGGTGCGGGTTTGAGGCATGTTGCGAGCACTTCCTGACGCAGTGCGTTTTCTCGGCGAAGGTAGAGTTTGAAGCACAATGGTCTGTTTAGTAATTGGATTTATATCTCCGGCGGCGATCCCTCTAGCGGTGTCTGGCTCGATGAAAGGCCCAATAAATGGGAGCTCGTCTATCTTGACATCGGGACTAATTTGTGTAAAGTTGACAAGCTTGTTTGCCTTGGGACAGAAAACCCATTGATGAAGAAAAGTCTGCTCAGCTTGGTGGAACAGTTTTAAATAATCGGTTGGAACCCGGTATTTGCCGTCAAATTGCAGCATTCGAACCACTTTCTCGGGTGTTTTATGCTTTCGTATCATCCTATGAGCGGTCTTTAGTCCTAAGCTGTTGATACTATCCAGATAATCGCAGCCACTCAGGATAGCCATTTGTCGAAATTGGGCGTCCGTCCAACCTGTTAGGGAGACCTCACGACAAGCACAAAAATCTCTGCGGTTAATCTCGATACACTGACCATGCTGATCTAGTTTAGTCAATAGTCGCTTGGCCCCAAAAACCAACAAGTCTGAATCTTCGGAGAGAATGCCACTTATATGACCCTCACGTTCCAGGTACACCAGTTGCGGGTCGGCTTCGTAAGGCGCAACTACGTAAGGTACGTCGGCTTTCTTTAGTTCTTCAATCAAATGGCGGGCCATCTCGGGAGTGATATCGACAGCTTTCTGAAGTTCGGCATGTGCCTGAGAGGGTTTGCCGGCCTTTAGAAGCTCCAGGCCTGCCTTCCTGCATTCCTCTCGACGCTTTTCGCGAGACGCTTCAGTTGTGGCCTTGCTGGGTAGAAAGCCGCCGTCAAAAACCATGTAGGGTGTGATACCGAAATGTTTGAGCATCCTAACCCGGTTCATAGCAAAGTCTACATACCTAATAAAATTGTAAGAGGTATACTCAGACAGACTTTAACCATTGATACTTACTTTCGTGTTGGTTTACCTTGGGCAAGTTCAATGGCACACGGCACGGCACCTCGATGTAGCCAACCATAGGCGTCCACGCCAATGGTCTCGCCGTCATACTTTCTTAATTCCGTTGGTCGTTGTATCGATTTAAGTAATGGAAGCAGACCTACAAAAGTGAGTTTTATTGCCTTTTGAATTTGCTCGAATAAGACCGTTATATATAAGACGTACCTTGAATACCCATTTCGAAGAGCAAGATAGAAGGCTCTCTCCTCCTACGCCGGGACAAGGACTGTAAATATCTATAACGTCTCTGTGGCCATCCAGAAAAGAAATTGACGTCACAAGTCCCAGGTGGTGATAAATCCAACCCTTTTATTTAGCAAGGGCTCGGGAGCAAATATAGGCTTTGCTCTGAGTCAATGAGACGTCTTGGGTCCTTGGTTGTGGTTGGCAACGGATGTAAACAATCCTAGAATAACATTCTATTAGGACAGGCCAAAGCTTTAAGAACCAAGTTTAACCGAATGCTATAGCATGAATAGAAAAGAGTAGGAGTATTTGAGGAGATTTAGTTGTCGGATTAATGTTTAAAGAGGTTCTGGAACTTTATGTAGGTTAGTAAAGGAAAATTGGACGCGTTGAAATGGTAAAAACGGATCCTCGACTTCAAGGCAATTCCAACCCTTCTGCAGCTGCGGCTCAAGGAAATATTCAATAAAAGAGTGAACCGCGTCGCGGAGCCCTACACCGCGATTTCCTAAGTTCACCTAGCGCTCCGTGCGGGTCGAAAGAGCAACGTGGGTCCAACCAATGGGGCTTGTACTTGCAACGTACGCTAACTACAAATTCCCTAGCGTAGTAATACGAGAAGTAAAATTTACTTGAAGAAAGCTAATGTGGTGCTTTGAGTCAAACCGTGTACATACCGTAGGATAGGTATTGGCTACAAGAGGCTTAACCTACGCGGATCAGGGATCTCATGTACCTTAACCTTACCTAAGAGACCCCTGGTAGTCAAACCACTTTATCCATTTCTGGAAGTCGACTTTTTAGCCCCACTTTGTTCTTTTCGAATGAACGAAAATCTCGAAAATGAAAATACACTCTTCTTATCAAACATTTAACATATCGCACAGACTCCTTTGCAGTCTTTGTTACTTGCAATTTCCCCTCCTCAGCCTCTTCACGACACATCAATCACATGCCGAATCTCCACAATGCCTAAGACGTTTGAGAGAACCCGCAAGGCCATTGCGAAAAAGAAGGGGGCTGTCGATTCTCTTCATCAATACTCGCGTGATTCTAAAAGGTTACATAGAGCCCAGGTTCGTGATGAAAAACTGGAGAAAATTGCAGCCTCGAGAAAGAAAAATGACAAACCTTACCGTATGTTGGGTTGCCGGGGTTTTTTTTTGGTTTTTTTTATCTTCCCTTTCGGATTGAGTACCAGAGCTAGAAAACTAACATAGTCAAATAATAATAGTCGAACGGGCTACCTTTTTTCAAGAGGCTCTAAGACAAAACGAGAGCCAACCCCTACAGACGGATGTTATCCACGAACTTATCAAAACGTTAGTTTCCGTAAAGTAACCGCAATTATAACCATCTCCAAGAGACTAACTTTGATCGTAGATTTGTACACCAATATGATGAAGAACTAAACGAAATAAAGAAGGCCCGGCGACCTGGGCGTCCCGCCAGTGCCAAGGAAGATTTACTGAAAGTTAAAGTCGATAAGCTTCAGAAGGAGTACCAGAATGGTTTTTGTCAGTATCCCATCAGCATCATTACAAATACTCGACATCCGTCTAACAAGCCCTGGGTTACAGTAATTCCGGTGCTTGACACCGAAGAAAACGCTATGCTACTAAGCCGGTGGGAAGGCTCCTGGTCCTACCTTACTACTCTCAAGTGGGTCAGAATATCATCTACTGGCACTGTTCAACCTTCCAGTTTTCCTCCAAGAGGCGAGCATTGAGAGGATCCCCCACCTACCACGTGCTTGATGTTCTCAGCTCGAAGATGGCGTATGTATGTAACAAGCCAGCGATGCGTATCCTCGGTTGATGTTTCTATGTCCATCGTAGATCAGGCGGGGCCTTACCTACGGACGTAGGGAGTTTCTGGAACCAGAAAGGGAGTGGTCCTAGTTTTACCGCTGATTCGCAAACACACGGTTACGTACAGCCTTGACACGCACCAATCTGCAAACTCCGCAACCAGCCACAAATGCCGGCAGTCGTCCGGAACCTTTTTGCCGGAAAATAATGCGTCTGGGTTAGATGATATCGAACAGTTTTAAGCCGAGTGTGTTTATTCTAGACCTACCATGGCAATTCAGCATTGGCATTATCAGAAAGTCTCCTTGCACCTCTAGGCCAAGCGGATCATGCACTTCTCAAATTATAGATAGTATACCTAACCGTACCTACCTAGGTAACTAAGCGCGAGTGCCACTACAGGTATGGGATCGCGATCGTTTGCACCAGAGATACACGTTTGCAGCACTCTTTTAGACTATCTCGTTGCACGTATAAGGGAAGCGGGTAGCCGAACGGTCGTGGGATGCCGGTTGCTACTGTCAACTGCACCCCGGATCCGACGGGTTCGAAGCCGGAAGTCCTCAGTTTCTCTCAGTCTACCGATCTCTTGGGCTATCTTCATAATAAATCATATCGCCCTTGCTCGCAGCCAATAAATGTGTGACATTTCACAATCTGTCTCTATACAATCGTCCTCATACGGCTACTTACTCGGTGCATTGTCCTCTCCGAATTTATAATATTTAAGATGAGCTCTATGGCTGGTAGTACGCCCTTTAAACCAAACGATTATCTATCCCAGGCTGGAACCCTCGAGACGATTGGCCCAGTCGACCTCTCAAGTAATGGGCGTAGATGAGTAGAGCCTGTCTTTCTCGCTCTCTTAGCTACCCGATTGGTCCGGCTAGAAAGACGACAGCTAGAAATTTGAGGTAGGTCATACGTTGCAGAAAGCACGGCAGAGAAAAGCAACAAATGTTGTTTGAGGTGTAGGATGCGAGCTGTTAGCAATATAAGTTGAAGCATAGCGTACTCCAATATGGAAGGAAAATGCCATCGAGCTCCGCTCTATACGACAAGCCTACTAAAAAATTAAATCTCAAATCACCAAAACTTGCTTCTTCGCATTATCTCAGTATGTACTCCTATTTTCAGAGTTAGTTGGCAATACTGACGTCGAGCTAGAGATGTGCCAATACATTACACATTCGAGGACTTGCTACTTATGCGGCCGTGAAGAAATCGTTCTGATTTCGGAGAAATCTTGCACGATTGCTGCCTCAAGGGGTGTATTCGGGAGTTGTGGACGCGATGTCAGCAATAAATCAAACAGAACTCGGTATCAGTGTTGGAAATGTAAAGAGGAATCCGACTTGGCTTCGCGAACGCAGACTGTGCATGCCACGGCACCCTAAGATCTATAAGTAGGAGAAGACAAATAAGGGCATAATTCAACCATGAATTCTCCATCCGCTTACTTCCAACTTTGGCGTGAGACTTGTGGGATTCTAACTCCCTATAGACTTGATTATTCACAAGCACCGTAGACGCTATATTTCTAAATTATTTTATCCATTGCACCAGCCTTGGAAAAGTGGGTGGGTAGAGTCCCGCAGTTTCTAACAAAACTCGAGCATGTCCAAGATCTATTAATCTATGTTCCGCGTAGGTTTCTTAGTTAGGCGACTAATCTTAGATTGAAGCTATATTGACTCGGGGACTCGGCGTACGCAACGTGGAAGGCCAGGGAAAGAACAGGATACGGGAGGAGGGAGGAGGGAGGAGAGGTAAGACTCAAATAGTAAACCTTGAGAAGTACATTCAGACCTAATAAGAGGCGGGTGGTATCTTACGCATAAAAGAAATAAAATAAAAGGATTTGATAAAAAGCTCATCCCCGGATTTGAACCCCCCTTTCGAGGGGAGCCCGTTGCCCGAGACCTACGTACCTAGGTAGGCAGGTACACCAAAACTATTATATAATATGATTGATCAGGGACCATCACCATCTACATTGCCTACCTTTATAGAGGCGGATTCATTATTACTTGGTTCAGGGGTTGACTACGATGTACCTACCTGTTTCCCCCTGAGCCGTGTATATACCTTATACCCATTATAGCATGTTTGTTTTATATAATATTCATCAATCGGGTTATCGTAGACTTAGGTACTATGTACATGTCGCCAACAAGCAGCGACCCACTACGATAGCTTTTAAACCCCTGTTCCTGATCTGTGCGGGGCTAAAGCTCGGGTCTCTTTTATCGCCATCGTCAAATAAAAATTTTGGAGCTTCTAGAACCAAAAATTTATTCAATATCAAAGCTGCTCCTCCCCCCCTTCCCTCTTCCCCCATCCAAAAGTCGCAAACCATCACGACTGAAAAAGAAAAGAGAAAATTTTGTAAAATTTACATCTGCGTCGCTATTTCTTCCCTCGTACATATTTGATTCTATTCAACAAAACCTCGGTCAAAATGATGTCTCTTCGAGCTGTTGCGCGCTCAGCGCCTCGCACTCTTACCCGTCTCAGCTCTACTACTCTCAGATCATCGAGATTAGCTCAACCGAGCTCCCTTCTCAAGTCGACATGGGCACCTCTCAGATCATCTCAGTTCACCTCCTCGTTTTCCACATCGCAATTCAGACAAGCGCCTGCAGCTGAGGTGGACGAGGAGCTATCGGTTAAGCTCGAGAGCGAACTCGAGTTCGAAAACGAGATGAAGGAAGACCTACAGCTTCCCGCAAGCGTTAAAGACTTCCTGGAAAACAGCCCCTTCGAGCTCAAGGATCAGCCTGGCAAGGAGGACGTTACCCTAGTCCGCAAGTTTGGAAACGAAACGTGAGTCGCAGTTAATAATATCGAGTTGCACCTTTACAAGTTTTGCTAACATCCCCCGCTTCAGCATTACCGTCACCTTCTCCATCTCTGACCTCGCCAACTACGAACCCGATGACGTCTTCAACGAGGAATCCGTGCTCGGTGACGAAGACGTCGAGTCTCCTGAAGGCCGCCGCGCATCGCAAGCCGAAGCCGACGCTGAAGGCGAGGAGGGTCTCGAAGACGAGCTTGACGGCACCGATTCGCCCGTGCCCTGCCGACTGAACGTCGTGGTCGAGAAGCCCGGCAAGGGCGCTCTTAACATCGAGGCTATGGCGCAAGACGGCCAGATCATCGTCGAGAACTTCTACTACTTCAAGGACCCCAAGCTCGCTCACGGCGAGACCGCCGAGGTCGCCCACGCCGCCCAGGACGTCTACCCCGGCCCGCCGTTCGGCAGCCTCGACGAGGACCTCCAGATCCTCATGGAGCGCTACCTCGAGGAGCGCGGCATCACGCAGGCCCTTGCCGTCTTCGTCCCCGACTACATGGACATCAAGGAGCAGCGCGAGTACCAGACTTGGCTAAAGGACGTCAAGGACTTCATCGACGCTTAGAGGGTTGGCGCGGTTGGGTTAGGTATAAGGAAAAAAGGGGGTAGATAGTTGGATGGACGAGTAGGACTCAAGGAGGGGAAAATGAACTACGCCTCTGATGTATTATGAAAAACCAACTCCACATGTATACTAAGAAATGACGGCTTTTAAGGAATCTCCGTAGAGGAGGATCATGTCTCAGGAATGAAAAAAAATTTGCTGTATCCCTTGGTTTTCGGATTAATCTCCCCGTGTGTTGTCTTGATCGAGTTCCTTCTTAGTACTTGGGACGTAATTGTCTATTGGATGCTCAAGTTTTGATGGCGAGAGTCGCCACATCGCCTTGCTTGGACCCACGACAAAAAGACGCTATTAAAGAAAGAGGCGAGTTTAGAATAGCGCCAGCTAGTTAACATCGCCGGGTTTGCTCGCGCTCCCACAATACTCATCGTGGCGATAACTACCAACTTGTATACCGTGATACACAATGGCAAGTGGTATTTAATATAGCGGTACTAATATGTAGAAGAAGTCTTCCATGCGCTTACACAACTCCTTCAGTAACTAGGTTACCTGAATAAAGGCGTCATATTTTGGAATATGTCATCAATTAACAAACCCATCTACTAATAACGAAACAGACTCGAGGTGCAACACCATCGAATAGCAACCCTGTTAAGACATATTTTCTTTCTCCTATGCCTACGAGAATTCTCATTCATAGGAGGAGGAATAGGGCCAAGATAAGCAGCTCGTGGTATTTACCCGGTAACCTAGGACGTAGCCCCAAAGCCAAGGTCCTATCCAAGAGCATGACTTCTGCGGCCCGGCCCGACATACTCTTCCTAACCAGCTCCAGCCCAAGTACGACTGACTGTCTATACCACACTCTACGACGGGGGAACTTAATACCTCCCCCCTTCGAACCTAGACTAACCCAGGCTCCGGCAGAATACGGCTAAGCACCAAAATAACCTGCTCAATATCGACGCAATACCGTCGCGTCGTATCCTCTACGGGGGCACTTACTATAAGCATGTGCGTACGGATCCCAGCTATCCCTTTTACGAGACGCAAATTAAACCACCCACGCTTATTGGGTACGAGTTCACGTTCTACCTGCGTAGGAGCTATGTGGACACGCGGAAATATCGGCCATGAGTCAATTTTCCAGCCCGAAGAAGCCGTAGGAATGAGATTTTGATGTCCGAGCGAAATTTGATACTAGCGTACAGCAGAAAGGCAAGGTAGAAAGAAGTAAGCCCACCCGGTCCGCGAGCCCCAAGAGCTCGCGACGGCCGGTAAAACCCCACGATTTCCTTCCCTCCTATCGACCAGTACACGGCGTCATTCCCAACTGCCTACGTAGGATAGAGTAGACGGGAATATTGAGCCCCGAGACAAGCTGGCGAGCCCCTTAGGACTGCTCGACGGTAATAGCGGCAGAGCCGCTGCTCTGGTATCCCTCGGTGGCGAGGATCTGGTAGTTGTGGGTACCAAGCTGGAGGCCGGCCTTCTCCCAGGCGTCGAAGTGGTTCTTAAGGGTGACAGAGCCGCCGACGCGCTTCTGCTGGCGCACGGACCAGAACTGGTAGAAGGTCGAGGTGCCGTCGATGGACGGCTGGTTGACGCGCTGCGTGCGGTACACGTCGTACGTGCTGCCGTCGCTCTCCACCGAGCCTAGCTTCTGCGCACCGCTCGACGGGTTGTACGTTCCGAACGACTCCACCACGTAGTACTCGATCAGCGGGTTTCGCGTCCAGCCGTACACGGACAGGTAGCTGTTGACGTTGGCGCCGTTCCACGTGCCGTTGTACGTGATCACGCGGGTCGCGCCCGGGTTCCATCCCTTGCCGGCCACGAAGTTGCCTACGTTCTGCCATGTCACGTCGTACGAGCCGGCCGGGCCGTTGTTGTACGTCACCTGGCCAGCACCGTCGGTCCAGAACGAGTAGAAGAAACCGTTGTTGGTACCGGTGCCGGCGGGGGTTGACCGGGTGATGAGGTCGAGAGGGGAGGCGATGGCCCCGGCAACAGCCGTGAGGGCAACGAAGATAGATGAACCAAGCATATTGTCGAGCAGCTTTGGTGAGCGGATGACTTTACTGATGAAGTTTGTCTTTTTCTAGGCTCTTGCTGAAGAAGAAGAAGAAAAAAAAAGAAGCTTCTTCAGGGTCTATGATCGCCGCGGCGGGACGAGATTGTTTATATACTTGGCGGGCTAGGTTATATTGGTCCCGCGGTCGCTTTAGCCAATAGCCTCCTTGTGGAAAAGGGGAATCGCGAGTCCGTTCCTGGTACCCGAGAAGATGGATGAGTTGGGATTAGAATTAGCATGTTTGCGGCGATCATCGTGGGGAAGCAATTCTGCCGGCAGCACCCAACTTGGAGAACCGGGGTTGCTATATTGACGTGATGGAACGCTAACAGATTTTGCCGGCGGATAATTGTAGCTTATCCTGGACAGGCCCCCTGACGGCGTTGCATGATTGTAGTTTCATGTTATGCTATTTACGCGGCGCCACGATCTAGGCGTCCGATGAGAAGCCTGGTTGGTCCTTGCGGCTCCCAATACCAATATAATTCTATCTGTATGTGGCAATACGCTTTTTGCCGGTTTCTCGCTAAGCGGGCCATATCCTCCCATTGGGGCCGCCGCGACGATGGCGATAGAGCTGACGACGAAAGCATCAACGCTGAGGTCAACGACAAGAAGTAGATAGCGGGCGCGAACGCGAAACCTCCGGTGTAGCAGTATAGCACGCGCAATGCGAAATCCCACCTAGAGCGTCTATGGCCGTGGGGCCTCGATCAGAACCAACCCCTCTTCATCTATCTTCATGGTGTGATCATGCCATACAAAGACCATACGATAGTAATGAGCCTTACCGACCGAAGAATTCCATAATGACGCGATGAAGTGTCAAAATGAGAACTTCTTCTAGCCTTTGGGGTCTATCAACATAGGTACTCATCCCAATTCTGAACCCAAATGTTTTCCACTTAGCACAACGAGTATATTTCAATCCGATGCGATTCCCCGGACTATTATTGAGTCCTTCGTCCTCGAGTAGACCATGTCTGATAACAGCAACACGAGGAAATTGCATGCCATTATGGATATGCCATTGCTTGGCCGAATTGACAATGTCAGAACAGGCAATGCGGCACAATAGTCTCCCTTGGCAACTTGCTAACTGGAACTTTCGGGATATGATAATCGTCTTGGTCCTTGGATAAAGCCGCTTACTAACTGGAATGCCTCAATCTTCAGACATGTCGCCAAAGATAATCTAGCATACCTGTTCTTATGATGCGCAGGATGGTGATAACCATGCCACTAAAGAACATACCTAGCACTTTGGCAAATACGCAAGACGAGCGGGTCGAAGTTTACCTCCGTCAAAACTCCGACTCCTCGCTCACGAATAAGTTCCCACACAGCGCCGTTGAGGAGATAAATATCTGAAGACAGCGCTAGTAATTGGGGCGATGGAGACACTTCAGGTTTAAGGCAACATGGCCTTTGCTTGAACTAGTTCGCTTCTATCATCCTTGAAGAAGCTGGGGGGCATCGCACTAGCCGAACCGTGGGGGTACGGCGTTGACGATACGAGGAACAATACGCGACGACGAGAAACCGGGACCGGAAGCGGGACCGAGAACGGCGTGGCGAAGAGAGAACGTCGCACATGCAACTCCTCGAAACACACCGCATGATATCACACTTAGATAAGGGTAAAAGCTGCAATGTATCATCATCATCATCATCATCATCATAGATCTATACGCGCGGCTGGCCGGGGACCGGGTGGGTGATCCTAGGGTTGAGCTCAGCTGGAAAAAGTTCTCTTCGAAGGTTATCTCCAGCTCAAGTAAAGATGGACCAAATCTGGAGTATCTCTGGAAACCGGACGTTCGAGAACTCCCCAAGCTAGATCATTGGGACCCCCTGCAAGTTATCATACCGCCAGCTGATGCGCCGTGACCAGCAACGAGCAGCGACAAGGCAGCGACAAGGCAGCGGTGAGAGGGAACATCACAGTTTAAATTGCGGTAGAAGCAGATTACTAAACATGGTGATAGATAGGCCCCCTATGTAATCTGGATGGTATGGGATGTATGTACGGCACATGTCGTGCGACGTGATATAAGTGGCAAAGCATATTCTTGACTGAAATTGAAGGTGGTCCGGTACCAGGGGACCCGGCGAGCTTCGTAAAAGAGAAGGGGATAGATCCCGGATCGGGTTTCGCACCCACGTGGATGCGAATAAGCAACGAATTAGAGCCCAATTCCATAAGAGGAATTGTGACCGAAATAACTCGTCAAGTGATGTTGTCGTCGGCAGTCTAAAAGCCATAAGGCGCCACAGAAATAATAGTAGCGCGAAATATAATGACACAACCGATATTGTTCGTATCACGATGTTCCTTTGACGAATAGGATTCCTGCCGATAGAGTACCACTGCTTTTCGACGGCCCCCCCAGAGTCCACAGTCCACAGTCCACAATCCACAGGCCGGGGCTGTCATGGAAATGGTAAAAAGAATAAAAAGTAAAAAGTAAAACGTCTCGATATATATGAAGTACGTAAGTGATGCATTGTCTCTTAATTTGATTTAATATAGGTTGAATATCTCTCTTCTGCAGAAACCCGGTAAAAGCAGTTGCCAATGAAACTGTGATTCCGGTACTATGAGTAGTACCGCATGAGGACGCAATAATTTTCGTCGCGTTGATACCTTGCCAGGGCGTAATTATGATCGCAATCCGAACATCGCTGTCGTACAAGACTCCCACCGTCTCTTCAGAGAATAAAAAAAATAAAAAATAAAAATAAAAATAAAATAAAAACAAAAGACTGCGTTATTTTGGACTTTATTTTATTTTTCTTTCCTCTTTTCTTTCAGTACACCATGTTCAAGTCGGGTTCGGTTAAGGGCTTGGGCTGAGATCCGGGATGTCCTCCACTCATATGCGTAGATGTGCGGTCACCGCTGCACCTTAGGGAACTGTTATGTCATCGGAACAGCGTGGTTTGGTGAGATTTTCTGTGCCGCAAAGCAACAGCTTCTGCAGCAGACGTCTGGGTTTCTTTCGTTTTTCGAAACCCAACGTGTACGTATTGTACATAACCGTCATTTTCGATCGTCCGATCGGGTGGACCAAACTATGCCGTTTCCTTTACTTTGCTTTCTTCTAGCCATCGTTCTGGAACGATGGAAGTGATAATCGAATAGACGATTCAGAAAGCGGCTGAAACCTTGCGATCCCATCCAGTCTCGTGATTTTTTCATAGGGCTGTCAGAAGTACGTACAGTAAAGTAGATCGATTGATCGCCATTGCTCACAGTCTGACAGAAAATGGTCAGAATAAAAACGATGCTACCCACCACCGTCAAACCATCACCACCACTTCGGTGTTCCCTTCACGCCAAAGTATTATCGCTAATACCCACTATACCATTGACGAATATTAGGCTATTCCGTGTCCTTGAGCCTCCTTTCCCCGTCGCTTTCTAAATACCTTATTAAATGCAACGGCCCGGGCCGTTACGGGCGGACTAAACCCTTCGATTAAGTATATAGTGTATCTACCCGGACGTCGTGAATCTTGTTTCATTTGTAGGAGTTTCCATCAGGTAATGTATGTACCTATCGGCACATCTTGGCGCCGAGAGAGCGAGAAGGGGGGGGCCTGGCTCCGGATATGGCTCGGAAGTTCCGCGGTTTGCTGCCCCTCTATCCTGGAAGTTTGGTACAGCCGGGAATAGAGAAAAGCAAAGTCCTGTCGTGCACGAGGCTAGTAGATTGAGGTGACATGTCATTCAGGAGCAGGGGTGAAAGGGAAAGCCTGACGAGAACCGGTTGTGCCAGACCTCGGATACAGCAACCGACAGGGTGACAACCAATACCCAACCGCCACGGAAATGAGAAGTGAGTAGATCATCGAGGAACAGGGATCAAGGCATTAGATAATTACATTATAGCGGTTGCAGCCTCATCATTATTCAACCTATGATCCTATCAACCCACCTCGTCCACCCAACGTCGGCGCATAACAGCCTCATCGAATCAACAGGTAAGCTCACAAAGAGTTCTTGCTTCATCGAGTCCGCCTTGGCCGGGAGTATCAAAGCTGTACCAAGGTTCCATGAGCCGTGAGCCCTCCTAATTGCATCCGCCCTAGCTACGGGCACTCCAGGTATGTTCCATTCGACGTCCGCGCCGAAATGCCGCCATGTATTAAACGCCAACGTTTCGGGCATTCGTGGGTCATAATTTACTCCTACCAGGCGTGGGTCGGGCACTTCGCATAGCATGGCGAGGCGCCGGCTGACGTATTCCTGGTCGACAGCGTCTATTGACGCTTTCACGAGCGGGACGAGACGAGCAAGTTCTCTGTCGTCATCGCAAGCTGCGGTTAATTGGGACATTGATGCTTTGGTAACGACTGGTAGGGCTGCATTGCCAAAGTAGTTTTCTGTGGCGCCCTTAAACGCTCTCGTTCGCCAGTTCACCGAGTTCCATAACATAGCGTGCCGTTTTTGCTCTACCCCAGGTAAGCTATTTTCGGCTGCCACGCGGGACTTCGTGATATGCGCAAAGGCAAGAGCAGCTAAGCTTGTGTAAGCTGATGGTAACTCCACCCCGCCATTTCGAGATCGAATCAGGTCCCGGAGTTCCTGCAGCCGCTCGTTCCTGAAAACGAAGATCTTGCCTATCTTCTCGATGTTTGCCATGGATGGTCCGCCCTCCATAATTCGTGGTTGCGTCGGGCCGCTAAGGTCATCCAGCCTAGTATATTCTGGACATCTGTTCAACAGACCTTGGAATGTAGAAACGTTGCGTATGGTAATTGGACCTCTTCGGCTTCGATGATGTAAAGGGAACGCCTGCTCAGAAGGCAAGTTAACCGGAGTATTCCGAGTCTGAGCGGCAAAGCATTCCAGAAATACGCGTAAAGAGCCCCCATCCACTAACCCGTGGTGTAGGAAAATAGAAAGTAGTAGACCACCGGGTGGGAACTCGGCCTGCACCTTAGATACTGGTATCGATTCATGGCGGGAGTTTATAGCGCCCGAAACACCAAACCGGGGGCCGACGAATGCGCCTGGTGGGAACCCGGCATCCTCCATTCGTGAATATTCTTGTCGACACGTTTCGCTCGGGGAAAGAACCTGGAAAGGAATATCTTGTGAAGGCGACCGGTGAAGTGACACGCCGCCGCTGCTGCTGTTAGTCCGAAGCCTACCGGCGAAGACTGGCCGCTCTCTGGCTAAGCGTTTGAGAGCAGATTCGATATGGCGTATTGCGTCGTGCCGCCGCTGATAATCGCACGGAAAGCAGAGCACAACACATATGTAAACGCGAGGTGCGTTCTGGTTCCACACCGAAAGTGGTTCTTGCCAACCAAGATGGTCTTCCTGATCCAGCATTGGCGTTGGCTGGCTCAATGCAGGAAGCAAACGAGTACGTCTCGCCGTAGCATTGGTGAGCGGCTTGACTGTCCGAGTTGGTAAGTTGCGACGCCGTGGTCGCGTAGGTATTATGTCTTCGCCAATCGGTGACCGCCTTTTACGCATCGTGAACGGATAGCTTGCTTGTGAAGGCATGTGTGACCAGGTATGAGGCGCTAGCCTCTTGAAGATGAAGGGGAAATATTTCACGTGGTACGTGCGAATGAGTTTCGTTGGTGCTAAAGCGTGAAGTGCCAGAGGCCTGGGAAGTATTCGTGCACTCGTCGATGAACTTTCTCATCGCGATAGTGTAGCTCCGGGAGCCCCAAGGCATGATATCTCTTACAAGTGAGCTGACGGAAACCCAAGAGGGGCGATTAGCGAGATGGCAGAGCTAAGGTTGCGAGAGATGAAGATCTCTTAGACCCTTGCTAGCTGAGATCAAATTGCAGGTCAAGTAATAATACCCAGAGGAAGGCTGGACTACCCTAGCGAGAAATCCATAAGTTGTTTCCACTGTTTCCAAAGACGTCAATGTTGGGCTGATTATTGATTATTCCAGAAAAGGCTGGCTGCAGATGCTACCCCTCGTAACTCCACGTCGACCGCGTATGATTACCGTCGACAATCCCCTGCTTAAATGGGAGCCGATGGCGCTAGGGAGCCCATAAAAGCCGTCAGATATGATGTTGGCTTTTGGTCAGAGCCGCGGCGCGCTATCGCCTGCAGGGCTTGGGGTTCTCTCATCCATGCGCTCACCCAAGGGTACGGGCATGGTCATCTGGTCTGGGCGCCGGACTAGATTTCCGTTTGCAGGCCCTAATAAAGCTCAGATAACTAGGATAGTAACCACTCTTTTCCGCGCAAACGGTTTCCACCCTTCTAAAACAGCATCCAGGGCATTGCGTGTCCATTTAAGGAAAATAGTATTTGTCTCTACATATCTGGTCGGTACTGCCGTTGTGTTTCAGTGCCGGGCTGATTAGAAGGTCAGAGTGTTCCTGGTCTGGTATTTCCAACAGTAGCATGTAGGCGTGAAATTCACGACGCGTACTAACTAATCCCTGTGGGGGTGACCTTGACTCGGAACATTATTGAGTCCAACTCGCGCTCGGCGCTGTGCAGGGGGTATCCGAAATCCAGGTAGATGGTACGTAAACAAGGGAGCTTGAAGCCTGTCACGGTACAGATGAGTGAAGCATATGCTAAACAGGAGGATGTTCCTCGTGGAAGCCATATTACGCCAACATTGGCTGTAGATTGCACACAAGGGCGGCAGTTAAACAGATACACGGCTGTCTCCTTCGGCGGTTGTCATTGGGGAATGTAAGCCATCTCGAGCCAACACGTCCCGGAGAGAAGAAGAAAAAATGAAGGCGTCCAATATTAGCTCTCACACGTCTTCTCTTCGGACCGCCCCAAGGCTTTTCGCATATAATATCGGCTGGTAGCAGCCTCGTGGCGCAATTTAGGTTGACTTGGAAGTCCTAGAAGGCAGCATATGGTGGACTTTGAGTAACAGGAACTTGTCAAGCTGTATGGTCTGTATGGTTAAGATAGAGAGGACCTGTAGGTCAATAATCAGACACACCGAGGGCGTGGTTCGTAGACCAGGCCGGCCGCATGATGCCAGACCATGATCCGAATCTCGGGAGACAGGGACGAGAGGAGATCCATGGTTGGTCGCGGGCTCGGAGGCGATGATGAGTTGGCCGACTGAAAGGAGGGGATCGACAGATGAAATGCATAGTGAAATATATAACTTGTATGCATCATATTTCTGTCATAAATGAGCAAAATGCCGGTTTTGGAGATAAGGCGCCAACAAGCTTTCCAAGGCTCGGGGTGTGATATGTGGAATTCACTTTTCGAATTTTATTTCTATTTTTTCCCTTATAATTCATTAATTATTATTCTTATTATTTTATCTTTTTCTTCTTCTTTTTTTTCATTGGGTGTGAGTTGTCTTTAGGTACGTGCCCTCCTGTGCAATCTGTGGTCCGTGGCCCGCGTTGTGTGCCTAGCTGAAGGTCCATTTAGGTAGGATGTAGGTATGTGAGGTTTAGTTTAATATGTGAAGTAGTTTGTACTTTGTCAAGGTGAAAAAGAAAAGAAAAAAAGAACCGTTCTAATGGTTCTAAATCTTCGGTGGGGGCGGGGAATAATAATAATTAAGGTCGTCGTCGCAGATCGAGTGGATTGGAAGTCATCCGCTGCTTCCGTATTCATGGCCCCCTGCTGCTTCTGCTTCTAGACTCGGCTGCTTTCCCAGACTTTCCAGGCTTTCTAGGTTCCTTTTCTACCAGGTGGCCCCCGCCGTAGCCCCCCGTTACACAAAATTTAGGTACATAGATTACTTGCACATAGCGCGCGCTGCTCGTAGATACATAGATACTTGTACTTCAATAGTTTCCTAAAAGGGTAATCGCCTGTAGCCGTATTGGGCAGTCAGGTATGTATGTACAACCCAGGGTAATCTTTTCTTTTTTCTTTTCTTTTTTTCAATACCCAGCACGGGCACAGGCATCTTCTCATTTTGCCTCTTTTCTAGGTCTTTACTTGCTAAGCCTTCAGTACCTATACATCGTATACACTATAGTTACAGCCTTTTGGCGCAGTCATTGCATTGCATTGCATCCAACTACGCCTATGTAAGTATATAGGTAGTTATCATTATCATTATTATTATCATCTATCTATTCTATTTTTTATTTTATCTTATTTTTCGGTCCGTTCCCCACCAAGACAGGATATCCGTTTGGATAGAAGTCCTTTGGAGGGTTACTTTCGACGATGATGGTATCCTGGTGTGCAAATCCCACCGTCATATCTTGGAGTCGGGATTCGGGACCCATCCTGTTGGGACTGGGGCTGACGGTCCGTCCGGGGACAAGCGAGCACAGCATGATCTGACAACCCCTGGTATCGTAGGATTAGACGTATGGCGGGCATAGGAAAGCTCCCGAGTGAAAGTCCCCGAACCAGTTCGTCTCACGTCACGCATATTCCTTGATTCTTCCACGAATGCTGACGTGAGGTCCGCAATATCATAAGCTAATGGTCCAATTATAAGGCCACGGTTGACGTCTTCTTTGGCTCAAGAAATTCAATCTGACGCCTCCCGCAGGCGACAATCAATGCAGCCTTGTGTAACACCGAACAACGACAACTCGCAGACCGGGGAACAGTTCCCAGGTAGCAACTTGTCTCCTTAAAATCTCACGGTACACATCAGCCCGCCATCTCGTCGGAATGGAGAAGCATCCAGAGGCCTCCTTTGGGTGCTGGGTCGAATTGCATGCGGATCACATTAGATACCTACCTCACCTACCTCATAAGATGCGTGGCAGGCCGGATATGTGCACTTCCCCTTGAAACCACAACGGTTTTTAACCACGATGTCATGCACTAGCCCGTCAGCAAGCTACGTCGCTTATTAATTTGCCTCGTTTAATTACCGGTCAAAGAGACGAGGATGGCGTATACAACTCAACATGAGAACTGCGCTAATAATAGGGTGCCAAACTCTGGTAGCGGAGAACAGAAGAAAAAGCAAATTTCGACCATTCGCTGTCGGGTGTGTAATGACGCTTGCATACAACCAAGGTCCTTCATGTTCCATTTCCGGAGCATGATTCGTAACCAAGCATTACCAGGTATTATAATTAACTGCCAATTGGAGAGGATGGTGACGAAAGCTGCAAAAATGCAGTTGCATACGGAAATGGCTTCCGAAATGCTTATCCGTCTATCCCATGATTTAGGTTACAGTATGATGGTTGCCCAATCATAGAGTTTCACGAGAGTTGGGTACAAACGAATGAAGTCCCAAGATCTCCAATATTCACTCAATATTGATTAGAATACTTCTTATGGCTAACGTCTATACGAATATACGGCTGAATCACCGGCACCTAATCCAAATACATCCGACCTACCTACCCATCGCCGGATTTGCATGGCCCATTATAGTGTTAAGAATCTAGGTTACAGTCTTAATTCTTATATCATACTCCTTGGTAATCCACCATCCCCTCCTATCACACCCGTCAAAATAAGTCAAGCCATTCGAAATAATCAAGATAGTTCTAGTTAGATCATAGCATTCTTCAGATTACCGGTGTGTTGACATAGTGCTACAGACAGGCCTTCAGATCTTCAGGTCTTCATATCTCAAGACAGTCTAATGGAAATTGTCTCACGCCAAGGAAATTGTATGCAGTAAAAGTAATTCGTTTACCCAACCTGTTCGCCATAGCCTACCTAGTCCTCCAAATGTTGATTCCTTGCTATGACGGCCGAGGAAGGCCCTAACCTGGATTCATATTAGATAAAGGTTCCCTAGTATGCCATTTGCCTCGGTTAGATAGCTGGTGCAACAGTGACATGGGCGATCTGGGTTCACAAACCTAACCGTACTACTTGACAGCGGTCGTCATGAGTACCTAGGTACCAATATGATAAGTATATTATGCCATTAATTTCTATCCCGCCGAGCACTTACGTTTGCTAGAAATTTATAACTATTACCACCCTATACCTTCTTGAGTAACATGGTATTATTCCAGTATTAAGGTCTTAAGCAGCGTAATGAGGCTTCTTGGTTTCCGTCCTCGTGCTACTTACCTATGTTAGACTACTCATGTTGTAATTAAAGAAGTTATAACAATCATACTACCTTTTAGGGGTGACTAACGGCCTTTGCAGGTTATTTCCTACGCCGGTACCTCCATGTAGCTGATCTTCTAATAATATTGATATAAAATATAAAATGGCGGTGGCACTTTGGGAATTAATAATTAGCCTTAGTAAAATTATACGACATCTACCTATTGCCACCTAATTGGCATGTTGGGTTATTGATCTCAGTCCCGCTCCTCACCCGAAAGTTGTGACGGACTAGAGTCGACATGCAGAAGCGAAATGGATAGAAATTATTATAACTAGAAGACATATGCTATATCCTATCCGCCGACATATCAGGTTCGATCAGTATTTTAGTAGTATATATCTTCGATTATTTGCGTACAACTTGATGAGATGGCTACCCTTAGAATTTGATAGTGCTGAATTGGTTTCTAGGTGCAAGACGGTTCTCATATCAATAGCTGCAGTTACTATAGCGTTCTTGGCGTATTAACACACTGGATATAGTACCAGTATGTGTGTATAAAATTGAGTATTGGATAGTTATAACTAGTTATAGCTTTTCCCGATAGACTTATTAAAGGAGTCAATCTTCCGGTTGTCGTGTCGGGCAATGGCAGGCAAACCATCAGTATAATATAAATTTAAATCCCAACACAAAACGAAGTTAGTCATAATAAGAGATGTAATAACATATCAGACATCTAGGTTAGTAGCCTATCCAAATGGATCTTAGGTCACTAGGTATAAGTCAGAGGTGATCTTATCCACACTGTCACGAGGCGAGCCGAGAAACGATGGAACTCTAACTACGGACTGCCGAGCTCTTACAGATAGGGCAAAGTCTTCATATTATAGGTATATAAGGAAACCATTTTTAGCTCTGGTACGTAGGTACATACGATGACGATATACATACAACTTCTCTCAAGTATCCGTGGACAATAACTGAATAGGAGGAAGCATGAAGATAGTGCCGAATAAATTGCACTAATAATACGAGTAGTCATGTTTTAACATGTAAACCAACACGCCCATCCGATCTCCCCTTAGGCTGCGGTTAATACGTAGATTTCGAGTGATAGCTACGACCTCTACGCTAGGATTCTAGCCAGGAGCAGAGAACATTTTCTACACCCAAGCTGCGCGGTTTCGCAATTAGAGTTACTTGCGGGGCAATACGTTGCTTTCACTCTTCTTGCCTCGCCTTGTGTCACTATTTTCATGGGGTATCAGCCCAGTGCTAATAATAGGTGCTTATGTAGTACCTGTTGCATGGAAATATACACTGTTATATAGCAATTCTGCTCATAACGCAATTACCTTTTAGTCAAGTGGATATTCCATCCGACAGTACCCATCAAACCACCGAAAGATATCAAACCGTGGAGAGGCAAGGGGTGCGTATACTAGGTAGTGTTGATGTAATCTAGGGAGAGCTGATAAATAGTTTCGCTACGTACCTAGGAGGTAGGTATGTTGGGTACACGGCGAAGGAATCACAGCACAACGTCCTTGAGAGAATTCTATGAATGATTTGGCACTCTCCGCATTTATATAAGATTAGCTTAGGAGCTGTTAGGCTGATATATTATACGGCAAGACAAGATTATGTAGGGAGCTGCCTAAAGTATTAATTATACCAACTCCTTATAATTGAATGCTAATGATGTCTTAGTTTTGGCGTTTTGACCTCGCCCAAGCCTTGTGCCTACGAGTGAATATGTCATAAGACTGGCTGATCCTCTTTCTCGCGTGGGGCAAAGACTATCATTACTTTCCCTAGTTAATTGCATAATAGTAAATCTCTGGACTGAGATGATAGTATCTTCCACAAAGGGGTTTCGAAGAAGCCCATGATGGTCAATACTTCTAGGTTGCTCTGGTATTTTCATTCACTTAATATATATACAAACGTCATATTTGGGAGGGCTACTTGGTTTTACTAGAATTAGTTCTAATAGTTATTGGATGCTTGAATAAGGAGTCCCTTTAAGAATTTCCAATGCACTTTGGTAGGATGTCCCTTAAACGGCTTCTGCTCTATATGCAATAGATTGAAAGCCCGAGACAAGTGTTCCGCTATCCCCTACGCTCCTTGAAGTAGATAGAAGACGTATTAACGATGCTGATATTACATTTACTTAGTAAGCCTCTTCTTAATTAACATAAGGCTCTAAACGACGATAGAAAAAGGTTGTAGACTGTATCCACACTTCCCGTTTAGGCAGGTCTCTAAATTCTCACTGCATGGCCCAATGACCTGGATACTGCAAACCGTGGATGGGTCACATGCAAGAAATACAACACAACGCGATGCGCCGATCTTGATTGTTTTCAATAGCCTATCTCGTTTATCAAACTCTATCTACTCGAAGTCTTTTACGACGTTAGTCGTTCAATAAATTCCTAAGCATCTCTCGCTGCTGCACTGTTGGGTGTTAGCATATGGTCCTGGAAAGATAATGTTACCTACCTAAGTTTGGCACCCAACACAAATTTCACCAAGCAAACCATGGAAGTAGGCCGAGCCCGTCCGACGTATGGATTGGAATTATCAAACCCGCCAATATATCTACAACATACAAAGTTCGAATACATAAGAGTAACATATAACAGTAAAAATCACTATTATCAGATCATGACAGATAGAATCTTATCTGAATTAGTCTGTATACTGAGCGATGCACACAACATCATCTCATCGACCCACTGATCTAAGTTCGGCAGCTTTCATCATCATGGGTATCAACCGTTGCTAGCCAGTCAAAAAACATCGCTGACTTATTTACTTCCTGATGCATGCTAATGCCGTGGCCGTCTCTGTGGAGATTAGTAACGACGCCCCGGGCGTATGTATGATCTTCTTCGGCCGTTATATGCCCCTTAATGCCCCTTGACCAAAGATGAATGCAATCCCATAGCCAAGCATGTTGTACTCCAGAAACTCCAACACCCATCGCAGAAAACAGAAAGAGCTACCATATTCGCAGGGAAGAGTTCCTAATGAAGGCCCGATGAAAAGTGCGGAGCACCGTCGGTACCAGCAGACGCATTTCCCTTGAATATTAATGCCGGCTTGCGAACCTGGAGGATGATTGAATATGGCACATAGCACCGTCTCCGAAATCCCCTGTGGCCTTGGCCGCTGCGTTTCCCAGAAAATTACCACAAATTTATTCTACTTGCGGTAAGAGGGCACCCTTCTCATCGCGTGCCAACATAACTTTGCCCACAATCTTTTCGGTCAGAGTCGCACACCAGGGATCGACATAGCCGGTCCAAAGCATCGCAGCACCGTAGTTTAGAGGAATCCAGAACGGCAGCGCAATCGCAAGACGCCATCCACTAGGGAACATGAGCGTGCCGTGAACTGTTTCACCCTTGTCATTAGTGATGGGCGGAGGAACGTGGATTCCATAGACCATCCAGCAGAGAACACTGCGAAGGAGGGGACCGTGTAGCAGATAAACAGCGAAAGACTGCTTGCCGAACCAGAGTAGGTACTTGCTCGACATGATGTCTCGCAAGGACGGGCTGAAATGCAAACCTAAGGTAATCAATTCTAGGCCAATTCCAGAAGCGAACCGAGGATAGTCTGGGTCCTTGGGACAAATGCGTCTCAAAACTTCGAATTGGTAGCGGGACCAAGTTGCCCATTCTGGGTGTCCTTCAGGGAACGAAGCGACGTAGAGACCTAGGAAGAGGAAGATTGCAGCCAGAGCTTGGGAAACTCTTGGTCGACGAGTGAGCCATTCCGTAGCCGGAGGGTGGTTTTGCAAATCGCAGAGGAAAACACCCCAGAAGAACTGCATCCCGAAAGCCGCTGCGATATAAAATTAGCTTCGGGACGGAAACAAAATGTCGGAATGAATACTTACAATCGGATGCCATCCAGAAATAGGCGTACATAATCAAACTGAGGATCATCCTGAACTGAGGTCGAATATAGGCTGTAGCAACAATAAAAGTATAGACTTCCATGCTTCCCTTTAGCAACGGTAATAATGTCCATTGGTTACCGTCGTACGCATTTCGGCCTCTTGTCCACGTTGAAATAATATTCTCAACCAAGTGTTTAACCGATAGGAACGCGTTCGCTTGCCGATCCGGTGCGGTTTTACCACACCACCAACAATCACTTTGCTTTGCGACCAAGAACATTCCGAGATTTGCCATTATCCAGATGATGACAGTTGCGAGACCACAAGGTATAACCAATCGGGGAACACGACGGAGGGCGGATTTGGCGATAGAGGTGAAGGCGGCATCTTGGTTGTTTTGTCGGTAGAGTTTGATGGGTTTCAAGGCGCAGACATAACCGGTAACAAATGAGAAAATAGTAACACCAATACGGCCCTGGACTAGAATTCGCAAGAAAGGTAGTTGCAAAGGCCGAGGCGCAGAACCGTTATGGGTAGCCGGTAGGAAAAGGTCGCCATCAAAAGCCCTGGCGATATGAGTTAAAACCACCAGAGTAGATGCGAAACCTCGAAGGCCCTACAGAAAAGGATATTTTGTTAGCTGGGGAAAATAAGGTACGACGTCTAAAGTTTAAGTTTAAGTTTAATGCTCCTCATCCCATTCCTTGTTTGGTTTAAAACTTGCGTACGACTCGGTACGATGCCCATCTATTCCAGGTATCATCCATCCCACGTGGGCTGATGCCTCTTTCAGCTCCGAGAAAAATCCCAACTTTACCGCCATCTTTGTGGGTTCCATCTCGAGAAGCCAGTATTGAACTCGTATTCTTGTTTCTTGTCGCCGGTCGCATTCTTTACTTATGACGTAGATAAAGTTATTAACTTACATCGACCCATTTAACATTTCCTTCTCTGCCAATAGCCATTTTGACTAGTCGTCAGAGAATCGCAAAATTGATCTGATTACTTCGCTGTCATGCCTTGATAAGGAGAAACCCAGGTTCGAAGTTGGTGTAGCCGGAGGAACCTGTATCGGAAGTAACCAGCACCTTTTTATCGGATCTGCGAAATCCTGTCCCTTGCTCTCGAGGTGTTACTACTCCGAGTGCACTGTCTTTGGTTAAGTAGGCGGTCGAACGAGAGGGGGAACCGAGAAAGCCTGGAATGTTACGATTCGGATATGTTGTGTTTTTCTAGACGCGCGCAGTACAAGAAAAAAAGCGGGACTAGATTCACTGATATGCGTTCCGGAAGTTGATGTTTAACAAGTGGCGACACAAATGCGCGCGACTTGAGGAATGACTTTTTGAAGGATCAAGGTCCTAAGGGCCAGTCTCGATAAAAAAACAGGTAGGAATAATATTAGATATATTATTCGCCCATGCAAGGAGCATGTAAGATATACGCATACAAAGCGACAATGCTCAGTTTAATTTACCCAAAAAAAAGGTTGAGAAAGGCGGATAGATTAAATGGGCTGGTTTATAAAAAGAAAGAACAAGAAGGACAGGATTAGAGGTCAGTTCCCACACACTTAAAGATACGGCAAGAGGCGCAAAGAAGGAAGAGGGAGAAAAGGGAAGTCGGAGGATTTTTTAAGAGGGAAGATATAATAAGGGGTGGACGATTTTTGGGGGGGAGAAAATACTTGATCTTGGCAAACAGGATCGATGTGATTTGATCGATATATGGATACACCCCCCCATATAAGTCAAGGTAGTCAAAGTAGACGGCGGCTTGGCGAGAATTGGAGGGAAAGGGAAGTCGGTTTTTGGGCTTGTTCCTGGCTGTGTGGTTTAGAAGAAGTCTTGGCTAACTTTGCGGGTTAGAAACTCCACCAGTTCAGCCTCTTTCTGAACAGGTACATGAACTACTTGCGTTTTAATGTAATTACATGGGCTATATTTTAGGTAGGTAGGTTTTGGACAGGGGCAGTGACGAGATGAGAATTAATGGGGTTTAATGGTTAATGGGTGAATTTCGATGGGGGTTAAAATCAGGTGGGTTGAATTACGTAGGTCGTCTTAGTTTCGTATTAAAGTGTGTACTTTATCTTGGTGCGGTATGGTATCCATATACAGTACCTTCCTAGGTACCTACCTATCTTTATGTGTTTGTCAACTTTCAAGCTTCTAGGTTAAGCTTCTAGACATGTTCGTCGTTATGTAGTTTTGTTCTTCCCTCACTTCTATTATTCCCATATTTATTATCAAAAGTACATACTTACTTAGATATCTTATGATAGCCTAATGTAACCATTATAACGTTCGTAGGCACGTTACAGGATTATTCAACTGCCCTAAGTGGTCAGTCAAACAAAGGAGATAGACCCTGGCTAACTAAGCTAAATATGGTAACGTTTAGTGCAGATTATTTACAATGCGGCGGGGGGGTTCAATGCCGTAGTGTTAGTACCTAGGTACCATGTAGCATAGAGGCGGTACCCGACACTGGAAATCCTGGACTTTCCTCTTGAAAGAAGGTACTTGGCACGTTGGCTGCTTAGGGTCCTAAATGACCTGTATGCATTAGGCAAGTGCTACGAAATAGACAATTGTAATTGGTCGGAAAGTTCCAAATCGAGTTCTCGAACGAATCGTTAGAGATTAAAATAACCCGAACTACTTTTTGTATACTACGCTACCAATAGTACACCCGTTTCAAAAGCTGCAATACCTAAGTCAATTCCGATTTCTTGTGCTTCGGTTTGCTTGCAACCCACACTCCGCATACCGGTTCAACCTCGTAACTCTTGATGCGATAACTTTAAACTTTTCTAAACTTCGGGTATTGTTAAAAATATCAGAAATATCAGAATTAGTTCGACCAGAAAGCTTCTTTTGCTGTTCCCATCTCCCCGGATAATCGGCATCGACAAGAGTCTTGGCCTTTCTTATTACTTGTCAAGTGCCTCTTCCAAGAGACTTGGCAGTGTAACTAGTCAATGCTTGGCTTTTCTTATTCTATACTTGTCCCAATACATATCCCGCACGTTGAGTAGGCCTAAAAACGCCTGAAGATACCTGAACATACTTGTTGATTACATGGGATATGGATGTACTGTTTCATTCTCCATGCTATTCTCAGAGATGCGAACCCGCGCCACACGTTTCCGATATGCCCTCTAATATGCCTCGTCTAATAACATGAGGTTGCCTGAGCTTATCACTGACCACTATCATAGTAACAGTCTTCTTTTTCCCCCCAATTCTCTATGCGGCCTGACGAACAAACAAAGTCTGACGTGCGCTTGTGTCACCCTTTTCGTTCGGATTTTTTGTGCCGTCGTATCAGCCGCCCCCGCTCCATCAAATCCGACCCTGCTTGTGTTAAAGCTCGTGTCATAGCCAAGACTTTCTGGATTCCCTTGTTTCCAGTAATCCTCGTCTCCGAGAGAAAAAAAAGAGCAGTGTATCCGGTATCAGGCTGCGATCCCGTCTCCTAGCCGGCTTGCCGTGGTTGGAGGGAGTTCCAAGAAGATCGCGATTTTATTTTTACCACCTGCCATAGCTGTGTAGTTTGCCAACATCACCTTGTGACCAATGAGGCTGCAAATACGCTAATTCTTTGCTGATCGACATGATGAAACGGCCTCTCCTAATCCCACATAAGCATATCTATTATCATATCTATATTGCAACTGCTCCTCTATTTTACCGAACATCTTGTCGATTCAAGCTTATCTACTTGAGGTCTTCTTGCTTTTTTGTTTTTTTGAGACCAAAATTGTTTCGCCTTTTTCGGAAACCCGCGCTTTCGGATTTACATATGCTAACATGTATAATACACGCTGGCATTTTGACGAGACCGTACAGAAGGGCCAGAAAAAATGGAAGAAAAGAACAACCTTTTACATTGGTAACCGACGATCCTGTTCCCTACCTAATGACGGAAACATAAGCCTTCACCGACCCTGCTAGCGGTCTTGGCGTCTTCTGTCAATGCGGCGACATAACAATGCGGGCGCCAACCAAATTTCAAGCGGGTCATCATTATTGTAGTATCGCTCACACATCCACGTGTGGCCAACTCCGCCAAGGCACCAAGTAATAAGGTACTATGCAATGAGAAGAAAAAAAAACGATGGCGGCTATAGTTAAACAAGTACGCACTACAACAAATTAGATCAAGGGCGAGACCTAACTCTGAAAATTGGTGCAAAGAACCGTTGCTAATTCCGGCGAATAACATTCTCCAAATGGAATTGTTTAATTGTTAGCCTAATACGCCGGTTCGAGTGCTGACGCGGCTTCAATCTCCCCTGAACATACACGTACATTCTACGATGTAGTATGCAGTATATTAATAAAGCCCCTATTTTGAGATCAGCACTAAACAGTTTGGCCTAGCCCACCATGTACGTAGAAGTCTACCAACCTTTCTATTAACCATCGTATCACCGAATATTCAACCCCACTGGATCAGAATACGGAAAAGGAACAATTCTCCACGATATAATTTGTTGGTTTCGTTTGCAGCTGAACCCGATCTGAGACGCCGAGGCCCGGCTGTTTTTACCCCGGGAACTTTAGCTGTTCCGAAGGTCCCGTAACGGGTGTTTACCTCTTCTAATAAAGGTAGTATTCTGTTTGGGCTCATCACTGGGTTTGTCGCGTTATAGAATTATCAAAGTGGACTTCAATCAGCAATGCAGCAATAGTACCCAGGCAACGTCTAGGAAGTAATATGGTCACGAGAAATGAAAGTGGCGATTTACGAACAGGCATAGCGGAACGACGCTGGTTATTTCTCACGTCGCGTATTCATATCAAATGAGGTTGCGCCGCCAAGGCCTGGGGACGAGAAGAAAAATAAAATAAAAAAATCTACAGCAATTACAGCCCGCAGGATTCGACTCAAGCGGTATCGGCTAGCAGGCGATTGCGGCTCATCACATGTTCTAATTTTATAAAATTTAGATCCTGGCTTAGAGCTGCTGCATCGAAGGAGAGCATAGGTAGTAGGTACCTCCTATGTTTATACTGCGTATGGAAAGGCCTTTCAGCATCCTTATCCGACGTTGTGATCTCGAAGATCATACATCATCTACGTAAGCGGGAGTGTTTCTGAAACTTGAATAATCATCCCCAGATGCGGCCCGGGCGTTTAGTTCTCTTGAAACATTTATTAAACGGAATCGGATCAAACCCCCATCAACCGATTTTCATAAATGCGATACGGAGCCGCATAGCCTAGCCAGACCCGGCCACCTGGATTTGGGAGAACTGACCGCCAAATCTAACTGTTATCCCTTCTCCCGTATGGCATCTAATTTTATCTGGTTAAACAGAGGTAGTATCGAGCATTTATGATGACGCGGCAGCCTTGCATTAATAGGATAGAACCCCCCAGGCCGCGTTTCTTCTGACAGGACCGGAGTTCTCACCCACATCAGATGCGAACAGAGTCAGCATTCCGCATTGAATTAGTTTGAATAGTCCACCCAATACGAACGGGTTTGGATAAGGGTTGCGACAACCTCGTTTCAACCGACAAATTTATAGTCGAATATCCAGGTCGCGACTTTCTCCTGCAAGAAATCCTCGATCATTATTGGATCCCGACTTGTCCTGATATGGCCAGTCCATTCAGTCGCCTAGGATACGTTCTTTGGCCCTGTTTGGTATAATATGGACTTTTGAAGTTGGCATTGCTACCCTTGCCCGGTATAGGCGACTCCCACTCACACGTGTGGCATGGCCTACATCGTTGTCACATTCTAACGCTACCGACTACCTATGGATCCATCACCGATCGCTCAAAGCTTAAGCATATGGGCTATGTTGAGCATAGACGCTTATAACGATTTGGATTCCTTCGTTGAAAGCTGGTTGGGTTAAGACCACCCCCCATAGAGAGCTATAATCGCAGTAACTAGAAAATGAGGGAAGATTCTTATGTCTTCTGAAAGGAGACGGCGATGGCCGATAAACCATCATCTAACATAGGTATATTTAGTAAGTTCGTCTTCTATTATCGTCTGAATTGGCTCTGATTTGGACATATTCGATGTAAACCTTAGAGTCCAGGCGTAATTTTCCCGAATTAGACAACTACATGTCGTAAATATCCCCATATGTTCGCGGCAGCGTAACGTGGCCACCTTCGTTTACCACCCATATCAACTTGAGGACTACTGTAAGCCTCGGACCAATTGCCTATCTGGGAGAGGTACGTCACTGAATATACGAATTGCAGCTCGAGTATGTTTTATGTACTAGATGAATGACATTGATACCGTTGCCATCGTACCGTCCCATAATGGTATATGTTTTCCCCACTAGTCGATACCATAATTTTCCCTCGAGTGGTCCCCAACATAGGAATACGATACGATACCCAAACATATTTCCCTTCAATGGATGAAATTCCAGACTATTATCCAGGATACGATACTAGCTGAATGATGATACATGTTCCCATATACCGTATATTAATACAGCATATCAACTGTATACGAGTGGAAGGGTATTGGTTATACGTATCCATGCCAAATCTTTGACCACTCATCTCAGTAAACGGTATTCCGAATAGGGGTACATAGTGCGATAGTCATAAACTGACGAAGAACCCTTACATTTACAACTCCCCCCCCCGTTCCCCCCATCTGGGACCCTTTGCACTCCTAGTGAGCACTGTCGTTTGCACTCGCCAGACCGCGACGATGGACTGGATTATTCGAACCCTAGAAAGCGACGAGACGATCCCGTGTGATAGGAATAGCTTGCGATAATAACCAGCGGTAGCTTGACGTGACCGATCAATGGCTACGGCAACATGCCGATAGGAAACCCCGGGAGCGGACCGGTACCCCTGCCGTCAAACTCGCCCACCAACAGAGTCCAAGTAGCATTAATCCCACACGTCGTGGCCCTAGCTATTAGAGAAGACATGCAGTGATACAACAGGTACGGGCAAGCGCAGAAGTAAGTGTCTGAAGGTTAATCCTACTTTAAACCGATACCATAAATTCGGCTATCGTCGAGGAGTGTGCCCAATTGGTTATCTAGTCTTCTACATGCGTGTCAAACCTAGGCCAGCCGTAACGACCCATCATCTCAGGCTTTACGGGATAAACTTTACGGGATACCAGAGATCTTTACATCCCCTAATTAATTCCATACTGGCGCGACTATTTCTTGCATAAAAGCTTAGGTACTCTAAAACTAGACAAGGTAAGTTTGATAACATGCCTACCTCCTAGTTAACTGTCTGGAAATAATTATAACACCTACCACTTCTTGGCATAACATTAACATACTACGGATGGCTCGCGCATAAGATTCTATCAACGCGGATATAATCTAAATATTATTAAATCGGAGCCAGTGGAATATTAACGTTAATATTGGGAAATGCTCATGCACCAACTATCAACTATTCTATGGCCCATGTATTATATCGGAAGACGGATTCGTCTCCACCCGCAGGACCATAAGCCAAACATCATAAGGAATTAGCAACTTAGCCATCCGTATCCAAGACTCAACCTAAATTCTATTTACACGATCTTGACGTCATCAGGCTTCGGGATGTCTTCCGGCCAGGACACTTCCGTGTACCCGGCGGGTCTCGAAGCGTCCTTCTGCACCACGGCGACGCTCTGGATGATAGTATACAGGTTATGGCCGGGCAGGAGCGCCGGTGCCAAGGGGAAATCGTCGAGGGCGTTGACGATCTCGATGACGATGTTGTAGTCCTTGGGCAGGCTTTCGGACTCGGGGGAGTACTCGGGAGATATTATTATTACGAGGTAGAGCACGGAGACGGGGCCGACCTTACCGCGGAAGTAGTTGATGGTTTCGACGTGTGGGACTTTGGCCTGCAGGTGTGCTACGATGCGGTCCTTGTTGGCTCGGTAGAAGTACTCGGCTTCGTCGCCGTCGACGAATTCTAGGGCTTGGACTAGCATGATGAATGATTAGAGTGTTTCGTCGTCTGCTGTTGTGTGATGAGATATAATGGGTTGATGTCAAGGGATGGAAGGCTATCTATCTGCCTCTATTTCCTTTTAATAAGACGCTGGTCCTAGTCTGGAATATGTCTTGTGCTTGGATTCGGGAACGCGTCTAGTATAAATAATATTATTTTATATGGATAGGTGACTAATGGAGTTAGTAGTGAAGTTTGGGTAGGACGGTGCGACAATATTTTCGGTTGTTGAATGTTGTTTCAGTTGGATGGTCTAAAAGTACAGCAATAGTCACGTACAGCTGCAAGGTTAAGCTTCAACTCGAATATATAGATGTAGTTAGCGACTATCATAAAACTAGATAGGGTACCTAAGGGTGGTGGTTGTAGATGATTGAATAGCTGCGTAACCCGGGTGTAATGTAACCGGGCTAGTGGTGGGTAGAAAACAATGGGATAAAAGATTATCTGTTGGCCTTGGCTGCGCATCTAAGGCTGATACATCAAAGAGGCATTGAAACTATTTAGCTACTTGAAAATCTCAAACAAAGACCTAACAGTTAGGGTTGCTTTGATTCTATGTCTTTAACGAGACGGGAAACTACATTATATTAAGTCCTTGCTAGATGCAGCTATTTTTATGTATTTCAAAGAGATTATTTCGTCTTGTTGTCAAAGTACATTCGAGGTGCATGTAGGTACCTAGGTAGGTAGGTAGATTTAGAAGAACTAGCGACATCGAAGCTCGAGTTTATACAATGATCGCATATAGGAAGTATTAGATAAAGGAATTGATATGCTAGGTGTGAGTCGGTCTTTCTATCGCCCCGTTAGTCATTATAGAAATATCATTCATCATGTAACTAGTTAATAGTTATTGGATCAATTAGTGATATGGCATGGAGGTTACTCCGTACACCGAGGGGAACAATAAAAGTCTTTGGTGATTATTGAAAGTGTATTGAGAGGTATCAAATTATCTACAGCTGAACTGAATGAATGGTGTCGCTAATCCCCCAAAAGCCCCACTAATAAATAAGTCGCGTCGCGTCGAGTTTTATTGGAGATGCTTCGACGAAAGGATTGCTCTTGGATGGGTTGCGGGGAGTTTCGAATCAACCATCCCGGCGAAAATATTTGGAATATTGTTTATAATTCTTCGTCCTATTGTCACTCGTACACTCATATAACTCATATATATCATGTATATCATATTGAAGTATACAAAACTCTTATAAATATAACTACCTACAACGATTGGAAACTTATTAGCTACCTACCTAATTACCTAGAAACTTGATATACCGAAGATTGTATTTATCTCGCCAATCGAAAAAATGGAAAAGTCCGAAGAACTCTTTGTATCTTTGCCCCATGGCTGCACGATCTGTTACCAGACATCCGGTAACCCATCCGACCCGGCCATACTCCTCATCGCCGGGCACGGAATGGCCATGACACAAATGGCCGACACATTTGTCCAATTGCTTAGCCCACCGGATCATCCTCATTTTATCGTCCAATTCGACCATCGGGATACTGGCCGGTCGACCTCTTTCCCCGAGCCACCGGAAGGAGAGCGCGCATACACCTTTGACAATATGGTAGATGATATCGTAGGTCTCATAAATCATCTCAAGCTTGAGCGTGTGCACGTAATGGGCGCTAGTATGGGCGGACCGCTTGCCTTTCTGACAGCTGCCCGTCTTCCCGATATCGTCGAGAGCTTGGCCCTCGTCCTCACGAGCCCAGTGGGACGCATACAGAATGGGACAGACAATCTACCACCAATGTCGATGGAAGGGCATTATCTACTCGCCGAGGCATTCGATCCGCCTGAGAACTTTGATGATCACCAGGGTTGGATCGAGACGAATACAAAGATGCATCTTGCTCTAGCAACGAAACCCCCTACGGAAGAAGAGAAGGCCGAGGCGAGGCGTATGTGTGAGGTTACGTACTATCGGGAGCTTGGAACCGGGACAATGCGGTCCAAGAAGAACCATGGGGACGCAACGGGCGTGAGATGGCCTAGGGAGGCGCTCGGGCTTGTCAAATGTCCGACCGTGGTTATACACGGGGCCAAGGACCAATTATTCCCAGTGGAACATGCAAAGGCTATGAGAGACGGGGTGGCGGGAGAAGCAACGCTGGTAGTTATTGAAGACTGTGGACACGAGTTGCCGCATCGGGCTTTGAAGCCGGTGGCGGATGCGATCCTCGCGAATGCGAAGAAAGCTGAACAGGCGAGGGCGACTGGAAAGTGAAGCGAGCGGCACGGTACCGAGCCGCGTGTTATCGTAACTAAAAGTTATCTTGACTACCTACCTAGAGCGATTAAAGACTGGCTAGAAACTGGATCTACAGCTGCCAGGGAACTCCCTCGGTAGATATTGTTTTTATAGGAAATGGAGCATTGCAATACATTATCACTATAGCTAGACTCTGGAATGAGGAAACATGACGTTTTAGTTCCTGCTTAAGATAGGGAGCTACCTACTTGGGTAGGTAGGTAGGCAGTTATTAATAAACACTAGAAAATGGCACTCGTTGAAAAGTATCACCCTTCATCCAACCCCTAATTCTCTACCTATCACTCTGTTGCTGTAACACGGGCTAGAGGCTTGATTTGAAGGTAATGACTATCTATGAAGCTCCTCGAGCCACCTATATAGGTAGGTTACTTATAGCATCAGGACGAGGAACCCTGGTACATGACCCTGAAATCACCACCCTCCGAGTTCCGGCTGCTTCCCCCCCTTCTTAACTGTGCCGGAGGACAGCTTTCGCAACAAGCCTATAAAACGGCATGTTGAGCAATTAGGAGCTATTGAGCCCCCTTCCGGTAAGGTTAGTGGTGGGAAAGGAGCACCCGCATCGTACAAGTGGGTGACTATATTGTGGTGGCCACATTCGCGATCCGGATCCCAAAGCTCAAATCGACATACAGGACATGTAGTGTATCTGTTTTCTTCCTCGCAGTGGTCGCGCCATTTTACCATGCACCAGAAGCAAAGCATGTGTCCACAAGGGAGAGTCTCCATTGTTACGGCGTCGGGATACCCCATTTCGAATCGTGGTGCGGGATAGGGGAGGTCGCCGTAGTTGAGGTACTTCGAACAAATCGGACACGTTAGAAGAATGCGTACTAGATTACCATTCTCGTCGCGTCCAGTATGAAGCATCTGGCGAATTTGGCCATATAAGCTGACGGTGTCACTAGTGACAGTGACTATAGGCGGACCACCGCCGCCACCATTAAGGGGACCAGGGGGACCGGGCGGACCACCAGCACCACCAGCACCACCACCGCTACCACTGCCGCCACTGCCACCACTGCCTCCATCGCCTCCACCTTGGCCTACCGGTTGCTGATCACCTGAATTACTCCCGGAACCGCCTGCTTGGCTAGAGCCTCCTTGGCTGGGGCCTGCATTGAACGGTCCTGCCGGGGGCCAAGCGCCTCCTGGATCACTCAGGGCAAGTGGAATTAACCCTTCTATACCCAAATTCCATACGTTCCCATGCGCTGCCATTAGTCGCCCCACGCGCGTGTCATGGAGCACGGCTCTCATTTCATGGTTCTCTCCTAGTCCTTGATCGAAATGGGGCGTCACCGCTAGACCGTGGGTCTGAAAAGACATATTGGTAGTAAATTCTGTTCGATTGTAAGTCGGTATTGCGTCTAGGGGTATTAATACGGTTGGTTCGCGTACAACTTTGAAAAATGGCCTCGATATCGGATTTCTGATTCTGCCAGTAGAAGGAAGTCCGGGTTGATATAACGCTGCTATCAATGTAATTGTAATTGGACATTACTCGAATTACGCGTTTGTGCTGTCTCGTTCAAGAAGTCGCAGAATGGTTAGATAATGATTTTGCTCTAGGATGATGCGATCATTCGCGAACATGGCCTTGAGCGAACAGTTAGCTAAGGTTGTAGGTGGGTTATATAACGAAGTGGGGACATGCCTGGGTAAATCGAGTAGATTTAGGTGCCAGGGCACAGATAATATAAAATACACCTTGGTTGGCTGGTTGGCTGGTATATATAGCACCGGGGCGAGGGACCCTCGCAGGCCCCCCTAAGGGTGTGGGTTGTGCAGAGTTGTTTATTTATAATTCTACACGTAGTATCGTTTTCGATACGCCGCAAACAAAACCTTAAAAAGTATACATGATGATGTTCCAGCCATTTCCGTTGGCTCCTCCAGGTAAGCTCGTGCCTGGTGCAATACTTGTTCGGGGTTTACTCATTAGGGTGCTGGTGTTTCGCTTTAGAAGCTGTTTAGTTTTACCTAAGCTTTTTGAAGCGTGGAGTATGTTTGAGACGTGGACGCCGTTCCATTACGGTACGATTGACAGAATAATGTGTTGTGGGCGTTGTAGTCGCGCGGTCGCAATAACACGGTAGCGTTATTATTCAAAAGGGTACTAAGGGCATGCGTGCTATAATATCTCGGCTTGTTTCAGCCTTGAGTTTCTTGCAAATTTTACTTTGCAAATGTTTTGTAGGTACCTAGAGGCGCAAGAGAAACAAAATGTATATAACATATGGATAGTTATATCTGAGTAAGTTGAAGTGGTTTCCCACAAAGCCGAAGGGATTGACGTGTTAATATTTACCTAGTTGTCGATGATTTGGGAGACCTGTAATCCGATGTCGGATGCAAATAATAGCTACAAGGCGATAGATTTATTAGGCTGCCCATACCTGACCTCCTAAGAAGCAGCGAGGGCGCAGATAATCCTTTATATGGGTACTACTCGATATACCCCTATATATCCTCTATACCCATGCAATAAGAGCCACCTTATCTAGCCCAAAGTATCACGGGGGTTTGGGAAGAGGATAAGATTCCCCTATATATCATTAGGCCTACTTAGTCGGGGCTACAATATCTCCAAAGTCTTTTATAAATGTATCCGGGGGTTAAAAAGCGAGTAGGGCCCGTCATGGGTTGATGTGAAAATATCATGTAGACGAAATTCTCCTTGCTGACCTATTCCAACTTGGCAAAGTTCACCTGGCACAGTTTCGGGATCATGATGCCGGGGGGTCTTGGTGGGCGCCGGACTTGACTCTGGGTATGCCATGGATTTCCCGGAACAGCCGCGGGAGCCGACGGAAAAAGGGGCGAAAGAGTTGCCTATCGTTTTCCTTACTACGATTGCTTCTTCCAAGCCCGTAGGAGATAACCAACGCTCTGGGTCTTCGTTATGATGAAGCGAGTAAGTATTAACACCGACCACGGTACTCTTAGGGACGACGTGGTTATCGGCTATAAAAGGGGCTTTGCCTTCTTCCTCCGGCGCCAAGTGCCTCTAGAGTGTCGCTACTAATGGCGGAGACAACTTGCATAAATATGTTCATACGATAATTCCCCTGTATAAGCTGTTTTATGAGAAACTGATTCTCTTCGCTACAATATAGCCTTATAGAGATAACGTACCTCGTAAAGCAGTAGCAGAATCAAAGACGAGCCTGTTAGGCCTTACTCGGACCACGGGTCATATTATGAATCAACGTCAGCGGTCTTCCTGAGCAAGGGGGTGATATATCAAAATTAACAGGGGACTTATCTAACCATGTTTCTTATGAAGTTTCCATATCTGTATATGGAGGTTTTTTGCGAACAAAGACCCTGGATACTTTCGCAATGGATGAATGTGTCAGGGCTCTGGCCTGTGCTACATATAGAACAAAGGACTTGTTCTATACGTAGTTGCCCTTAGCAATAGTTGTAGATAGGTTTCTCGCGGAACAACCAAGTTGTTTCCTTGCTTCTTGGTCCGCCACGTGACAATGATACGGCGCTTGACTTTTTCTTAATGGCGTCCTCCGTCTCTGGGAGCGTTGGTATTGCTACCGAAACCAAGTATTGTGTTTCGAACGGCTTCCTCGACGCATTCGCCCGCTGGAGCCGCGAGCAGGGCAAACTAGGTAGCTCGGTAGGGTTGGGTATGATATCGACGGTAGGCTACTTACGCGAGAGCCCTGACGCTGGAAACATATTGCTGCAGAATGGTATCTATCCACTCAATGAAGAGGAGTTCCTGAAAATCGTCGATTTCGCCCTAGTATCCGGACAGCGACGTCAATCCAGAGGAAGCTCACATTCTTACTGGCCTAGAGTCGTTCGGATGCCAAAAACTAATGGCGAAAGGATTCGTTGTTAACAACCTCCCAATGCTAGACCCACGCTCAAGCCTTCTCGCCACGGCGATGGGGTCTCAAAAGGCTTTGAAGATATCAGAACACGACGATAAGACGGGCTTGTCTACTAAAAGCTGTTTTCGAACCTGATCTTGTCATCATTGGATCAAATGGAGGATAGGCGTCCGAGTTTGGTACTTGGCTTTGGAAAACTTTCAAGATTGACATACCGTTCCTCGATCTTTCAAGACATCGTTATTGTCACTTGCGCATTCCGTGGAGATGAAATCAAAAGAGGAGGGGCACGCCGGCGCGAGCTGAGGATAGCACATCGATCATTTTCGAGACACTTAGTTTCTGGTTTCATATATGAGCACAGAGGTATCTTTGAATATTTTCGGTTAGAAATTATTCATTTCTTGTATTGATAGGCACGGTAGCCGGTAATGCATCAATATGGCAAATCATTGCACATGAACTCCGCTAGTCTCATTATCATACAGGCGACACTAAACAGTGTGCAGATATAACTTCAGGGCTATCCTTGTAATGCTGTGCTTGCTTTATAGATTTTCCTTCACCTTGCCCTCGGCTTCGTGAGCCGCGCCCTTCGCCTTGCCTTTTATTTCTTCAGCTTCGCCCTTCACTTGTCCACGGATCTCCTCGGCTGTGCCTTTTACTTTGCCCGTGTCTGCTTCGCTCTTGACTTTTGATGCGAGGTTTGCTGTTGGAGGGTAGTTAGCTACTGAGCTAAACTAATAATGCTGATAAACGACTGTGTTAAGGATGCTTACCTCCCGCGTTGATGCCGTCGACTAGCTTGTCCGAGACCTTGCGGTCAACCGTTTTTAACGTGTCCTTGGCAGTTTCTGTGACTGATTTTTGCGCTGCAATGCTTGTGCTGAAGTGTCGCGGGGCGGGAATGGTGGCGACTCTGGAAGTGACGGCCAGACGGCGAGCAGTAACTTCGAGGAACGACATGATGATAATGACGATGATTTAGATGAGTATGTGTTGGAGTGGATTGATAGTTTTTGGTTGAGTGTAAGTATCTAGGAGTGTAGGTATATACGATATGGTAGGTAGAAAACTTATATGAGATTTACGAATTGCTGTTTGGAGTGACTTATGATTTGAAAAGAAGCGGAATATATAATAATGTAATTAGGTGTAGGAGAAAGTATATAAGAGAATTGGTAAAGATGATGATTGGTGATGTCATAATTATGTCTTTAGTCAAGGTCCCAACCATCCTCGACCAATTAGTCCAAATAAATTGCCAAAAAAGGAAATAGTGGGGTGTCCGGGTTTATCATATGCGTATTCGTACATAGTGTCTGAATAGGTAGGTACTCTGAGGTAAACTTCAGTGGGGAGTGACGTCTTGGATGGCCTTGTTTGTGTGTGTAAGGAGGTATCTACGTATTTACCTACCGCAACAATAAGTGCCTACCTACATTACAAAAGAATGTTAGAAAGTAGGTATTTACTAATATATAAATGTCATTGAGCCACTTCGTCGTAAATGACGACATTGCGCATTGAGGCTCTTGATCGATTCATCTTAAAGGTACTTCTTGGATACACGTCCGTACCTCTCGGGTACCTAGGTACCTCCTCTTCGTAGAGGCAGGGAGGACTGCCAAGACCGTCAGAATTATTAGCATTTCAACACTTCAAACGGATTATCACCAACTCTTTTCTTTGAAAGAAAGAAAAAGAAAAGAAAATTTACTAACTTCTTGTTTTGCTATTCCACTTCTTCACCCAATTCATTCTTAAACTATTACTCGGAGATCCCTCTTTATATTTTCTAATCAATCTTTTTGAATTAACGTCTAGCTCCTCTGATTTCTTAATCAATTGTGCTTCATGCTTTATAGGTAAAATACACAATATAATAACATCACAATTATGTTCTCAAAGACTACTTTTACTGTAGCCTATCAATATCTTTGATAAAAATAGCGACCCTTGGTAGAAAAATAACCCCGTTATTCATCCTCTGGAATATAATATAACAAATGCTACCGCAAATGGCGGCTCCTATTGGGTAATAAACGTGTATAACAACATACCTATAGCCTTGGGGTGCCGTACCAACTTCACTAACGATAGGCCTCGATTTCGGTTTGATAGTTTTGATATACTGATTTTGAAAGTATCAGCCGAGTTAATTTTCATTGCTTTTATATTTTAGGGGAGCATCATGGCTGACGACGGGCAACCGAAAAACTATCCCGAGCGTGTCCAGTTGCAGAACTATCAATTCGGAAAGTATCGAAAAGATGGCTGGACAACTCGGTGGGATAGAGATATGATTAGACAAATGCGGCCGCACTGGGAACGCTTCCGAGTGCCTGCACTTGCCCCGCCTGCTGTCTTTGACGGTGATGGGCATCATATGCCCTGGATCCCTCGACTATATGCTGGAGGTGGGAATAACCCACACAAACAAGAGACGGACGTAGACGATCCAAAACACGGAAGCGACCCGTACATCAATAGCGTAAAGGATAGGCTAGCAGGAGCTAAGATTTATTTTAGCAGCAACGCCTTCCGTTACCAGAAGACCCTGGGTCATGGAGGCTGTAAGTAACCCTTTAAGATCCGAGCCTGGCTCACTTCACCGTATTGAGTCGATCTTTTACTAACTAGATCATAATTGAAGTGGGTTTAGCACTTCACTACAGGTACGAGGGGCAAGGAGATCACAGGGATGTCGTCTTGAAAGTGCCACTCAGAAACTGGGAGGCAGACGATTTCCGGGAGGAGGGAAATCATATGGAGGTACGATACACTAATGCTAATTCCAACTCAGAGATCGCTCACAGTATTCTAGATGTTGAGGGGAGCGGCGCATGCGGTCCAGTCCATAGATCCGAAAGACATCCGACGAAGAGAACTATTGCCATATTATCGTTATCCACAAGCAGACGACTCTTCCTCAGAAGAAGAATCCAGCGGCGATGAAAGTGTAGCCGGGCCAACTCGCCCCGCAAAGCGTCCCCGGATTCCGATGAATTCCGCGCAGATTGAAGAAAGACGGCAAAGAATTAGGGACCACCAAAGAGCGTGGGGGGACCGCAGAACTAGGGAAGGAAACACTAGGAGGAGGAGAGACTACCTACTCCTCGAATACCTCGAGGGAGGAGATCTCCGGGGCCTTATTAAAAGACTAACGCAGGCAGCTCCAGGACGTGGAACGGGAGTTACAAAAATCCCTAATAGGATACTTGTATGTATCATTGAGAATCCCTTCCCGCCCCCCCTTTTCCAACTTTATTTCTTCATGAGTACTTGTCGCTAATTCTTCTCCATGTAGTGGATGATATGGCTTTGCCGTAAGTTAAGTCGCCTTCTAAGTTGATCTTTTAACTTCTAACAGGTTTAGTTGTGCGAGCTTGTGTCGGGATGAAATACCCTCCACGGAAATTCCACCCCGAACGGTTTCAGAGAAAAGATTTGATCGAGAATGCTCCCCCGGCCACTAAAAGATGGAGAGCGAAGAATATAGTCCACTTCGATATCGACCCAACGAATAGTAGGTACTCCCTCAAAATTTATGGGATATTGACTCACCATTTCTTAGTTCTCATTGGAAACGTTGAGCGACCTCCTGAAGATCCCGATACCGAGGCTCCCGATACCGAAGCCACCGAGACTTCTTCCAAAGGGAAAGAAAAGGCACGAGGTAAAACGTTTAAGCTAACCATGACCTACCTATCTGGATTAATGCGGACTATGGATATCACTAGCAAACCGTGGAAGAAGACGAAAACCGAAAACCGCAAGAGAAAGTTTGATGAATATCAAAGCGATAGAGCAGAAGGCGAGCATGTATTATTCCCAAGAATAAAGGTGTGTTAGCCGCATCCCAATATTGCAGCGCTTTTGCTAACAATTCTTGATCTTTAGCTCGGCGACTTTGGATTAACGGAGGTTATAAAACCATATAAGACTAAGTTCGTGGTATCCATCTACCTAAATAGTAACGTTGCTAACGGAGATATAGTCAATATTATCAGAGGAGGCGAACGATGGGCAAGGAAGGTTATTTGGCGCCTGTGAGTTGTTTTAGTCTTTACTCCCGCCCTCACAGTCCCTCCTGGCCCACGAGCTAACATGAATTTCGCCTATAGGAACAGTTTGCAGCGGTCTGGGATAAAATCCCCCCCAACCCATATGGTTTCGAGATAGGAGTGGATCCAATAACAGGGTCCTATAGCTCAGCGACAAATATATGGGGTATAGCATTAGTAAGTTCCCCTTCATATATCCAAAGTTTCTCTGGCTAATTGTTCGCAAGACAATGTGGATCATCATAACCCAAAAAGCTGTACCTCAACCACCTCAACCTCAAATCCCACCCGGGTCGGGTATAACCAGAGGGGGTTCCTTACTAGGCAGCATCGACGCCGCGGTTAGGAATCTACACCCAGATCACCCGGTCTCTTACTGCCCTTTGTTAATGGACGGGCAGTTCAATCACGTCGACGTTGATCTCCGGAAGACTATATACGAATGCATGTACCACAACCCTCTCCACCGCCCGACAGTCGAGGCACTGCTGATACAGGCACGAGAAGGGATTAAGAAACAATTCGCCGGCGAGACGGACGAGGCCGTCAACGCATGGGTAAATAAATTCATTTTCAGTGCCGATACCTAAGAATCTAGCTCAACTATGTAGAAAACGACATGCAAACAGCATGATAGGCCTGGAAAGCACAGAGAGCTGAAACACATGAATCCTAATGTCTCGTATATTATTATTACGAAGGATTCAGAGTATCCATTGGGTTAGGTACCTGATATAGTCGTATTATTCAATAGTTATCAGTTGTGTAAAGGGAACGTATATTAAGGGGATTTACCTACCGGATGCCTCGTGTTGATCTCCGATGCCACTCCAGACAGCGGACGAACCACAATAGAATGCTGTTTTTAAGGTCTGCGCAGTCGTAATTATTAGATGTGCGGTCGTGTAGAATCACAAAGTGAGATAGGAAGAAGTAATTGCATTCATAAAGCATACACAAGCCAACAATAGCATAGGTATAAGATGACTGGTTCGGTAGGCTGGTAGGTATGTTTTGACCAAGTTGACGGTTGACACGCTTGGATTTAAGTGCGCCGAGCAAACATCGTACTTGCCCCTCACCAACCTCGTCGTCTCTACTGCATCCGTACCCGTACCTACCTAGGTACGTATTTCCAAACAACCCGCAGGAAACTTAAATAGCCCAATTACCAACCCCTCCATTAAGTACGGACCAGTCCACTGCCCAATGAGGCCGTGGTGCAGTGGTTCAGGGATGACGTATCAGATAAAATTGCGTTTATTCGGGTTTTTCGGGGGCGTTTCCGGGTTCGAGTCGGGCGCAAGGCGGAAAGATTAGGCCTTCTTTTCAATGCCATATAAGCGCTGCGGCTTGAGGTCAAGGGGCCCTGCTTTTTTGCCCTTTTATTTTGTTTTATTTTTTATTTTTTTTTACTTGTTATTAATTTTATTTTTTAAAAACCATTCATCCTTACGTTGGAGAATGTTGATGTCGTAGGTAATTCGCATTAATACATACCCTGCTATGTGCTATGTTTTTACAATTTGTTAGAAGCGATCTGCAAAAAAACAAAAACCAAAAACAACCAACGTCTTATTATTATCTATTTCAAAGAAGTGATGCCACTGGCGAGTTTTATTTAGCAAGATCTTCGAGATGGAAAATCATCCGTTCTTCAGCTGGCGTCTGTGCTCGGGAATGGGGGCGAATCCATGTTTCTAAAAGCGCGGGGGTTCCGAAGGGATGGGATGTGTGGCTTCATCCTCTTCTCATCCTAATGTCACCTTTTGACGTTTATCGATATCATTGTTCAGCTAAAAACAGCACATATTTGTAAAAGGCATCCTCAAGGGCATGCTTAGACGGCAGAAAAGTCGAGAAGTATGAAGTCTTACTGCCTAGGTTAGACGTCTCTTATTTAACGCGTCTCGATGATTTAATAAGAACACCGACGTTCATCCTCTCTTCATCTCCCTCCTTACATCGAGTATAGTTCAATCGTGCCTTGTCATAATAATGCGGTGCGACATATATGTCAAAATAATCTAGCCGTTTTGATGACCGCCTGGTGTTTGTCTGATCTGGATAGATTCGCTGGGTTAGGTGCCAAGGTATCAATCAGAGCTCGGTCAGCGCCTGTGTCGGCGTTGCTAGGTATATGAGTATGACATTCCGTCAAGCTTAGGTGATTCTTCGCATGGCGCCAGTATGATCAGCACTAGTTACGAGAACCGAATGATTGATGGCTGTCTACTGGAGGCTGATGCAAGGCACTCAGCTAGCAGCGGGAACGATCTACAACGTGCCGATCGTAGCTAGGAATATGATCCTCGGAGGATTATGCGAAAGCTATCTGCATGTGCAACGCGGACGGGAACGCTTTTGGGATACCCTCTGGTAATATCTTCTGTCTTTCGGGGCGTTAGGGTGGTTGAAGGAGATGACTCGTAGCCGGGCCTCCAGAAGCTCGGTATGGAGTTCTATTATTTAAGGGTCGTCCTATTCCCTTCGGGAAGTGAGATTTTGTAAAATCACAACAGTAAATGCTTTCAGCGGACTCAGTTTGGCTTACTTTACACTCTGTACTCCACGAGCTATCAACTATAACAGTCGACATGAAGACCTCTACGTCCTTGTTCTCCGTTATCATAGGCATCTGCTTAGCAGGTGTCCAGGCCGAACTACCTTACAACATGCCAGAGTGGCGTACGCAGCCCTAAGGCGTCCACGGCGTTAATGATTAAAAGCTAATATGAACGTGTAGGGAGAGGGGCCAGTCTTCCAATTATCCCATCAGAGCACCCAACCTGGCAATACCCTCACCACCGACCTACTGGTGAACCACACTACCCTCATCCGACCAGCATTCGTCTGCCCGGCCACCACAGGCCGCACCCCACTGGGAACCCCCAACCAACTGGAGGTGTCAACCCTCACCAACCTTGCAGAACTTCTGCAGACTGCGCGTATCTCTCCTGTACGCAGCAGATACCTCCAAAGGAGCCCACATGCGTTCAGAACCGCTTTGCAAAGTGAGTCAATCAACAACCTGCTTTCGCCGATGTTAACAAGCTAACCAATCCTAATTAGACTCTGCTCATGCACGATCCCAGGGGAGGAATAGGCGGTGATATCAAATGAAGTGGCGGTTCCCCCCTCCCCCCTACGTTCTCCTTGAAAGCTCTCGTTTCTAGTTCTGATTCGACGCTGCGCGATTGTGTTTTTTCCATTCGGCATCGATAGCTACTTGTCCTTAGCCTATCGTACTAATAAAAAAGCTTTGCTACGAGTTATTAGACGTATCGATCGTTATTAAGTGAACACGGCGATGGAATATTAAGGCTAACCTGTCTGAGCTGTCTCGTGATTCTAGACTTGCTAAGCATGGCACCGCGTGTCTCGAGGCCAATATGTTTTATCATTTAAGCGATGTCGATGATAGACAACTAAGCTGGCCCGAGGTTGTTTAGCCGCGCGTAAGCGTTGGTGTTGATTTATTTGGAATCACCCCATGCGCTTAAACGCGATGTGCTTGGCGTCTAGTCGCGCTTCAGTCTCATCGTCGTATTAAGCGCATTCATAGGTGGTAAAGTTTTGTTGGGGGTAGTAGGTAGTCCGAGTGAGGGATATCTACGTCGATTCATCATCGATATAAAGCAAGGGACCAAATCCATTGATGTGAGATTACTCGATGCTGTATCTCTCCGTCCCATCCAGTCACATGTCTGGATCCCACATTAGGTCCACGATATCGCAAGAGCTTCCCGTTCTTGCATTTGCAATCCCCTATTCCTATTGGACTTGAGGTTTTATCTCTAGTGATGACTTCTTATAAACCAGTAAAGATGACTACGCATATTTCCTCGCCAAGCTCGACGTAGAGTTACGCCTAGGCTTAGGTTTACTCGCCATTCCAATCTTTGGTTCATATTCAGGATAGTCATCGTATATTGACGTGCGTGATTGGCTCATCCCCATGGGGTATCGGAGGCTATGATGGACTGAGCCCACCCTGCTCCGGTTAATATCCATCTTGATATATTCGGAAGTACTTGGGTAAGTATACCAAGGTCATTCTCGGCAGTTAGAAATCGTGCTGAACTACCCCTGAGGTACTAACATCTATTTCTCCTTTTCATAGAGCAGTACTGAGCCGATAACTGGTTTTATCTTATTCTGGGCGACTAGAATGTCTAATACAATCAAGGTCCAAGTCACATGGGGTCACCACACTATGTTGTCTCTATTGTTCTAATATTATTCGACTTACTGGGATGCTTAACCGGGAAATATTGCAGGGCTGCGACCTAATGATGGATAAAAATACTGAGCTTGCCGTGGCTCTCTAGTCTTAGTTTTCCTTCACGCTTGCTGCTCTCAATTCATACGACGATCGTCGGATAGCTGACCTGAAGTTTAGTTAAGGAAATGCAGTTAACGTCGCTCGCTGCGCTGGCGTTAGCCGCGCCAGTCAGTGCGCTTATCCGATTCTCATGCTCCCAGCTTGTGGTTGACCGTATCGATCCGTTGGTGAACCCGGGCATGGCACCCTCACCGCATCTGCATCAGATCATTGGCGGCGTAAGTTATAACGGCCTAGACGAGCTAGATAGAATGTAAACATGAAGCTAATTGACGTAGAATTCGCTTAACGTGAGCATGGCTTTGGACAAAGATATGCCTGGCGAGTCCACTTGCACTACCTGCCAATTCACAGAGGACACCTCCAACTACTGGACCGCTGTTCTCTTCTTCAGAGCCCGTAACGGTACCTTTAAACGTGTGCCTATTCGACCCAACGTCGGCTTCGATGGCGCTGAGGGCGGCATGACTGTCTACTACATGCAGAACGGTTTGTCTGATTACCAGCAGCGATCCAAAGTCACCGCGTTTAAGCCTGTACGGCCCTTGCCGCCCTCAGATATTGAATAACCGGTATGCAGAGCTAACTGGTCTAGGGATTCCGTATGCTCGTCGGGGATGCGATGGCCCGGACCGCTGAGGAGGCCACTAAATACAAGCAGGTTACTTATACCTGCTTACAAGACATGTTAACTCGATTCCCCGAAACCAAGAACCTCCCAAACAAGCCATGCCCGGAGGGTATCATGGCAAATATTCGCTTCCCGACGTGAGTCAATCACGCATATTTGTGCCGGGCTCGTAGTAGTCGTCTAACCCATAGTAGTTGCTGGGACGGGAAAAACCTCGACACCGTGGACCATATGAGCCATATGGCATACCCGGCTAACGGTACTTTCGATTCCCAAGGCCCCTGTCCATCTAGTCACCCTGTGCCGGTGCCTCTATTAATGTATGAAACAATCTGGGATACTCGCCAGTAAGTTTCCCCTATCTGAGCTTGCTTGCTATGCTTGGCTTAATTAATTATTATTTTCGTAAAGGTTTAACGACCCTAACGAGTGGCCCGAAGACGGATCCCAGCCGTTTGTCTGGAGTATGGGTGACCAGTAAGTAGCGGGCATCCAGAGCGACGCACCGGGGATTCGCTGACGCATACTTGTAGCACTGGGTATGGTAGTCACGGCGATTATTTATTCGGGTGGAAGGGCGACGCTCTCCAAAGGACAATGGACACTCCCTGTTATGTCACTTGTCCTACACTGGCCACGCAACCAATCGCCAACCAGAACAAGTGCAAGATTGACAGGACGGTTAAAGAGGACATCGATTCGTGTAAGTTATCGAAGAGGCCTCGATATCGGGAGTGATTCCGAAACTAATGATACCTTCGTATAGGGCTACCCGAAATCCCTGGAAGTCCCCGGATAACCAAAAATATTAGAGGCGAAGCGCGATAGAGTCTTTTTTTTTTTTTTTTTCTTTTTTGAATAAACGAGGCGTGTGTTTGTTAGTTCGAAGCGATGTCAACACCAAGCAGAATATCCCTAGCACCACAGGTTTTCGATACCGCCATGCTCCGCAGTTATGTGCTTGGGCTTAAGTGATATGTATATATATCGGGCCTATCAGATGAAGAAAATTATAACCTCGAGTTCGCGACTCGTTAATCATAAGACTCGAACGCGACTATTTTCCTATCCTAGATGCATAGGGCAATTTTACGGGCCTCGATAGGCTAGACTCGCGGGGTAAATACAGCTGCCAGCAATTCAATGGATCCTTGTATTGGTAAACGATGCTCCATCGCGTACGTATTCGTATTTAAGACACGCTACCCCTGAAATTTTCGGGATCCTATATTTTCCCTTTCAACATCATACATATTCCTCTTTTGTAGTTTTCATGCCTTTAGTACTGCACACACTCCAATGTTATGGATCAAACATCAACCAATTACGCCTATTATATGCTACGTAGTAAGACTTAATGTACAATAAGGCATGGAATAATTGGAAATACCCAAGGCTAATTGAGGGAATAGCAATTATTCGCTAATATTCCGACTTCACATAGTAATTTTACCTAAAAACCATGTTAGTAGTTCAAGATTGACAAATAAAAGTAAGGGAATCTCTATTAATAAATCGAGGAACTGTATCGCTGCGACAAGGAATAAAATAGAAATTAACCGAGCAGCTCGGGCTGTTTCATGTTCATTTATACTAGTTGCCTGTTTTTTATATTATCGTCAACTTCCGCAATATTATAAAGCTCGGTGATTTTTACATAGTATGCACGATCGCTGTGTCTTGACTTGAAATGGCTTCATACTTTGAGTTATTTTAAACCTACTTAAAAAGCACCACGAGATGAGTGTCAATTTTGTACTACCACTTGTGCGGGGCATCTATGCCCTGCTCGCTGTTGTTTTGCTACGGTTCTTCTACAGAGCATACGTTGAACGGAAACGCATAAGAACTTTAAAGGCTCAAGGCATTGTGAGTTGAATAGCCTAACATGCTTTTTTTTATTAGACCAAGAAGTAGAATACCAGATTAATGAATCCAAGCCCGTATTGCCACATTCGCTATTATTTGGCCACCTTCCAGTCTTTGCAGCTTTCCGCGCAATTCACCCTGCCGATGTTAACATTTATGAATTCCATTACTGGCTTGCCGCACATGTCGGCGAATACTTCCCAGGCCACACTAGACTACCACCGATCATTTATCTAGATCTGTGGCCCGTATCTAGATCTCTTGTGCTTATCTTCGATCCCGTGGCTGCGTCTCAGTGCACACAGATCAAGAACCTCCCTAAGGATAACATTCTCGCTCAATACATGCACCCGCTAACACAAGCTTTGGATATCGTGTCTACAGAAGGAGAATTATGGAAGAAGTGGCGCTCAATGTTTAACCCTGGCTTCAGCCAACGGAACCTGACGGCTCTGCTTCCGGAGCTTATTGAAGAGGCCCAAATATTCGCAAATGGACTCAAGGATCTAGCTGGCAAAGGGGGAGAATGGGGACCTGTCTTCCAGCTCGAACAGAGAACGATCAATTTAACTTTCGATATCATCGTTAGAGCATCTGTGTTAGTAGAAAAATGCTCTTCTGAATATATACTTCGAGTTACTAACCCGGGGCAGAGATCTACGGCTGCACGAGCAGACAAATCCGTCAAGCAGCCCGTTCAAGACCGCTTTGGTAAATCAACTTTACTTGATGGGAAAGATTTCCAAGTCTGCAAGAGCGTTGTATTCTAGTCAGCTTCTCTGGCACCGGAGTGCTATCGAAAGAAATAACCGTACCATGCGCGACTTTCTGCTCCCGCAGATCGAGAAGAGGCTACAGTCAGACGTCAACGCCAGCCAAAAGAAGACCATCGTTGACCTTGCCATGAAGCACATCAACAAGGAGAACTCTGAAGTTTTCCGAGGGAAGCCCGACGCCGATTTTGTGGATAGGCTCATAGCCAACTTGAAGGCGTTTATGTTCGCCGGCCACGATACAACTTCGTCGACGATCTGTTTCATGGTGAAGCTACTACAAGATAACCCAGAAGTTTTGGCAAAGGTCCGGGCTGAGCACGATACTGTCCTCGGACCCGACCCAGCAAAGGCTATGGACGTCTTGATCGCATCGCCTCACCTCTTATACTCGCTTTCGTATACACTTGGTCTTATCAAGGAAACATTAAGGCTGTGGCCGCTTGCAGCGACCGTTCGGGATAGCGACAGCATCCCTGGATTTGCTCTGAGCGTTCCCGGCTCGCCGATTAAATACCCTACGGAGGGATTCGGACCTTGGTTGGGACCATACGGAATACAGCGCAACCCTGACTATTGGCCTCGACCGGATGAGTGTTTGCCAGAGCGCTGGTTGGCTCCCGAGGGCGATCCACTATACGTGGCCACCAAGGAAGCCTGGGTGCCCTTTTCGCTAGGACCAAGGAACTGCGTGGGAATGGAATTAGCGATGGTAGAATTGCGTCTGGTCGCCGTATTAATAGCGCGCACCTTTGATATTGAAGAAGCATGGGAGGAATGGGACAAGAAGCAGTAAGCGTTCCTCCGACTTAGGAAACTTCCTACTCAACCCCCTAGCCCCCCTTCTTTACTGGAAGCGTTCTTGTTCCTGGATACTAACTTAACTGCTAATATTAGAGGTCCCAATGCTACGCCTACTCATATCGTAAATGGTAGACGTCTCTATGGTGTCGGCGATGGGCCAGTTCATCCGAAGGATGGCATGCCAGTGCATGTACGACTACGGAACCATGTACCCTCCATCTGAACGCAAGATGCCAGCTTCTTAATGGTTCAATATATATATATATGAGGCGGGGTTTTCGAAACTGATGGCCCAGTACTTGGTGTTATCAAGTGTGCTCGGGCTCAAATATACTATAAATCAGAGCATTTACTAAAGGCCATGCTTCCCCTGGGGCTGCTCCTGGCCGATACTAGAACCGGCTGGGGCCCCGTTCCCCCTCCCCTCAACCAGAACTATAACAAGGTTATTAGCATGTTGGTCCGCTAGTGCTATCCTACAAGTAGTTATTAGCGAAATTAATCATTTTAGGGCGAGTAGGTTGCCGCATCGACGATAGCGTTGAGTAGTAGCAGGATCTGGTTGCGTCAATAAAAACAGATAGAGGAGCGTGGTTCTAGTATTGAAGTAATGGCGATCTGACGACGATGCAACAGTAAATCGTGATCCTTTTTCCCAAATTCTATACGTGACGTACGTATTCAAGATACTCGGAGCTCTAAACCGTATCGCGAGTCATGCAAGCCGCTTCCAGGCCGTACTAGAGCGTGTAAACCATCAATCGCGCCGCTCGGCGTATCGAATATCTTTGGCGGTTCTAACGACTAAGTTAGCATATTAGACTTAAGAAGTGAGTTTATTTCGTTATTTCCAAGGTACTAGCTCATATCATGCAGGTACATTTCTTGATGGCCGACCACTACTGTACATAACCTGTTCTAGCCAAAATTGGAATATGCGAACACCAGGTACCGCACCGCCAAACCCGTCAAATAACAATTTACCGACCGAGTTTGCGAAGTCCTCGAGGATTGTGATTGTCGTAAGCGGCTGACGTGACCATCCTTACAGCGGTATGACGTGAAAGCCGCCGCGTAACCTCGATTGTAGATCTTGTGCACAGGTGCAGCTGTTAACTGGGTGTGCTGAATGCGGTAGTTAACGAGAGGCTCCTCTCTCAGAAATAGGGTCAGACACAATGGGGGGTTCGGGCGTACGACGATGCAACAAACGAAGCTACACGATTAAGCGGTCATCCTTAAGGGGTTATCCTAGTTCAGATGCCAAGAATCCAGTAAAGGTACGGGAAAAGCTTATTTTTCATTTAATATTCAACTACCTGCATACATGTACCGTCGTGTATGTCATGTACCATAAATCGTACGTATTGTACATGTGATGCCACCCCCATTTTGATTAATTTCGTACCCCAAACCCCAACCTCCATTCCCTCCATTTGCTCTCCGAGCGTTCTAGAATCGTGATACGTACACTCAAGTCCATTTCAAGATTTGGGTATCAACTACTACCTACCGTCTTGTCTTTCTTGGTTTTTTTTTTCTTCCCATCGTTCACTGCAGCAGTGGCGATATCGGCCCATTGAAGTTTTTTTTTATAGATCAGCAGATGATTATCCCAATACGGATGGGTCTCTCTTTCAATGTACATAGTATAAGGTATATGTACAAGGGTACACAGGATCAAGGTCGAGATTCCAAGAGCTTTAAATAGCACCCCACATACAACTTCGTCATGTGAAATGATGTACACGGTATACATAGGTCTCATACTAGCTTCGGAGATAACTTCGCTGGTTGGCACGCCCCAAGAATCTTCAGCTTATTGGACATAAAAGAACGTTGGATATACCCCATATCCGTTTCCAGTTTAGACACACTAATAATAAAACGTAAACGTCAAGGCTACTAATACCCTTGTAATATTTACCGTTAGTACTAAAACTAATCCAGGGGTAGCAAAACCTGCTTCGTCTGAATTCATACACTAGGTAGTTATACTACGTAAGAGTATTTATTATTGTATTGTTGTCAAAGAATAAGTGACGCCAGATTGTCAAAGTTTTACGTGCGATAACTTTCCTGTTTGCTCCCACAGCCCCAGCATGCATACGTAGCCGTCTCCCCTTGCGTTTAGATGAATGGCTGGGACGGCGATGGATCTGGACCAACTAATCCTAGCGGACCAAACCACAACATCGAGAGGCTCTGCGGAATCCTCTGCGCGCCACAAGAACGAACATATTTATCAAATGTGCCTAACATGACCTAACCCTCCCATTCAGCCACCTATGGGACATGAGAAGACACTCACCAGTTTATAATTCTACGCTCAAAGCTGATATGACATTGGCGTACGGTAAAAAGGTAAAAGTGTAAATATTAAATCCTCGGTGATCTTTGTCTACGTGTTGGAAAATATGACCGATTTCGATATCAACATCTGATAAGTGACAACAGATAATGAAGAACAGCCCTAAAATGTATTCGTTCCCACCGGTTTCCCGTTAGAGTAACCGGACTCGTCGATAATTGCGACTATAAATGGGTTACGATGGGGTACCAACGTCAATCATAGTGGCTGGGTGGCCAAATGCCGCGTTTCGGTCGTACCCTGACCCACGACACCAGATTATGTACAACAGTCTGGCGTGTTCATAGTCGAAGTGATCAACATGTCCATGAAGTCAGCATGGAAGCTATGATCGTCAGAGCAAGGTTGTAAAAAGAAGTTTTGGGGTTGTGGCAGTTGTATGCACATGGTGCTTCTAAGTAAAGAATCATTGAACATATAAGGGAGTTGACTCAACCTCGATTCCGATTTAAAAAAAATTTTCCCATCAGATCCAATTCAAACCCAGCAGCAACACCTATTCCGGTCCGAAGTAGTTCTCACTCGTTTATCTAATAAGTTATATCCGGGAGGCGGTATACGTGTTATTTATCCATATTACATAACAAACTGTACAATCAACATATTAGCCATGAAATCATTCGTTACTCTCTTAGCGGCAGCAGCCTCGTTGCAGGGCGGCTCGGCAGCTCCATTCGGAAACCAGCCGCAGCCCGATAAATCCCTGTCACACGGCGGATTCCCGCATCCGACCGGTGATTTCCCTCTTCCCACCGGCTTCCCACACCCTACTGAAGGCCCTCATCGCCCCGACGGCCCCGGTATCTGGGCAAGAGATGAAGAGCACCGCTGGCCTGGCCGACCTCACCCTACTGGCCACCACCCCGGTGATTGGCACCCTGGAGATGGTCATGCCGCTCCTACCGGAAAATTCCCTTGGCAGCCCGAAGCACCGCATCCCACTCCTCGTCTAAGGAGGGATAACAAAGACCAAGAAGGCGATCACAAGGAACCATGGGGCTTTGCCCACCCAACTGGCCACCACCGCCCTCGCCCTCACCCTAGCGGCGGCTTCCCTCACCCAACCGGACACCCTGGAAACGGTAACGGTTTCTGGAGGCGGGACGTAGGCGGCGTTGCTCCTCCCAGCGGGTTCCTACACCCCACTAGTGGGCCCAGCCACCAGCACCCTCCTCCTCCTCCTCCCCCAGGCGGTAACAACGACCACGGCCGCGGAAACGGGCAGGGTTGGTTCGGTGCCGGCGAAGCCCAGGAAAAGCGGGATGAGGATCACCACAGACTCACTAGCATTTCGTGGCCCAGCGGAATTATCAGCCACATCCACCCGCAGCCTACTGCCGGCGTCCGACCCGGGCACGTGCAGCAACCCGACGGGGAGCCGAAGCGCGAGCGCGAGATCCTGCAGGAAGTCCCGCGCGTAGTCCGGGACGCCAACTAAAAGGGGCACGATGATAGAGACGGCTAGTTATTACAGAATAATGAATTCGACCGACTGTACGATACTGTAAGACTAGAAAGATAGTTACCTAACGATTAGACGAAGTAATGGAAGGACTTGGAACATTTGGAATCTTTTAGACTGCGCGGTGGAATAGACTGGCTGTTTGTTGGACATTACACATTCTGTCTAGGAATAAATATGTTACTTTGGGATGGCGACTCAGCGCCTAGTTAAAACTCGACAATAAGAACTTTCATATCCGCATCACTATATTGTGTCTAAACTATTTCAACGTGATGAGGCTCAGCTGCTGAAATCAATGACGTAAGATATACTATCGTATGTGGCTCCATTAATTTCTATATAAGGGCTCCTTAACTGTTGCCAAGCTTATCGTGACGTTTAATATAGATTCCCGCGTTCGTAATATAACGTTTACCTGTATCCAGTTATAAACTTAGATGATTTATAGCATGGCTTCAGATAATATATAGGAAACGGCATGTTACTATTAATTTATTCTCGGTAGTAGATTAGTAGCTCGGTACCAGATGGGTGGATGCTGGGCCCAAAGTTCTAGACTGATGTCCTATTCACCCGCATGCATATGTATGCATACTGAAGTTCGGAATATAAATTTGCTTCAGTCCAAGATTAGTAAAGGCTAACCTAGAGGGTAATGTACTGTAGCAATAGCCCACTTTCTATAATGCCGCATAGTATATAATAGTTCCAGTCCATTATCTAATTGCTTTCAGCGAGAAGTCATAAAGTTATGCTTTCAGTTTATTTGGGATTAAACACTTGGGACTTTTAACGTCTAATACTGAGTTTACTCTATACAACTTGAAGTAGTGTATAAGTGGAAGCCAAACACAATTAAGGAAATATATCTTTTTTCGGTGGTGATCGGGCTTAGGTAGTATAGCAGCTCAAGCATAGGATTAGAAACTAGGTTCGGCGTATGAGAGGTGCAGAGCAAAAATTCATTTCTATATAAAACCCATTAGTGTCCATCATTGCGGAATGAGTGTATGCCCAATTGAGATTATACGAAGTCATCGTGGATTAGACTATATGATTCATTTCGATAGGTTAGGATATCATGTAATTGCATATTCCCGCAACGCTAACGCTAAGGCACGAGGGTATCGTGGTACGATAGCCGCGTAAAAAAAAGCCAAAGAGTATATTGTAAGGCTAATGTTTTGTATTGGTTCAAAACAGACCCTTTGGGCTTTGACAAAGCCTTACCCCCTCAAGTCTCCTTTTATAAGAGCCTATAAAAAACACACCTACTAGCCAAACAAAGATGACAACGTCTAATTGAGGCCTTCTTTTCATTTCTGAAACGACGTGGTACCGAGTTATTCGACATGCCTCTCCTGATCTTATTCCAATGTCAAAGCGGATAGCTCGGTAGGTCACCTGGTGCATCCCCCCACGCGGCACGAATGTAAACAACAAGGAGGTAAGACAAATGCCTCATTTGAGTCAACGAGAAAAAAAAGAAAAGGAAAAAAATTAACAACTCAATGCTGAATAAAATTGAATTCGAAGAGATCTCGGCAGTCTTTACTAAAGAATACAATATCTAAGTGTTAAAATAATGCCGTGTAGTTTTGGTGGTTTTATCAAAGAACACCCCTTGCCTTATATTTATGAATCAGATTCCCCATTTTGGTGGTTGGACGGAAGCGCCACGATAGTTCTCGGTGAAGGGCCAAGAGCTGAGTGTGTAATAACTGTGTGTGATGCGCCTTGAAGTATGTTGGGTACATTCCAATTGATTCTAATTTAATAATATCGGATTAGGCGCCTCCTTTTCCAAGCCCAAGCTCCGGAGCCCAGACTTGAGTTGATTATAATAATACAGTCCCCCTTCTCGTCATCGATTCCCCCAGACTTTTTCATTTCGTGCAACGATCCGCATAACAAATCAGCGACGACTACATTAGGTACAACCAACTGACCAACTGCGATCCCGGCCTAGACCCCAGGTACATACATACCTAGGTCACTTTACTGCTTAAATCTGGACCCCCGGGTACCCTAAACCCAGCACACTCAGCACACTCAGCACCCCTGTACCCAGTAAGTGTTTACCCCGGTACTGTACGGCTAGACCCTTCTGGACTGTACAAAAAATACAGTAAGCATCAACTGATCACACAGTCAAGATACGGTACAGCCAACCAATCCAAACGCTTAAGCATCTTACCGTTTGTAATTTCGCCACGTGAACGTATTGAGTGGATACCGTCTGTTCTTCGATTGCGGGCGTTTCAACAGTGTTTTTTAGAAGATAATAAGACCTTCTGCGATATTTTTCCTGGCGTTTTTGATCCTTTTCATCAACATTAAACCCCCCCAAGAGCAAAACTCTCGCAATCCGTTTTTGTTAAACACGACGTTCCCTCTTTTCGTTCATTTTTCACATTGCGATTAGATTTTTTTTTATCAAGATTTCTTCTTCCCTTTTTTACTTTTATTGAGATACGATGCGCGGCAGCGCCGTCACCTCGGCAGCTTTGACCGCGTTCAAACAACCCCTTTCTAGATTTGGCCGTGCTCATTTATCCACTGCAGCCTCCCACTGTAGTTCCGGAACTCGCTTCGGCGGTAGCATTCGCAAAGCTAGCACCGTTCCGCATAGCGTCACCTCTTTCGCCGGTGCTCAGCAATTTGAACCCGGTGTCATTTTAAAGGGTTATTCTGGTCGCGAATACACGATTGAAAATGTTCTGCAGGACAGACAAGACCGCCTGGTCTATCTCGCCAGGTAAGGCTGCCTAACCGAAGATTACTCTGCCGCGCTACGCTGCACACTCCTCAACTGAAAAAAATAAAATAAAAAAATCCATATTTTCTTTATCTTTTGCCCCATCCGACGGTTGCGTTTGTGGGTCGGACTTAAACCCAACTAACATGAACTATCTCTAACTAGGGCAAATGAGAAGATGTTCGTTCTAAAAAGTCTCTTTGAGAACGAATACAATTATGCACTACCTCTGCAGTTGAGGTTCAACCATTCGCCCTATCTGCGGGCGCTGCGGGACACAGTCCCCGACCAAAAGATGTTCGTCAATGAGTACATGACGGATCATCTCCTCAATTTCGCATTCAAGGACCTCTCCCTAGCTGCGCAGAAGCGCGTCCTCCGGGATAGTCTACGGGGCCTTGCAACCTTGCATGACCAGAACATTGCTCATTTAGGTATGTGTATCCGCCGGACTTAAGCTTCGGATTTTAATCTGACATCACGTCTTAGACATCAAAGCGAACAACATCATGGTCGATTACCGCGATACCCCAGAAGGTATCGTCGTGGACCGTGTGCAGTTGTCCGACCTTGAGGACTCAACCCATATCCCACCTGGACAGGCTCTACGTGGGCTCAAAGTTGGCAATCAATTTTGGCGCAGCCCCGAGGCGCATGTACAGGGTGCAGTTGGAAAGCCTTCGGACATATTTTCCTTGGCGCTAGTGGTGAGTTCCATTGACCGCCTTTGTTATTTACTGTGTTACAAGTAGAGTACTAATGCTGGTATTAGTTCATATTCATGCGCCTCAAAATGGTCATCTTCCGGATCGACAGCGCGCCAAATGTCGATCTTACCAATGCCATCCTCGAGCGGCAAATATCCACTTTTGCCGAGTGGAATGACTACGAGGCCTTCATCGACTACCTTGGTCGAAGGCATCCTTGGGTCGGCGAGCTCTCTCGCTTGCAAGACTCTTTCGGTTCTAAGAACCCCAGAAGGCCGTTTTCGCTCTGGAAGAGCGATTCACTTGACCCAGACTTCAAAGACTTGATCAAGAAGATGACCAACTTTGATCCCAGGAGGAGAATCACGGCGCGGGAAGCCCTCGATCATGTCTGGTTTGACGATGTTGAGGACAATTGATACCACGGAGGTTTTTAATTGGCGATTATCAGGTTCACGGAAAAGAAAAAACAGTTTCGCGCATACACACAGAGACTTTGATTTCAAGATTTGATTTCCAGGCACGGGGAACGGGAAACGGGGACCGGATATAGACTGATACAGGGACTTTGAGGAATAGAGCTATAGACTACAGACATAAAAAGCAATAATGTTAATGGCGCCGTACGCCCCGCCCAAACTCAGCCCGGTCTGAGTTTTTATTTTTAATACTTGATACCCAAGGTAAGTCTCTTGCATATAATTAGACTAGAGACTTGAATGAAAGTAAAGAGAAGTGGCATTGATGATGAACTCATGATACGACTCTTCGATACTTTGGTTAACTGACAGTTGGAGGTCTTGGTGCATGGTATGTCTGGACTAAATACCTATATACCTACATACCTCTGAGATGCGTGGATTTTATCGTAGCCAAGGATATGGCGAACTAGGTTAGCTCATACTCATAGATATAGGGCAGTCGGTTGTTCAGCAGATCAGCTTAGGTTGTCTTTAGCGCCTCGTAAAACCCCTGATCCCGCTAGACGTCCACCAAACTACCTATACTCAACAGGCCGACTCGTAGAGCTACCTAAAATCTACCTAAGGCAGTATAAGTGGGCTAGGTTAGGTATTATAACATGCTTGTGCCAAATTGTTTCGCAGAGTTCCAATATCCAACAGTCGAATTCATTTTCCTGGCGTTTAATAGTTGAAGTTGGATAACTGAAGCTACAATGTACTCGTATCTGCTGTGGATATCACACCACTTCCCACTCGGAGTAAATATAAATGCGTTACTGAAGCCTCCATCAGGACGTGATATCCAGAATGCAAGCCGCTTCTAGCATACGTAGCCGTGGCATACTGTTCCTGGTTGGCTCTTGGAGGAATACCAAAACTGTGTAGCGTATTCCCTACGTTCTACACTGTGGTGATATTCGTGTAGACGTTGGGATTAAGAGGATCGACGCACAGCAGCGTTTACAAAGCCAATCTACTCCAGCTAGAAATGTAGTACGTTTCTTGGAATCCGGGTATCCTTGGCAAACGTTGGTCTCGATATAGCTCTTGCGTACGTACGCATAGTAGTAGTAGTAGTAGTAGTCCTTGCCTCACGGTATTACAAGTAGATATAGGAGGTGTAACCGGGCGTGGTGTTACTCGACCTCTCGGCATTCACAAGGATCGAGGCCTGCATATCTGTACGCGAGTTAGCCCTGGCCACGTCTTCGGAATTGTTATATCTATTGCAACTGCCGTATGAGATAAGAGCCCAAGACATGTGTCCGCTATTACATAGTGCGCTGCTCCTTTTGGAACTATCGCCATGCGAGCAACATTGCAGCTCGCTATGTGCGATGCTTATCAAGATCTAGACCCCTGAAACGTGCCGGCGCCTGGAGGAATTGACCACCTCGTGCTACCTTGGAAAAGGACATATAAGCTGGAACTACGATGGGGGCCTTTTCTAATATTCGAACCGCTTGCGGGCATGATCGACGCTATTGTAAAAGACCATAGGCCTAGTATCTTCTTTTCATCGTTCCCGACTATCATGGTCGCAGCGTAGATATCCGCAGATATGCAACTTGTCCAGACCATCGTTATACTCCTCTCTATCGCCGCTCACGGCACCCTCGCTCGTTATATAGAGGAAGTGTCGCGGGTAAAAGTCGAGCCGTCCAAGAGCAGCGACTACGCATACCACGGCGATCACGGCGTCGTGAGTCCCCTTCCCGAATTGCAAGATTCATCTATATATAACTGGGTAGGTACGCTACTGCACTGCAATAGGGATTAACAGATATTCTAGCTGCATCCCAACCCGCTGGGAAAACGCTGCTCCGGATACTTGAAGCCCGGTTCCGATTGCACACCCGGAGAATGCCAATGTAAGGGCGATTTTGGGTGCTGGTCTTGTGAGGGTGGGAGAACACAATGCCAACCTGGTCCTACGTCGACTGAATGCTGGATGTAGAATATTGGAGTCGAACGGCGTTTTGGAGTGGAGGCTTGGCTACGCGAATAAATTTATAGCTTTTTTTGTTTCAAGCTTGCCTATGTGTTGTTTCTAAGACGAAAAATGTAGGACTGTAAATGGGTTTTGCATTTCTTTGGGCTGCTAGCTTCTGTAATTCTACTGTATTCGAATAAATTTCATTTTCATGGGCGTGACATATATCAACAGTCACAGAGAAGGTTCTCAACCGTTGAATCTCTAAACATGTAATGCTTATTTAATATAATGGTATTTAATTCCTCGCTTTGCTTGGGCTACGAAACTGACTTTTATCATTGAAGCCCTCTGGAGTTGGTATACATATCCTCCCTACCTGAATCTCGACAATCACGAATCTATCATAAACGCAATGTCAAACATAGATCTACAGTAACCCCCTCAGAAGGTCGATATAAGACGTTGGTAACTGCAAAGTCTGAGTATAAGCTCATGATCTTCACCTCGATGTAACCTGTCTTAACCCCAGACCCGCCTACACGCAATTGGTTCTTCGCCTTTAACCCAGCCCGGACCTTTGCGCGTACATCGCTTGAAACGGCGATGATTTCCAATCCGGTCGATCATAAACATTTTCAACATCGCGGGGCCATTGACCCCAGCCGTAGAGTTTACCTACTTCTCAAGTTTTCGCCATGCCGGACTTGAGATACTTGGCTTTACTCTGTGTCCCCTTCTTGGTAGATGTCGCCGCACAGGCAACGGGCTTGGATACCTGCGCCGACGTCCACATCTTCCTTTCTCGAGGGAACAACGAGCAATATCCCGGGCGGCAGGGCAAGCTTGTCCGGGCTATCTGCGCGGAGATCGAGGGCTGTGATTATGAGGACATTACGTTTAATAATGCCTTGGTGGTCGAGTACTGCAGCGCCGTAGAGGCGGGTCGCAAAGCTGGTATCGATCAGATAACCGCTTATAATAAGAGATGTCCGGATGCGAAGCTTGTGGTTAGCGGGTACTCTCAAGGGGCGCATGTCCTAGGTGATATCCTCGGTGGCGGCGGGGGTGTCTTCTTCCAAGACTGCACGACGCCTACGGTTCCGGGTTTAGATCCGGATTCAGCCCCCGGAAATGCGAGTAAGTTCTGCCCCTTGCTCGCCTGTACTACATAGTATGCTGCGCGGCGTTGGTGGGGATGTCTTTTCTAACATGATGATCTTGTGTCCAGTTGCTGCCGCACTCCTCTTCGGCGATACTCGCCATACTGCTAATCAGCCGTATAATACTCTAGGAGGCGCATCTATCAACGGTTTATTTCCTCGAGGTGGCCGGCAACTTGAAGGTCTTCGTAATTTTGCGGGTGTCCTTCGGGATTGGTGTCAAGAAGACGACCCTATTTGCGCGGAGGGAGATGGTAAACAAACATACAATGTTCAACATCACCTGAACTACTTTGACGTCTACTCCGGAGCGGCTGCGCAATGGGTCAAGTCAAAGTTGAGTGTGACTAGTACGCTAGCACCGGGCTCGATGATGTCGACTGACACCGCTACGTCGACTGCAAGTGGTGGAGGCACGTCCATTACAGAAACGAGTTCAAAGGCGGCGGCCACTACCACCACGACATCTACGACTAAGACTTCGACACCTCTTCCAGAAACTACAGATTCGGGGGTTGCTGCCGCGCCGACAGAGTCGTCTACGGCCCAGGAAGGAAGCGTTCAAGGATTTCGCTGCTTCAGGGGGTATATTGGCATATCCATACTGTACTCCTTCCTATTCGCCATAGCCTAGTGATTTACTCGTATATAAAACCTGATTTTCCGTTCATAATGTGGAAAACAGGAACTAATCTGAGCTTCGCACGCTGATTGAGAAGTAAATTCATCTTCGCTATGTGCTAAGCTGCCCAGGTTGGTACCTACCTAGTCATCTATCTGGTAAAAGTTGTGGTCTAGCCGGGTATATGTAAAATGTGCTTCGAATGTACTGTTGTACTTAACGCTGCCGTATTATGACGAGGGAAAAAACGATAAAGCAAGATGCGCGGTATTTAGTCGTAGGGAGGTCCGGATAAAATACACGATCGGACGAGGAGTGATGCTCTTTGAGAGTATTAGACGGCGACTTAAACCTTGTCGCCCGAGTAAGGAGACCTGAGACGAGCTCTCAGGATAGCCCATTCAGCGTTATCGAGTGCTTTCTTAAGAGCGTAGGCAGCGTCCATATTTTGAAATGATGGGATAACAACGTAAGTGATGGTTCCGAACTGCTTGACTCTGTCTTCAAGCTTGGCGGCAAGCTGAAGAATGTCCTTTTCTGCGACATCTCTTCCATTGGGATATTTCCATCCGTTCAGACGCCAATTGTTTTTATCCATCCCCATACATTGAACGATGAGGCTGTTGTCCGAATAAATCACTACGTCTGTGGGCACAAACATCTCTCGTGTGTCAAGCATCTCTAGTACTTTCTGAAGTGCGAGCATAGCGGCAAATATTCCAACCCCTAGGTTGCTGGCTGGTCTCGACCAATCTCGTATTTGGCCCTGGCAGATGTAGTTGACGTTTCCATTTCTATCTACCTTGCAAGCGGCGGCGCATGCAATGGTACCATATTCGGGGACGTCTCTGAGTCCGGCGGCGACCCGGAATGTAATCTTGTACGACATCTCAATGGTAGTGCATAGGGGTGCGTGTATATTAGTCTGTCTTTGACTTACCGTCAGCTCGATAGCGAGAAGGTCATCAATAAATATATCCTATGAAAACTGAAGACGGTCAATAAGTTAAGGGGCTAGCACTTACGTGGGAAAAAATAACGAATGAAGTTAGATAGTTATAGTGATTCCGAGGGATGATTCAATATTTTATTGTATTGAATATCAAGTATTAAGAAACAATACATGACAAGTTGGAGATTAATAAATGCGCCTACACTTACTTTTACTTTTAAAATGTCACTTTCACTTTCCTCTATTAATATTCGCATTAAAACTCTATTTTATTTTATATACGTAGAATGAGGTCATTTGCTACTTTCTAGACCTAGGTACCTACCTAGGTAGGTACTTATATGATTAGGAGGTATGCATAGGTCTTAGAGGGTGTTGTTGATATATGAGATACCTATGGTTAGGCACCGAGTACGGCAGATTGCGCCACTGTTCTCTTGTAGCACCTCACAGCTTCCCACTAACTAGGTTACCTATCAATAACTTCCATCTTTGGTGCACTCGCCTACCCCACCACGAAGGGCAGGTAAGTACTTTGACAAGTGGGTAACAAAACAATTTATACACATACATCCTTAACATATGGTCAATTCTAAAAAACTGTTTTACAACGCTCAATGGTCTCATATAATATCTAAACCTATAGGAATGGTATCAGTTAGCTAGAGATATTTTTGTAATTCTCTTGAATGTTATATCTGCAATTTGGAATGTATATCAATAGCAAGTGCACCTAGGCAGGTAAGTATAAGTGTTAGCGCGACCGGTAAGAGTATTGTACCTCAAATTCATTTGTCACCCGCTAATGGTTAGGTACCTAGCTTTGATAAGGTAGACCCCGATATCTTTCACCTTACGCTTTGCCGTGTGTTGTGTTGCTTATCTCGTCTCATCTCCTATATCGGCAAAAGCTGTTTATTCAGATTACCTACTTCCCGTCTGGCAGTATACTATCAGTCGCAAACCAATCGAGACTCGAACCAAAAGTTCAATTGACTTTTCCGAACAAAGACCTGGCATGTTCTGAGCGATAATACGCACAGCTTCGCAGCTTCACAGGTATTTCTCGGGGTCGATTGTATTGCGCGCGGGGCAGGGATGGGAGACGCAGCTCAGGACCTCGACGCCAAAGGCGGCGCTCTTGATACGGCGAAGGACTTGTTCGCAGGAGCTGCCGGAGGAGTTGCTCAAGTTCTAATAGGTAGGCTATTCTTTCTATTCTGATCTTACCTCTCGTAGGATCAAGCTTTAAGCGGAGGCGACATAATATCCAGTTTCCCGAGTCAGATATCCGTGGGCCAAAATGGAAGACATTGAAATATCATGTACACGTCGCTAACCTCGCCTAGGCCAACCCTTCGACATAGTCAAAGTCCGCCTACAAACAACCACAGCATACAAATCCGCCCTCGACGCCGCAACATCCATCTACGCCAAAGAAGGCCCCCTCGCCTTCTACAAGGGCACGCTAACGCCCCTCCTCGGCATCGGGGCCTGCGTATCAATCCAGTTCGGCGCATTCGGGTACGCGCGGCGGTACTTCGAGGCTCAAAACGCGGCGTCTTTGTCCTCAAAGGCGACTGCGTCCAAGGACCTGTCTTTCGGCCAGTACTTCGCAGCCGGCGCCTTCGCTGGCGTGGCTAATTCCGTCATCTCGGGCCCCATCGAACATGTCCGTATTAGGCTGCAGACGCAGCCCCACGGCGCTGCACGCTTGTACTCTGGTCCCCTCGATTGCGTGCGCCAGTTATCTTCGCGTGGAGGAGGCGTGCTAAAGGGCCTATACCGCGGCGAGGCGGTGACGATTTGGCGTGAGGCCGCTGCTTACGGTACTTGGTTCCTGACCTTCGAGTACCTGATGATGGCAGACGCGGCGCGAAACAAGGTTGCGCGAGCCGATATCCCGAGTTATAAAGTCGCGCTGTACGGTGGTCTGGCTGGAGAAGCCCTTTGGCTTGCTAGTTACCCTTTTGACGTCGTCAAGAGCAAGATGCAAACCGATGGCTTCGGCAGCCAGATGAAATACAAGACGATGCGGGATTGCTTTTCGCAGACTTGGAGAGCGGAGGGCGCGCGAGGGTTCTGGAAGGGTATCGGTCCCACGCTTCTAAGAGCCATGCCGGTCAGTGCAGGCACGTTTGCCGTGGTAGAGGCGACGATGCGCGCGATTAGTTAAAAAGGGAAAAACCAAAAGATACAGGGCAATGAGGGTTGAGGAAAATCTGGGCTTAAGTCATATAAGGCGTTGGGTTTCAACCAAAGATGCGTGAGATATGGGGGTTTATCACGATAGATCTATCTCATTTCGGGAGCAATTCAACACTGTGCACTGCGATAGATAAATAGAGCGCAAATTGAACTAGATTCACGCGCCTATCACAGGCACATAAACGTTTATTTATTCGCTATTCTCAACACGTCTCTGTAGAATCTTCCTGGCGTTCGCCGGGGTAAGGGTGTCTATATCTAGTTCGGTCAAAAGTTTCTTGGCCTCGGCGTTATCCGTAAAGACACGATCGCTAGCTTGCTGGAGGGATATGGTCCCGTCTGTGGCTTCAAGTGGCAGATTCAATAACTTTACACCATCCAGTAGTGTACCCAGGGCGATAGAGCCGTCTGGGATGTGGCTGTCTATTAGTGAAGCGATAGCTTCCAGATCCCGTGCAAACTGGGCAGCACCGAGCGTTGTAAAACTCTGGGCCATGAGTACGGTCGACCATATTGCATCCTGTAGTTTCTCCAACGCTTCTCTCCATATCCTACGATACACAGCAGCGCTTAGGGCAGAAGCGAGAAAAGTTAGATTTCGTTTGAGTATCTGGAATAACGTCAGCAGCGAGGTTGCAAAATTATTCCAATTGGAAACTCTACCTTCAAGGGCTCATCCAATTCTGGGGTTACTGAAAGTTGAGAGGTTTCCACTGTAAATATCAGTAATGCTAATTCATGCTAGGGATTAATCGGTATATCTTACGGTGGGTATCGTCAATGATCGTGGTCCATTGCGTCTTGGAGAAGTACGGGCGAAATGCTTTTTGGTGGGAGTCGACCAGTGCTGCGACTAGGTATTCCTCTGCAGTCTTTCGGCGGCGAGTGTATGCAGCGATAGTTTCATCGAATAAGATACCGGTGTCACCGTCAGAGCCAACATCTGCTGAAGTCCTATCTTTCACATTTTCATAACTCATTCCGGTGGCAATATTACCTTCGCCGTGAGAGCGTTTGGCTCTTGCCTGTAACTGTTCCCATAGGGATACGAAGAACTATACAAAGTTAGCAGCGAGCCCGACGTGTAAACGCGATAATCAATCACACCTCTTCGTTACTCCAATCTTTTAGAGTAGCAATGATATGATCAGAACTGCCCAAGACCTTGCAGAGGGTCTCAAATGCTCCGGTTCCTTCCAAGGCGGCGGCTTGTTCCTTGGTCACGCCATGTAGAGTGCGACCCAAAGTCGAGGTAATCGTATAATACGCGTCTAATGAATCCTTGAAGCGGTCGTGATAGTCGTCCAGTATGTCAAGCTGGATATCGATGAGGAATCGGAGCTTATGAGAGAACCTCCGAACTCTCTCATATTGAGATGTAACGGATTTTAACAAATCTGTTACCCTAACAGCACCAAAAGTTGGCTTCATCTTACCGGCACCGCTGTAATCGTAATCAATATTTCGGGCGTCGGGGGAGTTCATAATGACTTGATAGCGTTCTAGAGCAAATTCCTTCTCGGCTTTGAACCAATCGTCGAAATGCTGCTCTAGCACTTCCGACGTCAGTCCAGCCCAACCTTGGTCCGGATTGCCGCCGTCGTAGTTGAACTTTGATCTTATCTCGTCGTCAAGATCCATCAGTTGTACCATGAGACTACTTAAAAATTGCGGGTTTTTGAGGCCGTGCTGAACAAGCGTATCGATCTTCTCTCTCATTACAGGTAGCAGCACCGTGATAAGAGCACAAGCCGGGTCCATGTAGACTGACTTGTTACGCACCTTGGTATCTTGAAAACGCGACGCCAAGACATAGCCAAGGTTGTCTCGAAAGAAGCCCTCCCATTTGTCGATTAGCGCTAGGAATTGAGGCATGCAGAAAGTCCCGAAGGACTGAGGACCGCTTGTCGCATTGTTGCCCATGAACTGGAACTTGAACCATTGGACAAAAGGTTTTGCCATGACCTCAAAGGGTAGCAACGAAATTACTTCTTCGGAGTGAAGTACTTCGGGTGTCTGTAGATCGATGAGCTTCTCGAAACACTGTAGCCACTCAGTGTCCATCTCGGCGTCCGTATCGACTCCCTGAGGCCAATTACGCTCCTTTAGAACATTTTCTAGCTCCTTATACATAGTGTCCTTCATCTCGTCCCATAAACTCTCCGTAATCCTTTCGACATAGCTAACGAGATGCGTGGCGGCTTGATCCGCTGCTCCTTGTAGGCTCATCAGCTGCACGCTTATGTTCTTCAGTCTCGTATACGGGCGCAGTGCGGCTTTGGGGCTCTGGGGGAGATGCGACCGGGCTTCTAGTCTTAGGTTCTCTACATCTTGGAGTAGCGAAACGTATTGGTGGGCGAGTTCAATCTTGCGAAGCTGTTTCATAGGTTGCTCGAGACGTCGGATGGCTTCATCGGGCGCGCTGGATTCGGTAACTATTTTTAGACGAGCATCGATGCTCTCCTGAAGCGCGTTGAATTCTTCTATAGACTTGGCGACCGCGGCCTGGCGGTCTAGAGCCGCACGGTGAGCATCTTCGTGCTCTCTGAGAGCATCATCGAGCTGGGCTTGGAGCTGGCTGCGTTGGACTTCGACGTTCGCTATTAAGTTATTAAGATTCTCGAAGTCGGTGCTTGATTGAAGCTTGTCGTCGAGATAGTCTTCCAATCTGATATCGGGTATCTTGGAGTAGGACGGCGTCGGCGCATTGCTAGCCATGGTTATTATCGGGACTTGAAGTTGTCGTTTTGGTCAAGTCGCAAAGCTCAAATGTTGCATGTGTCAACATTGGTTATTCAACTCTCGCATGCATCTAAACAGTAGCTTGATTAAAAGATATATGTGGGTAACGAATAATTAGTACTTGAGTACCTGTACGTACCCCGGCTGCGGGAATCGAGTTCCATTTGGGTGGGACCAATCGGGTTGATTTATTGAATGTACTTAGGTACCTGCTTAGTACCCTGGTACCTGAGATACAACCTGAGTCTGTACCTACATAGTAAGACTTCCATATTAATGACTATCATCAAGTTGCGTCTTGTATGCTACTAGTGGATAGGCCTTGCTGATAATTGTTTGAGAATGGTTTGAAATTTGATTTGGTATGATATTAATTGTTAAAGCAATCCTTAAGAGCGGCCCCCGATTCCGGTAGTGTAAACACTATGTGATGTTAACCATTTGGACAGGTACCTAAATAAACAATCCTCCAAACTTCTTTCGAACCCACTGTGCAATTGATTTGTTAGTTGATAGGTACGTACCTATATAGTTGACCGACTTGAAGCCACGAGGATCCCTTGGGAAACTCGGCAGCAGCTAACTCAAAGTCGTTAGGCGATATTATTATTCAGCGGGATTTGTTACTATGAGCCAGTAACGATACACGCCCCTATCTCCAATGTCGATCGATTGCCATACGAACCATTTAAGATTTGCGGGACATGACGACATTATTCCCGATGAAGTGCTTGTTCTAGATATATTCTAACGTTAGATATGTTCTAAATATGCGAGCCTAGAGTTAATCGCGGGGAACCAATGAATGGAGGCTGGGTTATCTTCAGTAGAGGAAATGAGCCGCCAGTGAGACGAGGAAAGACATCATACCACTAGGAGTAATAATGCACGCGATCGTCTCGATAACTCACGACGGCTTTCCCCCCTTTTTATTATTGCCACTAGACGAGACCCTGAACTTACCATCTACTCTATCATTTCCATCATTTCCACATTCTACTTGTCAATTCTACGCACCAATTCCACGCACGACGCCCATATGTATAAATCTTTAATTCATCTCTGCGACGCGAACTTTACGCTTAGATATCATAAATATGGTTGGAGATGAACGTCGTAGATCATTTGGGATAGGAGGTGCTGGTAATATCCGTATGCGCTATCCTTCTGAGTGTAGTTCAACGAACCTAGTTTGCTAACATTCTGTCGTACCCAGGAACACGGGAAGAAGCCATGGTACACGATATGGTATCAATAACTGATCTCGTAAAACGCCGCCGAAGTAGTCTTATGAGCTTAGGGTCCATCTCCGAAGAAGGCGGGGAGACCAAGTCATCTAGGTTTTCCACACGCTTCAAAAACGTCTTCAGCTCGCGCTCGAAGTCAACAACTGGTATGACCAAGTAATAACAACAACGCCAACGGCACAAGAGGGTAATGTCTGCTGGACCGATATCACTATATCATATACGGCGAAAAAAAAAGGGATTGCAAATAACACATTAAATTATGATTGTCGTCATTCACAGGTAAATTTTGGTAAAAAGCCTACATCACGTATCTGAAATACGGGTTTTCCTTGTCCGTCAGATCTCGGAACGCAAGCTTGGCTCTTTCAGTTTCGTCGTCTACCATCGCGGACTCTTTCTTTTGATTTTCGTACCTGAGCACGATAAAGAGAGCTATTGAGGCCAAGATTGTAATGCAATAGCTATGATACACAAGTCAGAAGGTTAGGTACTTAAGGAGAGGGGACGGGAAAATGTTGGAAGTGGCAGACGAACCATATGATGAGCCCAAGCCATAGCTCGGGGTAATGGGACGCTTTAGTTTGACTCTTGATCAACTGGGGTCCGATGATATTTCCTATTAAAGTATGGGTGAATAGATGAACTGACAAAATTGAAGGGTTGGGGATTAATACCAACACAATATGCAACAAATATGGTCGCAGAGGTAAAACTCTTTTTCGTGTGTCCGGCAACGTTGGACATTCCAAGTGTGATTATCAGGCTCACCACAGCGCCAAAGGTGCCTGTTATTGTATATCCTATCACAGGCGCCGCAGCGTGGTATGTCCACTGGCTCCTCCAGATGATAGCACAACCTGCTATGACGGGAAGACAACAGATAATCAGCATTAATAAGCGGATATTCGAGTAACGCGATCCGAGCCAGCCTGTGAGTAGAATTGTGATCAGGCATAGGCCGCCTAATGGGAATTGGAAGACGATGGATTGTAGGGTACTCCAACCGAAGGTCGACACAATGAGAGGACCGAAGCCAGATACAGCGCCATTGACGGTGTAAGCAGAGGCCATCATGATGGCTATTAGCCATATCTTGATGTCGAGTACGGCCTCCTTTAGTTGCGACCACTTGAATTTAGTGCATCGAACACCAGTCTGGCCGTACCGTAGCCGCTCCACTGCAGCAAACCTCTCTTCTTTGGTTAAAAACCACGCCGAAACAGGAGAACTTGGAACCGCGAAGCAAAAGAGCCCAAAGAGAAAAGTAAGACATCCGGCTAGGAGGTAAATGTACTGCCAGCGGCGCAGACCACCACTTGTTATCTGGGCGAATCCATAGTTAAGAGCACCGCCGATGATCGTCCAGAGGCCGGTTGAGGAAAACCACCAACTCTGTCTCAAGGACTGCTCTTGCTGCGTATAGAATCCGCTGACAATGCACATAAATCCCGTGGGAATGACGCTTTCAATGAACCCTAAGAAGAAGCGTTGCGCATATAACCCCTGATGGGAAGTTACCGCAGCAGTGAGCATGCATATTAAGGACCAGAGCACAACAACGCCGCCGAGGACACGACCTGTCTCAAAGCGTTGCAGAGCATACGACATGGGGTATAGCCCACCCAACATGCCAAAATAGAAGATGGATGTTGCCCAACTGAGCCGCGACGTGTCGATCGCAGGTGGGTTCCGGGGATCTGGGACGCTGAGCTTCAAGTCTGCTGTCATGCCGAACAGAGCCGCAGATCCCAAAATAGCCTGAACGTAGTGTAAGTGCTACAATCATAGGAATCGAGAATGTACGATGCTACCTTGTCATAATATACGAGTCCGTCTTAAATAGAAGTTAGCTGTATGTGTACATGAAGCACATACTGTAAGAGGGCAAAGACTTACATCCAATGGTCATGGCCGGGATCAAAAACCAATCGATCTTGCGAACAGCACGCCGAACGACGGCGGGATCAACCGTATGTCCCTCCTCGCCAACCATAGCAATAGCGACATCTTTATCGCCGACTGATTTCGCGTCGACTGTCCGCAACGCAGCTATAGGCGCATCTTGCTGTTCGGCTCCCTTCTCCATGATTGCCGCTGTAAGGCCGACAGAATATTCAGTCCGCTCAAGGGGTGGGAAAAGAACGTCGCAAGGGACGATAAAATTTGCCAAAAACCTCGTCTCTGCTCGATCGCGAAAGTCAGTCTCGCTTATACTAGTGCGAATAGCGAAAAGATGCCAAGCCAGCTAATAAGTCCGAACCCCAGGTCGCTTTAATGAAGTCGCTGCTTGCCCCCACGTCGACAATTGCCTCACTGCTAGCAGGGCTGTTCTAGGCCCTGCCTAGCCCGCTAAGAAAACAGGACATGGTTTCTTGGGATTTACGTTGGCAACTTGTTGAGAAGTAAGTTTTATCCACAGAGTTAATGTTCGTGAGGATCTTATTCTTGGTGAGATCTTTTACGAAGAGAAGACCGAAAGATGCAGAAGAGGACGTCGAAAGTTGATCACGTCAAACGATTCGCGTGCCCCGCTGTTTGATTCCTAGCATTGCATTCCCTTCCAACATTATTATGAACCTTTCCATTCGTATTTGGGACTATTCGTGGTTTCGGAATACGCTTCATGGAGTATTATTTGCAAGGACTAATAATTAGAATATCTTATTAGTTACATTGTCCCACAACCACTAACCTAGACTTTTTGAAAAGTAGTATCTTATATTAAGGTGAGGTTGGTAGTTAGCTGATTATATTTCCATCCCCTGTCCGTAAGGCGTAACTCTTGACCTTGATTTAATATCAACGACTTAGTTCAAAGGAATCAAACGTATCGACGGGCCCCGAACCCATCGTGATACCCCCACCCGGAATATAGATGCGACCGTTGACCGAAGCTGCCGCCGTACCGTGTCTTGGATGCGGCATAGCTGGCTGTTTGTACCATTTATCCTCCTTCACGCTGTAGACTTCCGTTTCGCTATAAACACCATTCGACCCAGGCGCCGGGTTACCCTCGCCCCCGAAAGTCGCAATATAATCCCCGATAACTCCAACGGCAAGTCCGCCGCGGGCAGTAGGCATTTCAGCATGAGTCGTCCATCCCTTTGACGGCGCGGTAAGATCCAAGGACCATGTCGTATTGCGCCCGTTTACCTGTCCGTGATCACGGCCGCCTACGACGTAGAATTTCTTACCAATGACCGCTCCGCCGACGTGATCTCTGGGCGCGGGGAGACTCGGTAATGTTGTCCAAATCCCTTTTTCGGTATCGTATGCGGTTACGATATCGAGAGTAAGTTGGTCGCCGCCAATTTCGAGCCGATCTAGCCCTCCGGCCAAATACACAGTGGTTCCTGAAATTCCCACAGCAGAAGCCCCACGGCCTTGGCCCTCCGGCATAGGAGGTAGAGCCGACCATTCACGTTCGGAAATGTCGTAGACGAAACAGTCGCGCGAAGACCGCCAGACCCGGTCCGATCCATCCCCGGTAAGACCTCCGAGCAAGTAGATCTTGCCGTTAACCGCAGCGGCATTGATATGGGTGAAAGCTTCTGGAATTGGTGTAAGACGTTGCCATTCATTCTCTTTCAGTGAGTAAGCCTCAAATGTGTCCCTCGACTGGACGGCCGGTAGACTGGCGTTGGCATTAGGAGATATGCCACCTAGAAGATAGATATGGCTATCAGTCGCAGCTGTACCGTGTTCCTGTATAGCGGCACCGTTTCCAACGGCCGGAAGGTTTGTCCACAGAAACTTGGGTTGGGCATGGGGTTGACCAGTAGGGGATGCTCCAACCGATATGGCCCAAGGTAACGATAACAGAATTGCAGATGGCTTCATATTGCAGTATTTCCAGATATTATCATGAACGAATAAGATTACCTAGAAATAGGAGTATGGTACTTAAATTTCACATGAAAACACATGACTACCATTGTACTTGAGCGGCTACTTATATCGAAGGAGTTCAACTACTTGAAGGCATCCGAATATTCATTCGTCCGCCCCGACCGAACCCCAGAGTGGGTAACCTCCCATGCGCCACATCCTTCCGGGAATATACCCCCGCATATTCTAATTCCGACCGACGTCTTCGGATGAGCTGCGCCTATCTACCCTGTTTAAACCGTGGAATTGGGGATAGTATGGTTGGCCCGGCCTCCGTCAGGGATGAAAAGCGTATTCGACGTCTACCTAAATTGCTGGCGATAATTAAAAAATAAGCATAACATGACGAAAAACTGCAGTCTCGGAATATTATCTGAGCTTATTCAAGGATAATTCCCAATCTATTAACTTTTTACATTAGATGCCGATGCCATATTACGTGTTCCGTAGAATAACTTGCGTCCCCCTATTTTACCAGCCACTTCTTGGAGGAGGGGCGCAATCATACCCCGAGGTCGAATCCGAAAGAGGTTCGTAGTTCCATCCAGGTATGTAGAAATACATATATCTAAACTATTAACCTCTATTCCTAAATTTCCTGTTATAATTAACTTTAAACATTACAATTCTACCATTTCGTCGTTTCCTGTTATCAGGTTGAAGCGAGATTGCCACCCTAGTGAAGCTTTTTTCCCTGGCCCGCTAAAGCACCGACTCTGTTCTCACGTTCTGCGGTATCGAGTTCCGGTGCCTCGTCCTCCGATCGATCATCCTTTGCGATTCCTAAGAAAACGAACCTGTAAGCGTTGCGGATGAGACAGTACAGCCAAAACAGGTTCAAGGACTGAAGTGACGCCAGCAGGGCGAGTGTGACGATGTTTGACAGCGGGCATTTGAATTGTTCCGCTTCCCAGTCGAGTTCGTAGGGTCCAATTGTGTTGAACTCGTTGAAGAGGGAGTAAATGATGCGGAGGTTGATGTAGTGGCGCAAGTATGTCCACATAATGATGCACAGGCCGAACGAGTGTCCTTGGTATGGATTGTTAATATAATTCAACGACTTAGATGCCTGCGAAGTGAAACAGTCAGTTGAAAAGAAAGCCCTTCTGGATTAACTTGTAGATGATGCGGGAGACTCTGTATGGTTAGGCTGGCTTACGGCAAGGAAAAAGTCGCTAATATCGTGTGTGACATAGACTGCGATGCCTATATACGTAAAATGAAACCGGTAGCTAAGGCCGATAAGTGCTATGGTAACGATATGATGGCCGACGAGCTCCTTAAAGTCCTTTCGTCTCTTCTCGAAGCCTAGTAGCATGACGATAGACTGTTGCACCCAGAACGCAGCTTGAAATAAGTAGTAAAACTTGATGTTCGCATTATGAGTTCTATGTGGGAAGCCTTCGTACATGCCCCTCGTGTTGAAATACCATACGGGAGTCTGCCTCATGCAGTACATGCCGAATGGCCCAATGAAGGCGATATAAAAGACGATGTACATCTGTTCCATGAATCGTAACTGCTTGGCCCGCGACTTGATGCCAAATCGTCGAGCTAGCGGGCGTAGCACCTCGTGCATAACGAACTCCCGAGTAAAAGATAAGAATACTGTGTAGAAACCCACGAAGGCCACGTCCCATGGACCTTTACCGTATTGCGGAGAATTATTAACATTGTCTATCTTATAAGATAGAAATAGAAAGGGGTGGATAATGTTGGACTGTGTCGGATTGAGGCCGTAGAGGAAGGTAGTCGCTAGCATGAGAATCAGTGGTAACGCCCATGATCGCCGCAGCAGAGACCGGGCCTTTCTTCGTTTAGGATATCTCTTCCGTTTCGTCGACCAGCTTGAGTTGCCATTATAAGCCTCTAGGGGAATTCGTGGAGTTACACGTTCGATACATATATTAGCCTTCTTGCGCTGACGAGATGCATCGTCGTATGTTGAGCTAAAATGATCATCCATAGCCATGATTACGGGGTTTTGTAACGGTGGCTGTGCCTATGAAGAACAACTCCAAATGCGACGGTAAATGTAAAGATGGAGTTCTGCGCCGAGATCATCGTGAACGAGTTATCCCTCGCCGCTCTTTTATTCACCAAAAAAGGCAGTTAAATTGGCGTAATATGCCCCTTTAGAGATTTATTCCATCTCGTCACTCCGACGGGTCCGGACGGCGCCCGCGGAGGGCGCTTTTGTGAATTCACCACCTATTTTCATTACACCTATTGCTGACAAAACGACTGATATTATAGCAAGTATTCGAAGAAATATTATATAGATACCACCGTATAATGCGCGTCTGAGTACCTAATTAGTTTAATTTTCTAGATAGCGTTGAGATTCATACTCCATGGCTAATGCTCATCAGCGCTCACCCTTGCCCCCAGCATCTAATAGGTAACAGTTATACCCCCTAAGTATCCTAGATAAACAGCTCCAAGATTTAAATACCTACTTAGGTACCTATTGTGAGAAACATCGTCTAAAACGTTCGCCACCCTTTCCTTTACCTCGGACCTGGCGGTCTAGATTTTGAAGTGTATTCTACTAGTCCAGAGGATGTGCCCATTAGACGTCTATAAAGATGATAAATTCATGGCAGGCATCGAATAGGCATAAGAATCGCAATCCTGTGTAATGATCTTATTAATCGTACATGCAAACGTCATTAAAATTATTGCGCCGTTGATCGATGGAGATTCGGGCTAGCAACACAGCATTCAACCTTTCACTTCGGGCCTTTACAACGGCGGTTACTGTCAAGTAGACGTATCGACTTATACGTAGCTTATAGCCGCACCACTGTCATCATGGCCATATTCATCACTATTTGGTCGACGGTATTATGGCAAGACGACAACAGAAATTGCCTAGTTTAGGTTGTACATACGAATGCATTGCGGGTTTAGACAAGAGGTGGCAACGAGAATGAGCACCGAGGGCGTAATATATTCTGTAACCTTCCCTTGCGCCACAAGCATGTACGTATTAATTATGTAGATGGATATAGGAGGTAGGCATTATAGGGATGGAGGGCCTAAGTTAATGTTGAAATAGAATGCATGTATGAGGTAAGTTATTTGTATTGTTAAGTTTATCTTAGAGAATAGATGGGTATATTTATAATATATAAGGTTATGGATGTGGAGTATATTATATTTCTATATATTAGTTATATATATTCTAATATTTTTATTTAAATTATATTTATAATTAATCCTAAATATTTTCTTAATTTAACTTTATTTATATCTTTATGTTTCTTAGGGTTTGAAATATATTATTAATGGAAATAGGTTTTTATTAGGGCTTTTATAGGGTAGGTTTTTTGATTTTTCCTTTTTTGATTGTTTAGGTTAGGTATTTTTTATTATATAATATGTTTATATTGTATTATATTTTAGTTTTTATTAGTTGGTATATGTATATATGTGTATGTGTATGTATATATATAAGAAATTTTCCTTTTTTTTTTTTTTTTTTTGTATAATGTGAAAAATGTGTTGCCTTTTAAGGTTTTTGATAATGTGTATAAAGGTGTTTTTAATTGCATTTAGGGGTTAAATTTGGTTTAAATTTAAAATTTTTGATTTATATTTATTGGAAATTACTTTATATTAAAGTTTTTATTAATTATGGAATATCTTTTTCTTAAAATTTCTTACTTATTTTATAATTAGAATCCCAAGGCATTTTTAAATTTAATAAATATATCTTTAAATAATAATTTAATAAGGTTATTAATTATTTATTATTAAATAAGGGTATATATAAAATTAATTTTTTTAGATTATTATTTTTTTAAAAAAAAATATATATCTATTTTAATATATTTAATGTATATATAAAATTAAAGATTTTTAATTAATATTAATATTCTTTAATTATTCCTAAAAATAATTATAATAATAATTTAATCTTATATTGTTATTAATTCTATTAATAAATGATACAATTATATGATTTCTTTTATAATATTTATTATATTTTTAAATTTAAATTTATATATTAATATAATTATAATAAATTATTTTTTTAATAACTAATTAATAATTCTATTATTAATATTAAAAATATATCTTAAAATTAATTATTTAAATTATATGTATCCTATAAAATCAACATCTATCTACCTTGTAAAATTATTCAAATCTCTTTAATATATAAATTTATAAGTTAAAGTACTTTTAAGGTATTTAAAAATCTTTTTTATTATTATTAAATATATTATAGTGGGGTTTTTCATATAATAGTTTAAATATGAAATAATATATGTTATATTTAGTCTAATATCTATCATAATATATATCAAGCATCTTATAACTTATATATATTATTTGATATTTTTAACCAATATAATATAATCATCTAAAAATTTTATAATCTTTAATATATTAATTAGGGTAGTTATAAGGTTAGATTTTTATTGGCTAAAATCTTTTATAATTTTTTTTAAATATACTTTCTAACTAAACCTTATAATTTTATTAAAATAAATTTTTTTAATAATTATTTTTAAATAATATAAATAAGGATTTAAATTAATTATCTTAAACTTTTCAATAAATTTAATTTTAATTTTATTAATTTTGGTCTTAGAAGGCTTTGTGATTAGTAAATTGTTAATATAAATTGTTATATAGTTATAACCTTTTGTAAATATATTTATATCTAAATTTAATACTTTAAAATCTAAAATGAATAAATATGTTAATAATGTTTGGTATTATACCCTTAATATTTATTTAAAATTGTATAAGGCTTTTTTGAATTTGTAGTATTTATTTATTTTATTATTAAATTCAAAGAATTATTTAATATATATATCTTTATTAATATTCTTATATAAGAATATTATAATTATATTTATTTATTTAACTTTTAAATCTAAAATAGTTATTATAATGAAGATTATCTTATAATTTATAAATTTAACAATTAAAATAAAGGTATTAATATAATTTAACCTTTTAATTTATTTAAAGTTTTATATAATTTATTTAATTTTATATTAAATAATTTCCCTATTGGGACCTTTTTTTATTTTGTAGATTTATTTATTTAAAAATAGTTTTTGTTTTGTTAGTAAATTACAGAACTTTTATATATAATTATTCACTAATAATTAATATTCAATATCCATAGTCTTATGTCACTTAAGCCACCTAAAATTGTATTTGGCCTTTTAGTATAATTTAGGTTCAAATTTTATAATAATGATTATAATATTGATTAAGTATATGGTATATATAAAAGCTAAACTTGCTTTAAACTAATACCTATATAATAATAATTATAATATCATTTATTTAAATTTATATTTAGGGGGTTTCTATAAGGGACTATCCATATATAATTTAGGAGGTTATTCTTATATAAATATACCTAATTATATATTTAATCTTCTTAAAAATATAAAATTCTTTGATTAATCATTTTATAATATGTTATTAGGTTTTTTAAATATAAATAATAAATTAAGGTTTATTTAATCTAGAATCAATTTTGATATAGGTTGATTTTTAGGTAGTTCCTAAGTAATATTATTGTTTCTTGTATATATATGTGGTAGTAGTAATAATATTAATTTAAATTTTATATATTTTCTTAAGATTATAGATTTATTTATTAATATATGTAAATATTCTTCTTTAAATATTATATTATTAATATTAATTATTTTATTTTTATTTATTAAAAATATCCTGTAAATATGTATATTGTTACTTATGTAGCTTAATATTTTATAAGTTATGGTTTTTTTTTGGAATATGTTGGCTTTCTGATCTTTTAGGTAGTATTTATTTAAATCTAGGGTGATTATATATATTAAGTTTAATATATCTCTATATTAAATTTTATATGGGGTTTTGTTTAAGGTATTATAAAATAATTTGTTTATAATATATAAAGTTGTTTATATAATAATCAACCAATATTTATTCAATATCCCATTCCTTTTAGTTTGTATAAGGATAGTCTTTATCTTAATCTTAAATTTGCTAATAATATTTTTAATAAAGTTCTTTAATTAAGATTATTTTATAATTATGTATTTGATTATTATATTTTTTTATTAATAAAAATATTTAAATTTATTATTAATATATATATTTAAAATATTTAAAATAATTATGTAATATCATTGTTTAAATTTTTCCCATTTTTCGAAAAAATCCTTAAAGGTTTATAATTAATTTTTCGGGTTTTTAAGCAGAATGGCCCAGGTCATATGTAAAAAATCACAAGTTATTATTAATTAACCTTTATAATTATTGATGCCTTAGGTGTCCATGGGTATATTAATTTTATCTAAATATAGTGATTTTAATTTATAAGTGTTTTTTTTTAGGGATTCCTTATAGGATATTTTATTTATTTTATTTTTTATATAAGTTTTGTATAAGTAATGTTTTTTTAAGGGTTTTATATTTATAAATATTTTTATTAATTTTTTAAGGTTTTGATTATTAAGATGTTTTAATCTTTTATATTATATTTTAAGTAAAGGGTTAGATATAAAATAAAAATAAAGAATTATATTAAAGCCTATTATATTAAGGTAGTTATTTTTTTAATTAATTATATATAAATTATTTATTTTGATTATAATTAAGAATATTTTTTTACCTTTAATTTTATAAATTAAATTCTATTAAAATAGGAATTTAATGTCTTTATGGGTTAATTATAATATTAAAATAAGGTTGTAGGTTAGGTTAGGGCAATATATAATATTTAAAATTTTGATTATTTTAAAATTTCTATCTATAATAATTTTAATTATTATAATACCTTAGAGTTTAAGTGTGATGGTTTTTCTTATTGATATTGTAAATGTACGATTCCTTATATAAGTATAAATTAATAAATAATATTTTATTACAATAGTTGGTTTAATTATAATTGTTATTAATTATAATTACTTTTTTAAGTTTAGCTATTAATTCTTTAATTTTAAGTTTATTTATAATTATAAATCTTAAGGTTTTTAATATTTCTATTGTGGATAAGTTAGTAGGTATATAGTTTAATATAGGGGTAATTATAAAAATTAATAGTTTTGTTAGTATACCCTGCATTTAGTTATTTTGTATTTTATTTAATATATTGTGCTTTAATTTTTCGGATAAATATCCCTAAAAAAATTTAAATAGGATATTTAGCTTTAGTAGATTTATTGGTGCTTTGGTTATAGTATTATTAAATGTTATAAATATTATAGTAGTTATAGGTTTTGGTGTGTTTTAGGAGTTTTTGTAGGTTAATGTTATAGTAATAAGTTTTTTCTTCTCTTTTAGTTTTTTTGGATTTATCTTTTATATTATTTTGCCAGCTTTATGGTTATAATTCCGGATATTCCTAAAAATATTTAATAAGATTATAGGTTATAATATAGCATCTTACAATTATATAATAAATGTATATAAGATCTTTTCTTTTGCTTGACGCAATGCACACATAAAAGTGAAGTGGGTTTTTCGAGGCGGTACTGGACCATGAACGCAACGGGTATGGTGGTATTATACTGCAGTATTGCAGAGTGTAAACAAGGTATATAAAGAGGATTAAAATTAGTTGGGAAGGGTCACGGATTAGTAGCATTATTTTGAATCATTTTGGAAAATAAATATAATATTATGGTGTTAAAAAGAAGGTTGTAAAAGTAAGAATATATAATGGTTTTTTATAAAAATATGAAATTATTTATATATATTTATATTTTATATAAATTATATATATTTTGGCCTTCCTTTAAAATAACCTTTTTATAATATAGTAATATTTTTATTATTTATTAAAAAAAATAATAAAATTATTTTAAATTTCGTTATTACCTTATACCTAGGTTATTACCATATTATTTCATATAATTGGCATTATAATATATAAAATGATTTTTTTATATTAAAATTTAATTATTTTTATTAAAAGGTAAATTCCAATAAAAATATAAAATAAAATTAAAATTATAATAATGTAATTTATTTAAATAGGTAGTAAGTAAGTTTTTTCTGGAACATAATTCTTACCCAGAATAAATATTAAGAGATGGATTGGATACCTATAATATATTCTAGATAAATTGGGGTAATAATAAATAAATAAATAAATAAATATATAAGATCTAATCTTTTTTTACATTTTTTACTTTTATTAAGGTAATTAATTAAAACTATTTTATTATCCTTATTTCTAAATTTTTGGGTTTATTTTTTTTATTAAATTAATTTAATAATATTATTAATATTAATAATAATTTTAATAATTTAATTAATATTATTTTATAAGGGGATAATATTATAATTTTGGAAGAATGTAATAAAAAATATATTGTAATTATTTTTTAAGATATTAAAGAATTTATTAATTAAGTAAGGTTTATTAATTATATAAATTTAATTTAATTTTTTAAAATTAATTTGAAATTATTATAATTTTAATAATAATATTATAATTAATCCTTTAAAATTTAATAAAATAATATTTTATTTAAATATTAAATTTTAGAATATTATTTATTATTTATTTATTTATTATTACCCCAATTTACCTAGAATATATTATAGGTATCTGATCTATCTTTTAGTATTTATTTCGGGTAGGAACTGTGTTCCGAAGAAAACCTACCCGCTACCTATTTAAATAAATTACATTATTATAATTTTGGTTTTATTTTATATTTTTATTAAAATTTACCCTTTAATAGAAATGATTAAACTTTAATATAGAAAAATAATTTATATATTATAATGCCCAAATTTTGTAAAATAGTGTAGCAGTGGCCTGGGTGTGGGGCGATAACGAGGTCTAAAATAATTTTATTATTTTCTTTATAAATAATAAAAGTATTGTTATATTATAAAGAGGTTGTTCTGGAGGAGGGCTAGGATATATGTAGTTTGTATAGGGTATAAATATATATGAATGATTTTATATTTTTATAAAAAGCCATTATTTATTCTTATTTTTATAATTTTCTTTTTAATACCATAATATTATATTTATTTTTTAAAATAATTCAAAATAATGTTATTAATTTATAACCCTTCTTAATTAATTTTAATTTTCTTTATATATTTTACTTATATTTTATAATATTATAGTATAATATTATTATACCTATTACGTTCATAATCCAGTATTATTTTAAAAAACTTATTTTATTTTTATATATATATTATATTAAATAAAAAAAAATTTATATATTTATAAATATTTTAATATTTTTCTAATTTTATTTTATTATTAACCTTCTTTAAATATTTTGATTTCTTTATTAAAAATTATTATAATATTTTAGATTTAATGCGATATTTTAATATTATATTGTGCTGGGATTATAATCCCAATGTAGTTACATATTATGAAAATAACTTATTTATTAAAAATAGAAAATTATATAAAGAATGTAATTATATTTTTCCGGTGTAATTCCGAAAATTAATTAATAAAACTTTATTATAATTTTTCTAAAATTTTTAAGCCTTTAAGAAATTTATTTAAAGATTATTAATAATATCTAACAATTATTTTTATTATATTTAGTCCTTTATTTGCCAAATTTACAATTCTCGTACGTTCTAGTAATCTTAAGAAAATTATTTATTTTAGCATTATTAATACTGTAATTATTTTGCAATGTAACCCCATTTTGTACCTAATTTATTAATATTTATTAATTATAATATAAGATTTACGGGAAAATTAATTCTAAAGGGAAGCGCATCTGTGTCACCTCATCCCCAACAATCCGCATTATCCACATATGCTGTTATTGCGGCGATCTTTCACTCAGGAGGTTCAGTTTAGAATATTATATTTTTTTTTTTTTTTTTTTTTATATAATTTATATTCTTTTTTAAGGATTTTTTAAAATTTAATTATAATATTTTTATTAATTATTATATTCTTAAAATTCTTTTCTAAGCAATACCTTATATACCCATATATTTTATTTTATTAATCTTATTAGGATTTGATTTTTTTATACTATTTAATTAATAAAAGATTTTTAAAGGTTTCTTCTATTTCTATTATTAAAGTTATTTTATTAATACCTTTTAAAAACATCCTTTTATACTTTTATATTATTAGGTAATTAAGTATATTTTTTTTAAATATTAACTATTTATTTATTAATTTTAATTTAATAATATTATTCAGGGTTATAATACCTATTTTTATTTTTAAAATTATTAATAAAATATTAAAAAAGATTTTATAATATTTTAAAAATCTTTATTAATTTATTTTAATAAAATTACTTTATTATTATAATTAATAAATTAAATGGTTTAAATATCTAATTTAATATAGTTATAAGGTATATAATTTAATTTAAGATTATTGTTGGATTAATATTTGAATCTTTATTTAATAAATTTAGAATAAATATTTTAAATGAGGTATTAAAATATTATAATAAATTTTATGGGATAATGATTTTAAAATTAAAATAATTTACATTTAAATTATTTAAAAGAAATATTGGTAATATATTATTAATATTTAATAAAGGTAATTTTAGTAATATTATTAATAATAGATAATTAGGATTTTTAA